>OX467285.1:30293664-30760497 GCA_950108345.1 Malthinus flaveolus
AATGAAATAAAGCGAAACGCAAGTTTCTTCCTATTAATAGATGTTCATCATCTTCTAACTATAAAATTAAATTATTAGAAAACATTTTCGCTAAAGTACTACGACGAGGAAAATATCTTGGAGCTAAAAGAGTAATATAAATTAGTGCAGGAAAATTTATACGCTAAAATCCAATTAAGCAAATTGCTATTCGAAACCAAAACTTCTTAAAGTTCAAAATTTAATTTTAGATAATAGTAAAAACCAAATAAACTTTTATATTGTGATAATCAAAACTTATATCTTCTATTTTCATAAATTTGATTTTATGTAAGACAGTTTTGTACCTTTTTGTACTTTGAAAGTAGTGCAGCGCACATTTTCTCATTTTGTTTTGTTTCTGTCTACACTCGATTATTTCCCCCACTTTTCTAAGAGTAGGAGTTCTCAACCCCCCAAATCTCCATTTCAAAAGGGTTTTTAGGTATAATATTATATACTCAGATCAATAGTTTCTTTGCGAATTTAACCGAGCTCGTTCGTACTTCGACGAATACCGCCGTCAATAAATTCAACAATATGTTTGGAAAAGCTCAATCCGAAAACTTCGCGGCTTTCCTAATAAGTAGTCGAGCTCTTTGGAAAATTGGATCCATTATTGTTTATGTATTGGCTTTTTAACTAAAACTACCCTTAAACTAACCGTTCTACCTATTAATAACCATTTATTTTTAATCTCGGAATAAACTGCGGTCAGAAGCCGTTTAAAATAATTAACTTTTTAAGAATGATTAGAGCTTAATTTGAAAAGTTTCTTGCACTTCTTTAAGCTTTTAGTGTAAACGTACAAGTTGAGAAAAAGTTAAACTAATAAATATGAATGAATCTGCTTATCCATTTTCGTCCAGTTTAAAAAACTGAAAAACGATTCAAGATGCCGTCGACTCCGGGTCCACCCCCGGACGAGGCGAGAATCCGGAGAGAAGTAAATAGATCACGGCGTTGGATTCTTTTACGAATGGAGTTGGGTTGAATAATTAATGTCTCGATTTAAAGAAAAGAAATTTTTAACTAAAAAACGCTAATTAAATTAATAACGTGTAATTAGTATTTAATTATTTTACTAAAGAAATGGTGGTATATAAAACTTATTTAATTAAATAAAACTTTAATTATAAAGTGAAAAGAAAATAACAGTCAATGCCACTTTTCAGTTGCGCTTTGAAAGGTTTTCGTGGTAGCTTAATAAAATAGACGAGATAAAAACAATTTTTTTTGTTAAAAAGTTCCACAAACTTTTCCTTCGTTAAAATTCGATATTAATTAGCAAGTTTATGTTTAAACGATTTATCCAATTAATCGTTTATGGGTGTATTCGCTAAGTGGTGTATTACTAGGTGTCTCCAAAAGTTTAGACCCTACCATAACTTCCTTTTAATATATTATATTAAATATTAACAACTAACAGAGATAAAATTCCATCTGAGTAACATTGACAAATTGTTGCTATCTGTATTAATTAACTCTCGAGTCTTTCAGGGTTCACAGGAAATGGACTAAACTTTTCATTTTGAATGGGGAGGTCCTATATATTTTTATTTTTATCATTTGGAAATCTGGAAATTTGGGAAAATGCATTATCTAAATATAAATCATAAATACGATACACTTTGTAATTATCCACAGTTTTACTTGAAAAACTTGAGATGTTGTGAGAAATAGATCTTTAAAAACTGGCGCAACGTTATCTGAAAACGGTAAAACTTGGAACGTTCTTTTCTTTCAAAAATTATATTTCCAGAGTTTTACATAAATATATTTTTCTTTACAAATTGATATCGCGACATTAAGAATTGGGTTGTAGATTTCAAAACCTAAAAAGTAGGGTTTTGCCCTACAAAAGGTGGTGTAGTTTTTATTTTTTAATATGTTATTGGGTTAGGGGCTCTCATGAAAAATTCAAGTTTTCGACCTTGAGGGAGGTCCGTGCGATCCGCCATCTTGGATTAAAAGTACGATAATTGGTTTTTTCTATTTAACTTCTCTCGACAAAACTGTCAAATTCAACTTTGGAGAGGACAAAATTCCCTACAATATTTATTCTATTCATTTTGTCCATATCTGTTACGGTTTCTGAGATATAAGCTGGAGAAAATCGCTATTTTTAGAAAAAATGAATTTTTTTGGTAAACTTCGCTTGGAGACTTTTTTACCATTTATTTGAGAGAAAATTCTTTGAAAAAAAAGTTGTAGGATTTTAAATTGCCTTCAAACTGAGTGTATCACTGATATTTTAGCTCAATCAGATCCAAAGTTAGAGCAGTTTTATGATAACCTATAAATGTCGAAAAATGAGTCATGAGTGTTCGCAGCTGGAAGTTTTTGTTACGGCCCCCCTATCTCCCCCCACATCAACCCATAACAATTTCTTTCACATTTCAACATTTATTCAATTTAAAATGGTTATTGGGGGGGGGGTAGAGATGTTGAGGAAAAACGTACACATTTAGCGTGCTGGTGTGAGTATTTTACGGTATTTAATTAAAATTTCATATACAGGGCTGATAGTAAATTTAACCGAGTTTTAGATGAAAAAAATAAATTTTAGATCGAGCAAATCGTTTCGGAGTTATTGGAAAAAATATGCCAAGAAAACTTGGATTCCACGGCAGTACACGGTTTTTAACGTGCTAAGATTTTTATTTTATAGGGCTTGATTAAAATCTCAAATATACGGTCTGATGAGATATTTAACCAGCTTTCAGATGAAAAAAAGAAACTACGGATCGAACAAATATTTTTGGAGTTATGGCCAAAAGAGTACCAACAAACCTGGTTACATAGAGAAGTGCGACTTACCGCAATCTTTGAACGCGTGTGATTGCCAAACCCCTGAACCGATTTTAATGTTATATGAGGTCGACCCCCCCTAATCCTTTCTTTTCAAACACTACCTTCCCATAATAATTGTCGACATAGGAGACAGGTTGTTGGCAATATAAACGAGAAAATTCGCTCAACATCTCTACCCCCCCCCCCAATAACCATTTTAAATTAAATAAATGTTGAAATGTGAGAGAAATTGTTATGGGTTGATGTGGGGGAGGGAGGGGGGCTGTAACAAAAACTTCGAGCTGCGAACACTCATGACTCATTTTTCGACATTTATAGGTTATCATAAAACTGCTCTAACTTTGGATCTGATTGAGCTAAAATATCAGTGATACCAGTGATTACCAAAAAAATTCATTTTTTCTAAAAATAGCGATTTTCTCCAGCTTATATCTCAAAAACCCTAACAGACACGAAGAAAATGGATAGAACAAATATTGTAGGGCATTTTGTCCTCTCCTAAGTTGGATTTGACAGTTTTGTCGTGAGATCAACCGTTAAGAAGTTAAATATGAAAAACCAATTTTTCGTACTTTTAATCCAAGATGGCGGATCGCGCGGACCCCCCTCAAGGTCGAAAACTTGGATTTTTAATCAGGGCCCCTAACCCAATAACATATTCAAAAATCAGAACTACACCACCTTTTGTGGCAGGCACAGGCAATGGCCTGTTTTTCTCCCCATTGACTGGACTAACAGGGTGTTCCCATTAAAAGATAAAAAGCTAATTCCACTTTCGGGACGGTTAAATAGGAGTAATGGAAAATCAATTAACAGAACGTAAAATTGAAATTTAAGTCAATTTTCCCTAGATAAAGTTTTCCCTCTATAAGGCAACAAATAATAAAAGTATACAAGTTGTGTCGCGACTTCCTGTGTCCTGTGCCACCAAAATATAAAGCTTTTTTTAATTTAGTTAAGAGTATAGTACTATAAATAGGTATATATTTTTCCACAAAGTTGTGGTTTATAAACTTTTTCAAGCGCGAAATTCATTGCTTCCCTTGCGAGTCTTCAATCTATGTGTATACACCTGCTGTGTAAAATGTCAATGTGTCAAATCTATCTTACAAGGATATTACTTCCTCCTTTACTCTCGACTCTAGAGACTCCTATTACTTTTGCAACTTCTTAGTAAATCACTAATTTTGATATTGTTTGTTAGTAAGCTTTGAATCAAACATTATGGGAGCTGTAGGACTAAAATTTGCATTCGAATGAATCAATTGTACACTTACCTTAACTGTAAGACTGTAATGTAATGACTTCCTCCGCAATTCGAGATTATTTATCGATGAGTTTCTCGTTAATGCATTTATCAACAATTGCAGCTTAATTAAATAGTAATTTTTAACAAAACTTTCCAACTGATTTGATTTTCTGTAACTTAGTCGCTTAGTCCGAGTGGACCTCGGTTGCTACCTAAAGCTCATATTCTATCAATTTGGATAGGGGAACTGGTTTCGTTTTTTGTCTTTTCAGTTATATATGATTTCGATTTATTAAGTCTCTAGGGCCACTAATCCTCGATCCACAAGTAACTATACGTAGTATATAGGTATTAATAATGACCTAAATTTGACAAAAGTTATCTAATCAATAGGAACGTCCAACAGTTGATAGATAAATCCTTAGAAATAAAATAATTATTAATTTTGGACTAAAATGTTGTAAAAGTATTATTGTTCTTTTCTTGAAGGTAACTTTTGAAATGTCCCCGAATGACCCTTTTTGAAATCTTTTTTAAACCAATCGTATCCTAAAACTTTTCTCAAAGGCACGGGTTTGATGGGGCTTTCTATATGTATAGACCGGAAGCTAGGAGACATTATACCACTTGATTTATTCCAGAGGATTATTATCTTTATTTCAAAGTACTTTACATAGTCAATATTGAATCACTCGTTTGCCGGTTTATATTGGTAACAGTAGGACAAGCACTCAAATTACCACAAGAATTTTCGCTTGAAGCTTGAAAACTATGCACTTTTGGGAAAAAGTGTTTCTATATAAAATTAAACTACATCAAATTTCCTACAAATTATATTAGTGAGGTTTTTTCTTCAGACAAAGGGCTTAGGCGCTAGAGCGTGTTCAACTTGCCAAAAATTCTAAAATCGGTTAGAAAAACTAATTTTTTTAGTTTATCGCTTATAACTCGAAAACTAAGCACTTGATGAGACAAGTGTTCCTATTCAAAAATAGAGTACAATAGATTTCTTACAAATTATGTTGATTATGATATTTTAATAGGCGAACAGTTTAAGTAGACGCTAGGGCGTGTTGAAGTTTAACTGTAGAACTGTAGAGAACCATCCGGCACGTGTTTTCTTCAGCTTCTAAGCCGTTTGTTATACCATCATGAATGCTACCAATTTTTCTAAGATCGCCTGCTATAGAATATTAGAAAACTACACAAAAAATTTATATACCAAAAAATTACATTTATAATCAAATTTATTGTATTATCGTACTTTATTTTTGAATAGTTTTCTCAAAAAGTGCATAGTTTTTTCAGAAGGGCATAGTTTTCAAGCTATAAGCGAAAATTCTTGTGGTAATTTGAGTGCGTGCCAGCGTGCCCTACTGTTACGCGGCCACTATAGATCGGAAAACGAGTGATTTTATATCTATTGACTAAGTGCTTTTAAATAAAAATAATGAACATTTGGAAATAATTCAAGTGGTATAATGTTTTCTAGCTCTCGGTCTATAAGTATAGGTATAGGTTTCGATTTTTGGTACACCAAGGTTAATTTGTCGATTGAAAAGTTGCTCGAGATGATCATCGTGTTCGTCAATATTTTAGGACGCAATTAAAATATCGCCAATGTAACAATAGGTAAAAGCTTGTAGAGCCAAATTCATGACACGCTGAAACGTTACCACCTCGTTGGGCAATCCAAATGCCGTATAAGGGAGCTCGAATAATCCGAATGGCGTGATCACCGCTGTTTTCAGTATATCCTCTTAAGTAAATTTTTGAAAAAAATCTTCCTACCAGCTAAAGTTGCTGAAAAGTCCTGAATATTGGCAATTGGATAACGGTCCGGCACAGTGGTGGAAGTTAAGCGTATGTACCGCCTAATCACCACGCATGCGAAAAGTTTCAATAGATTTAGGGCCGATTGTACATTCGAAGTTTAGGCTTAAGTTCACTTAAATTTAAGTTTAACTTGCCTTATCATTGTTCAATAACAATGGCCATGTCAATGTAAAATGTAAAAAACTTGCCCAAGGGCTGCTGGAAAATTCTCTGTTCCAGCATTTTTTCAGCAAACTAGCGTATGGCATATCTGTCAAAATCGTCGACGATATCGGTGTGGGTAACTTATAATTTTGTGAATTACCGTAATTGTGTGGGTGTGTGTAATTGTGTGTTGCGGTCAATAATTTTTTTGTTTTTGTTATTTTATTATTAAAATTTACACAAATAGTCTGGTAAAGAATTTGTATAATTTTCAAACCAAAACAAGAGTAAAATTGCTCCTAACTGCCACACTACCCAAGAAAGATTCGTCCTGCAATCACGTCGTGAAATTGTCAAGTCGAAACTCTGGGGGTGGTTATTTTGACTAAACGGGTTCGACTAGTGTTGGGGTATTGTTAGGCCAGAGTCTACCAATAGCATTAGCTTTTCCTATTTATTAGAGTAGGAATTCAAACTATTTTCAAAAATCCAATCTAATTCAAAATATTGCGGGAATCTTTTGCGACGTACTGTGTGCTCTTCGTCAGAGCTTGAGCTCTCTCTTTCCTCTTGAATTCTCATAAAACGATAAATAGAAACGAAATTACAAAAAACTACGCCAGATAATTTTGAATGACAAACGATGAATTAAATGTTGTGCAATTGCTATAAACAGGTGCCTATAGCTACATTTGATGCGTCGACAGTTATCGAGAATTGGTGAAATTGAAATGCCTGCAGTTTGGAGGACGTCGCAAAAAGCCAAAGAAACAAAATAACCCCCTCCGGTTCAGAATATTTCAAATGTTCCATAACCATGCACACCCTGCGGTTCGCGCTTTACGAAAAGTTATTACAACAAAATTCGTATGGTCGAACATTAACAAAGACTTTGTAAAATGGTCTCGCGAATGCGTACCTTGTCAACGATCAAAAGCGTAAAAACACATAAATCACCCGAAACTCTTACAACAGCTATACACAAGTCCTCATCTCATCGTCGCGAAAATCAACGATAATATCTTCAGAATCGAAGTGCATGGAGAACGATCAAACGTCTCCATTAACCGTTTAAAACTCGCTTTCTTCCAAGTAGAGGCAGACGACGCAACGTCAGCAACTCAAACGACGCCAACGGCAACATCAGTTGCACTACCAATCACTGCAAATGCGTCCGCTTCAATAACTACCCCTTTCTCAACACGCAGCATAATCACAACAGAGAGAAGAGAAAGGCTAACTATGCCGCCAGTTTGTTTTCGCGAATATAACTAGTTAATCACTAGGTAGGGGGTACTGTGGAGGTGGCGTGGAAAGGGAGTAACGTTGGTAACTCAGTTAGTTATTCCAGGATTTTGATATTCAAAGTACAATATTAAATATTAATTAATTATCCACGACTCCATTTTGGCCTGCTTAAGTTTAATTCAGAAATTTTCCAAATGAGTTTGACGTCTCGTGAATTTATTATTATTAGAACAAACTATAACAGTAGTCGACTGTTAGATTTTTGCAAAACTGTACTTTGATTTTTTTGTAGCACTTTGCTGAAGAAAATTTATTGGAATTGGAATTTTGTAATTCTGTTAATTTCAAAGTTTTATATGTTTTCTGGTCTAAATGTGCCACAATTTATAGACGTAACAATAACACCTACACTTCTAAAAAACAGTTACAATTTCTAGCAACATTATTTCTCGAATGTACAGTTGTACAGTTCGATTGGATGAGTTCTGCACTTAGTCGTTCTAGAAATACATTCATTCGTAAGACTCCAGTCTCCAGTGATTTGTTACATTTTTTTAAATCTAGTAAAAATGTTATTACTTATTAAACTAAAATTTTAGAAATTATTTTTAATGATCAAACGATTAATTTGACAATTATTTTAATTTGCAAATCGTAAGTTATGTATTTTTATTTCTATTGACGTTAGATTTAGCATGTATTTTACGGTCTTGAAAAGACCATAATTAATAGTTTCTTGCTAAAAATATTTATTATAATATCATCATATTGAAATTTGCATTTCAACATTTTGACACTACTTTCTGCGAATAAATCATTTTTTTTCAAATGAAATCGTTCTTAATTTTGACTCATATTCCAATGAATTCCCATATAGAAGGATTTTCTACCTCCTCGTAGCTTTTCACTATTAGTACAATTAATAATTATTATTTTCAATTGATAACTGCTTTGTATAGCATCGACAGGCGAGTTAAGGTTCTACCATTGAGTAATAAGAGCCGTGTTATTAGATACTTAATGGTTCTACCCATATATACTTTTATCCTGGAAAACAAATCTTTTAGGATATAACCGATTTACAAATAGGCAGAAGGCCGAAATAAAATACATTCAAAATTTTCTCAAGGTCTGTTAGATTATGTCAGATTATGGAGTGTGAAGTGCCTATTTGGTATCAAGTATCAAGCATCGTAGTGATCCACAAATATTTCATTAGGAAAAATGATTAATTTCCACCGAAGGAGTGCTAAAATATTTAGCTGCTCATAAGACACAAATCATAGTTAAATTAAGTACCTATGTAGTTGTTTCTACATTTGAGAGTCATGATAGCATTTTTTTGAATGGGAGACGCAAAATTAATTTTACAAAACAAAAAATATAAAAGAAGAGAACCATGAAATACCTATGAAGAAAAATTATAGAAGAAGAGATTCGAGAAAAAGCGAAATGGGGGAAAGAAAAAGCGAAGAGATAGAGGTGCGCTAAAGTGAAATGAAAACGGGAAAGTTTAATGACAGCACGGCATGAGGAGACTCAAAAACTCAAAACGAAAGTATCTTTCTTAGTTTTCACTTTAGTGTCTTACAATTTATGCATTTTATAATAAATCCCGGTGAGCCGGGCGTTTTGGAGACACCTCGGTACTCAGGTACTCCACGAAAGTTTTTACAGGGGGTGAGCCGGGAGGATCGCACCGAACTCTAGGGGCGTATTCTACGCGTAAATATAAGACAAAAAAAACAAAATTTGTTATCCGATTTTTGCTAGTTTTCGAGTTCAGCCTTCTAAGTTTCACAACAAATTTTCAAAAATACCTCCACGGATCTCCAAACATTTTCTCACTTATTTTTGGCTGAGCTACTTTAGACATCTAAAATGCCGTAACATAAAAACAAGTGAAAATCGGATAACAACTTTTGTTTTTTTTGTCTTAACGGTCTGATTCGCGCGGAAGTCAGAAGCAAGGGAAAAGAGCCTTTTTATAATCATGAGGATGTTAGCCAACGGGGGTAAATGATCTCAAGGATCCATTGTGAGGGGCTAGCTTTATGGTCAAAATCCGGAGTTTACTATTACTGGTGCAGATTATGGGTTTTGACCACCTTTCAAAATATTGTAAGTTTTAATGCCCTTCCTCATTGGCTACGTAAAATCCAGCTTGCCAGGTGGAGAAAAACTAAGGCCGGTCGTCCATTTATACGACATGTCGTATTATTTTTAAACCTGTGTTTATTAGTTGAGATTCGTACATTTGACAAACTTGTCGTAAACAAGTTATTTCTTGTCGGCGACAAGTTTTATACGACACTGTATGTTCGAATTTTAAGCGACATCTTCATCAGACGACATAGACGAGGTTCCCTGTTTGTTTGATATATTTTGACTTATACGACGTGTCGACTAACTAACATGTTGTATCAAAAATGTTTCAGACATGTCGTATAAATGGATGACCGGTCTTAGTATTTTAGATCTTATATTTTAAGTATTTTGAAGTAATTTTTAACGCGAAACGTATTTTTGAGACTGAGTGTAATCTGGCAAAATACAGCGACGCTAAACTACGCCTACCTGACGAACTTGCTTGCGTTGCTTGACAGTACGTTTATAAGTTCCCCCCCTCTTAAATTTTAAAAATGTTGGAGATTTTGTTTTCAGATTTACATCGTTTATTAATTGTAATATGGGGGAATTACCTAATTGTTGTCCTTAGTCCTTAGTAAAACAGGCGTGAGGTCGGTTCGTCGGTCGGTAAGAGAAAGCTTCGATGGTATCATATTAATATCATTTCATCATTTGCATTTAACATCGGCGCCGACTTCTCGGGTGCTCTGGTGCTCAAGCACCCGACAAAACAATTTGTGGGGTGCAACGCACCCGACGAGATTTTTTATTGTTAATTCAAATAAATTTTCTTTAAGTATCTTTAAGTAATTTATAAAATTTAAATTGAAAAACGATTTTTAAAACTTACTGTCGTTTCGACCTTTCGGCATTAAATTTCAAAATTTAGAACTGGTCTGCTCAGTTCAGACCTAAGCAACTGTTTACAATACGTAACTGCATCTGTGAAAAACATTTGTCTTTCTCCAAAAATGTTTTTTGTTTAACTGAAATAATATTAAAATTTTATTCTTAATTTTCCTACTTTGTTTTTGTGAACTACTGCTTTTGGAGACACGATCAATTGCTACTAAAATTCCTGAACTTCATTTTAAGCCGTTTGACCTTGAACAAAACTCTAATGTGCCCTAAAAACCAGGACCTATTAAAGTAGAATCAGGGCCATAATAAGCATGGGGCTCAGTGGGGCTCAAGCCCCAGGGCGCTTGTCAAATAGGGGCGCAATTATTTTCGACAGACACTAGCTTAACTAACTGAAATTATTATTGAAATATTGAATGATTTTTCTAAAGCCAAAGTAAGAAAAATGCCAGTAAGTGCCCATTAGGCTACTGAGGATGTAGCCTAGGGGGCCAAGTCAATAAGGGGAGCCAATTGCCAATGAAAATAAAATTATGTCCAATAACAATTTATTTCTACTCATTGTTTTAATTGGAAAATGCAACGGGACTCAGGCCTGGATTTACCATTGGTCTAACTACGCTAAAGTCTAGAATCCTGGGTCAAAAGGGGCCGCGGAATTCTCCAACAATATTTTGTGTTTATCTGACATATTATAGTAATTTAATTTTCCTACTTTGTTTTTGTGAAATATCTTTTTTGGAGACACTATTGCTACTAAAATTCCTAAACTTCATTTTAAGCCGTTTGACCTTGAACAATACAAAAATTTTACCTGCGGCGCTACTTCACTCTACTTCCTCCCCAAATAAGAAAAAGGGCATTGGAATTATTATAGCCTTGGGTGCCAAAATCCGGCGCTGAGTTTGTGTATTTATTGGGGCCCTTTCATCTCTCGAGCCCCAGGCGCTAGAAAACCTTAACACGGCCCTGAGTAGAATGCGCCACTGAGCACCCGATAACAATTTAAAAAGTCGGCGCCTATGGCATTTAGTGTTTAGTGAATACTGTAATTTCTATAGATACTCAGAAGTAAGATCTCAGAAAATGAAGTGGAAACTACTGTTTGTCGTTTATTCATCGGCATCAACGGCAGTGGAAATTACCTGATTTAATTTCTTTCTGATTACTGATTACAATGCGTCAATGCACTAATTTTTTGGAGACGTTTGAAGAACGTATACTTATTTATTCCTTCAGTTGATAATTCCATCTCGTTAATATTAACATGTTAATGTTTTGAGCTGATAGCTCATGATAAGGAGATAAGCACTGTTAGAAGTTTGAAGTAGGTAGTATTTGTACTGCTGATACAATTCAAATTCAATTGTCGTGGTTTTTAATTATTTGTTTTACGTATATTTGGGTATTAATTTTCAGGAGTTTCATTGCTAAGGAAAATTTTAATTTTTAAATTTGTTGAATAATAATAAAACAAGTTTAATACCGTCATAAGTATAGCGTAAGTGCAGTAGCCACAACTTACTCGTATCTCGATCTCATAATTTTATAATTTTGATATGATGTAATACAAAAATATTGTTTTAGGTACACACGAACTCACAGGTACCTCCTTCACTCCTTCTCTTTGTTTCAAAAATTTATAATATTATATGTGTCACTTAATAAGAATAAATAAAACCGGTTTTACGTCAAAAGAAAAATTGCGAAAACCCAATTATTTCCTAGATGGTATACTACGCTTGACCGACTACAGGTTAGCACAGAAATTGTAGGTAACTTCTGAAACCTCTAGCAAAATTAACTGTTCTTTGCAGTCAAGTTCTCACGGCACCTATAGCTATACCAAATTATTTTAATGAACAAACTTCTAAAATGTACCCAAAAAAATTTTTGTCTCACTTCTAAAAATTACAGATCAAAAGATAATATCAACTAATTGGTACTAAATTAAAAATAAATACTAATCCCGATCCCGGAATTAAGGTTTAAATAATAATCAATCGCAATTTATAAGTGTGCGTAAGTTCGCCGCTTTTCCGTCGACAGTATAGTGGTATCGTCAGTTAGTATACGCTATTGAGGGGGAGAACTTAGAATTAGAGATTGGCGTGTTCGCGTACAAATTTATATTAATTAGAAAATTAGCAAAAATTATTTTAAATAATTCGATACGTTTATAAAGTAATTTAATCGAGTTGGCCACGGAAAAAATGATAAAAATTGTTAAAAAAGCAATTAATAATTAAATAATTTTTCTAAATTAACTTAAAAATTATTATTAGCGTTAAACTAATATATTAATTATTATTTTATTTTAAAACATTTGGCGTTATTTATAATTATAATGATCGACGCGCACATCTCTCGAATTCCTTGTCTGGTGGGCTACGTCAGAGCACCGATGGTAAAACTTGTATATTATTGAGCATGCGCTATTCGGGCCTGTAATTAACATGAACTGTTGCTGTTCGCTGGAAAGAAGAGCGCCTGCACTATTCAATCTGTTGGTGTTGATGGCAAAGCAGCTAAAATTTATTAAACAGTGTTCCAAGTATTCAAGTACAATGAACTTGAGATATGATAATATATTTAAGAAATTAAGTTTATAAACATAATTGAATTGTGATATTAGTGACTAATTATAATTTTGGTTCAATTATTTGTAACAACGGAGAATTTTTATATTTCGCGCTTAAATTTGAATTTTTAAGTTTGTGTTAAACTTTATCGTTTGTTTATCGCGCTCTTTCGAATACGGCTGTCAATAACTTTTTGAAATTTAATTTTGAATTTATCGGATAATTGAAATTTTGTTCCTGTTTTAAAATTTACAAAGAAAATGAGAACTAAACGTGGTGCGAGTGAGATGGAAGATTGCTTGTAGGAGGTATAGCCGAACGGGCCGGGCGGACGCTGTCGAAGGTGAATATTTTTTTGACGTTACTTTTGGTTGTTTATAAAATTGTAATAGTGACGTCACACTGTATTATTAGTTTTAGTAGTCATTTTATTATTATTACCCACGAAATTAAACTAATTTACTTTTAATTAATAAATTCGTTATTTACTCGATGATTTGAATCAAACTACCATTAAGCGCCAAATTGGCTATAATTCGTAACGTTAAATAATTTGTTTTAAAGTAGTTTTGAATTCAAATCGAAAGTAGGTGTTCCTCAATACGTTCTCTTTTTAGCTTTGTAATACTTTTCGTTGTTAGTAAATAATAGTAACGAGATTCGTGGTTTCTAAGCGGCATAATTTAACATAGGCGTCGGCTTGGCCTATAATTTGAATCGAAGGAAACCAGCGGCGCACCAAAAAGCTACGCGTCTAAAATCGCTCGAATTCGAAACTGCAATATTTTTATTGAATCGACATTTGAAAATCCACGTTGAAATTATTTTAGTACGCACTTAGTTGAGAGAATTATTTAAAAATAAATAAATTCGACGCCGTAACCGTAAACTCTGTGTGTAATTTACTTTATTTCTTGAATCTCTTGGGTGAGCCTACAAGCTTTTATAATAAATTCGGGGTTCGCTAGCAAACTTCCAAAAAACTGCCTCACGTATTTTATCTCAATTTCATCATTTATGTAAAACTTTAAAAAGTGTAATGTAAATTATCGATTAGTTGTGTAAAAAATTGAAATTAACATATTGGTCGCCGGTCGCCCTCGGTGAGTTTGAGATAGTAATTCATTTATTGTTTTAATTTCGAAAACGAAATTACCTCGAAATTTCTGACGCACTTGACTGTTACTGTGCCACTACTTGTATTTCTCACTTCGAAATCGTGCAAACTAATTTGAAATGATTTAAAACAAAGAATTTCGCATAGAAAAAGTGATGATCATTACAGTGAAAGCTTGTGAGATTCGTAAAATTTTTTCGTGAGTAAATACACTCGTAATTATATAAAGAAAAGACCTAACAAGATTATTTCGAAAATAAAGAAAATAGGGAAGCACTGGGAATGTTGCCATTCAGTTCTTATTGGGCATAAGCAAGGATCACGCCGAGTCCCCAACTCGACTTTGTAAATAATCGAGAAGAACCAAAAAACCATCAATTTGTAACTCCCCATTATCGCCCTCGATTTGAATTTTTTTGTCTACCAGTCCACCGCTCATTTGGCTATATGGCCCCATTTAAAGCAAGCGTTCCTAAAAATTCACAACAATATGAAATAACGATAGCGAATCTCGAGAAGTTGTGTATAGCTGCAAGCTCATCCGGCAGAAACGATAATCTGCTCAAAAAATCACGAGCTTCTATGATCTGGTAAAATATTTTTCTAATCTCACATTTTTAAGCGGCTACTGCAAATTAAGTAAGCGGCGGAAATAAACTCACATCCAATTATCTTCTAAATAGGAATCGCTTCTACTGCAATTTTTTTTAAATAACAATTAATTTTGAACATCCAAACCGGTGGTCCCCGAGGGTGTAAGCTTTTAACTACTGGAAAAATAAATCGAACATAGTCTTGACACCTCGTAAACACTTGTCGAAGTACTACTGTATACTGAACGAGATAGTTAAAACAGGGAAACCACAAAGTGTTTAAGACCGTCATGTAGGGTTGGTTGGAGCTCATAATTATGTCGTGATCTTTTGTAACGGAGACGTTTAAAAGATGGGCCAGAAATTGAGTACTGACGTAGTCACTTGACGTGAGGTTACAGGATGAACCTGAAGATTTGCGAAACTAGTAGCCCATCATTCTAGCTACATCTTTTCTTTATATACGTCTTTACTGTTAGTTGTTCCTATACAGGGTGTTCGGATATTCTTTGGCCAACGGTCTACACATGATTCTACAGGTCAAAATAGCACTAGAAGCTCCTATAACAAAAAGTCGAAATCTCAATAATAAGAAAGTTGTGGGGCCTCAAAGTTGAGTTTTTAAATTTTAATTTTTGTCATATTTACTTTAAATGTTACCGAAATTTTTCGATATTGGGCCCATTTACTAAGAATTATAAAGCCTCGAATAAGAAGTAGAAAAGCTTAAGAAATCTCTGCAATAAAGGGCACTTAACCTGAAGTCTAAATTTAATTTTAGTCCTAACTTTTTTGTCTGTTCTATTTTCGATTATTTTTCATACGAAATTTGAAAGATTAGACAAAATTATAAAAATAAGGTACTCTTCATTTGAGTTGATATAATTAACCGTTTCATCAGAAATCACTTTCAAAAATTTTAAGTTTGGGCATTTTTTACTAAATTTAAATAAATCTAATACGTTGTAAATGAACCCCAACATACACACATAAGTGAAAAAACTTTAAATGAGAAAATTTGTTTTCCACCGAGTGCCTCGGGAATCGAACCCAAGACTTTGCTATTTCCGGTAGCACGCCTATACCCAATACACTACGGAGGCCAACATACTTTCAACAAGCCATCCGGCATTGTTTAAATGCGTCGGATGGCTTGTTGAAAGTATGTTGGCCTCCGTAGTGTATTGGGTAAATGCCGGATGGCTTGTTGAAAGTATGTTGGCCTCCGTAGTGTATTGGGTATAGGCGTGCTACCGGAAATAGCAAAGTCTTGGGTTCGATTCCCGAGGCACTCGGTGGAAAACAAATTTTCTCATTTAAAGTTTTTTCACTTATGTGTGTATGTTGGGGTTCATTTACAACGTATTAGATTTATCTAACTAATTAACCCTAAATATTTAAAAATTTGTAATACTAAATTTAAAATAATCAAATTGCCATGATCAACTAAAATCCAATTTCTTTTTGTTTATTCGTTTTTAGTTGGTCGTGGCAACCTGATTATTTAAAATTTTGTAGAAAATGGCCAAACTTAAACTTTTTGAAAGTGATTTCTGATGAAACGGTTAATTCTATCAACTTAAATGAAGAGTACCTTATTTTTATAATTTTGTCTAATCTTTCAAATTTCGTATGAAAATTAATCGAAAATAGAACAAACAAAAAAGTTAGGACTAAAATTAAATTTAGACTTCAGGTTAAGTGCTTTTTATTGCAGAAATTTCTTAAACTTTTCTACTTCTTATTCGAGGCTTTATAATTCTTAGTAAATGTGCCCAATATCAAAAAATTTCGGT
Source organism: Malthinus flaveolus (assembly GCA_950108345.1). Lineage (NCBI taxonomy): Eukaryota > Metazoa > Arthropoda > Insecta > Coleoptera > Cantharidae > Malthinus > Malthinus flaveolus. The sequence continues at coordinate 30,310,053 of OX467285.1, forward strand.
AACATTTAAAGTAAATATGACAAAACTTAAAATTTAAAAACTCAACTTTGAGGCCCCTCAACTTTCTTATTATTGAGATTTCGACTTTTTGTTATTGGAGCTTCTAGTGCCATTTTGACCTGTAGAATCATGTGTAGGCCGTTGGCCAAGGAATATCCGAACACCCTGTATATGTACGTATAAAAGTCGTATTAAATTTAATCTGCAAGTGCAATCAAATTAATTCGTCCCGCCTACTGACCAATACCAATCATAAGTCATTTAGCAAAATCTTGCCATTTTATGTTCAGTTTGTTACAAGCTTATAAGAGTGTATTTCAACGGTGGGCAAAATATTATTTCTGAGAAATTTTTTATTTTTGTCACATGTCAGAGTCAGAGTTTGTGGGTACAATTATAAGTAAAATACCTAAGCCCTCCCTACATACCCCACTGAGTTTGGTTAAATCGTCTTATTTTGGTCTCCGGAATATGTGGTAGAGTTTTGTGCATAGATATTAGAGACACCCTGTAGATTGCGCTTGTCACAGATGAAAGGCAAATTGAGCTAACCTAACAGTCTGAGAAGTAATTATTGGCCACTATAATAGGGTGTTTGATGAATACTTTTATCGGCCAGTCCGCAATTTCGCAATGGAACTACAAATTTTTTAATTACAGCACTCCCGACTTTTATGCTATTCTCTGCTAAACTTGCATGAAAAGGAGAAAGTTACCACTTACTAGTGGCCAACACATTTTTCTGTGACTGTACATCCTTAGTACTGTCCTGTATGTATACAGAATGATTGAAATTCGTTGTACAGCGTGGAGATCGGGCCTTCAGAGAAGCCAAAAAAAAATCTTATTTTCATTTTTAACTCAATAAGAATTTTCTTTTTTTTCAGTTTTCGCGAAAACGCGTAAACTCATTCCACATTTTTGTCGGATTATTTGTCAGAACCCAATTTAGTAACTTTGCCAAATTTAAACCTAATAGCTCTTCAGATAAGCACTGCACAACGAATTTCAATCGCCCTGTATTGTATACGTTTGCCCCACAAAGCCTAAAGTTGAACTGGCCCGTTCGTGCACCAGACTGTATGCCATTCTGGCTACAATTCCAATTACTTATACACTTGACGATTCGTTTGTATAATCTTGGATGTGACTATTCAGATTGTCGAATTGTCGTGTAGCTTAGTTTCGTGATATTTCAAACGACACTTGTGTAAATTACTTTTAAATCTCAAGCAATCATTTCCATGAAACGTCTAAAGAGTGACTTGAGTATTTGAGTCATCGTAAAAAATTTCTTTGTGTCTTAATGTGTCTCCGCAAATGGAAAATGGAATGTTGTAACGTGTAATAATAAAAATCGCGTCACTGTGGATATACATTGATGAAATAGAAATTTTAGATTCGATGCGTTAATTTTTTTTCGTCCTGGCCAACTTCCAAAATAATTTATGTGAAACTTCAAACCCCTATTATTAAATAACTTGCCTGTAATGCGTAGCATAAAATTATTTGACCAATGTAAATTGTTAATAATGATTTAAAACTTATTTTAGTACCTACATCAGGTAACAACTCTATACTGGAACGTTTTCCCAAAAAATAATTACTTCATATAAAGTTAGTGTTTGATGCTGTTGTAGGTATTAGGTGGTACAATTATTCTACAATCGTATAAACTTTAGAGCAGTGTTATCTTATCTGTTATCAAAAATCACAGGGTTGTGTTAGAGTTTTGACGCGTATTTCATTAAAATATGCAATTTTAGTGCAAATGAAGTGGAAGTGAATTGCTAATTGTTGGTGCTGCGAAAACCTACACTTCGCTATAATTTCCCTGTACTACTTTCAATAGATGTAGAGCAATTTTTAAACATCTAATCAAGTCTTATCTGTGGGTGACCCTTGGCAAATGGGTTACAGGTTAAATACACTATTTTAACAACTTTTCCTGCCTTGAGGAATTCTTAATAAATATAAATTCAAAAATTTTTGTTAAAAATTTCAACGGACTATTCTTCCAAAATTAAAACTTCGGATAAAATTTTCTCTTTAGTTACATAAATCACCTTTCTATATAACTTAATAAGTTTCATTTTATTTACGACTAAAGTTTTTTAATTAGTTTTAACACTCTTTTACGTTTCTTCGGAAGTTCTTTTTGTTAGTCGCGAAAAATTAAATTTTATTGTGTTTCACTTCTCCCACCGCGCGTGAAGATGTCATTATCATTTATAACTATTACCATACCTTACTCTATGCTCTATCTGTATGTTATTACTACGTATAAATAAGTTGTTTCAAATATTTGATTAATGCGAATTTCGTATGTTCAAATAGAACAATATAGTCTTCAACTTGCTGTCCCAGTCAAGTCAAATATTAACTAAGCTGTTATAGGTATATTTTAAATGCCAAACAATGAATCTAGCCTTAGAAATAATTAGGTGTAAAAAACGTGTTGAAATAGAGTTGCACTTGGTTATGGCCTTCTCTAGATCACCAAGTTTCTCGTGGTACGTTTAAAAGTAGCACAATAAAAACACTCCACTGGCATACGACATTGAAATTAAAAATAAATTTTTGCCGTTTTGTAAAATTAACTTGTATACTTAATTAGAAAATTGCTTGCTATCGAATACGCCGTTTATTAAAACTTGATTTTTTTTTCAGCCGTCATGTCCGCCGAAGAGCCAAACAACGATTGTAAATTATTCTTTGAAACAAATACCGCCACAGTAAATGAAACTACAGTACCTCTAGAAACTATGGGGTCAAAAGAATCAATAATCAAACAGATTGATGAAAACGCAATAAACCCTTCTTCAGACAGCGAATCTGGAAACAAAATTTCTGTTGAAGAATCTACAAGGGCAAACGACACAATATTGAATCGAGTGAGTAATTCAAACCAAGAATGTGACATTGAACCACAGTCTAAAGAAACTATAGCAAATACTTCGTTATATAAAACTATAACCGAAGATCGCAATAATGAAGAAGAGGATTCTGCAACAGAAAGTCTCCCCACGATTGAAGAAATTTCAGAAGAACCACACGATCGTTCGGACGGATCCGATTCTGGTCTCGGTTCTGAAATTTCAGAAGAACGTCCTGTAGATCCTGTAGTTTCGACACTTAACGAAAGTTACTCCTTTTTAGACCGCATAGGAGAAGAAACTGCAACAATTTCTCCATTTCAAGACCTCAATATAGACATTAAAGAGGGCACTAAAATCCAGTCCGTAGATTGCATACTAAATAACGAAATGGAAAATACCACTTTTGAACCCACAAAGCTACTTCTTCCACTTAAAAGTACTTTGAAACGAAAACTAACAGACGATAGCGAAGATCATCCAAAATGTAAAAAGAAAAGAGGGATCACGTTTGATAATGTAACGGTTTTTTATTTTCCGCGAACTCAAGGATTTACGTGTGTGCCGTCTCAAGGAGGTTCTACTTTAGGTATGGGAGCAAAACATTCCCACGTTCGAATATTTTCAATTGTAGAACATGCTAACGAACAAAGAAGAATTCATCGTCAACTTCTGCAACGACTACGGTTAGAAAGACAAAATATCGGAAACGTTGCATCTTCGACCGACGATAGCGAAAGCGAAGAAGAGTTAACCGACGGATCGGATTCTGAAATGGATTTAGATAACTATTATTTCTTACAACCCGTTCCGACACGACAAAGAAGAGCTTTATTAAGATCGGCCGGTATTCGAAAAATCGACTCTTTGGAAAAAGACGAGTGTAGGGACATTCGAACGTCGCGCGAATTTTGCGGCTGCGGATGTAAAGGTTATTGCGACCCAGATACGTGTTCCTGTAGTCAAGCAGGAATAAAATGCCAAGTAGACAGATTAAATTTTCCTTGCGGATGTTCTCGTGATAATTGTGGAAATTCCAGTGGACGAATTGAATTTAATCCGGTTCGTGTTCGAACTCATTTTATTCACACTTTAATGAGATTAGAATTAGAAAAGAAACAAAAGGAAGCCGAAGTCAACGAAGAAAATTCGGAAAAAAAAGCATGCGCAAATTGGATGGATAATGAAAGGTTAAGTGGTTTTTCTGAAACTAAAACGAATAGCCGTGTAGCCGAAAAGTTTAGCGGTGGTTTGCTTAAAGACGTTGCGTTAAATTCAAATATGGAAGTTGAATCTTGTGTTCATAATGGAAACTTTACAAATTTACATTATGGGGCACCTGGAGAAGGTCCAGGAGCTTTATCTCATTCTCCTCCTAACTTTTCCGATTTACCGGCTCGTGAAGATTCGTTAGATTTGTATACGTTTCGTGAGGATTGTTATCAAGAAGAAATAACAGACAGATCATTAGCCGATAGAAAACATCTGCATCTACCGTTTGCTCCTTCCAATCAAGGGTTTCATTTTCCAGATCCGAGATTTTCCGATGCCGGTTTTTCTGGGAATTCTTCTCCATTCACATTGAATTCTAGCCAGTATACACAATCGTACCAATCCAGTTTTAACGAATTTACACCTATATTTAGTCCGTATGGTAGTATTTATACTCCCGAATTTACTAATAAACCTTTTGAAACTTGTTTTCAACAGTCTGCCAATTATGAACACTTTCCTCCTCCTCCTCTTCCTCCTCCTACTACTAATACTACTACTTCCGAAAATTTTCCAAGCAGTCACGATTCTAAAGAAAGTCAATATACTAGTTTAAATCCTATAGGGGCCAACAACAAAATTGAATCATTTTCTGAACTGCTTAATGCTAGGTACAATTATACGGCCTACGAAGATACTCCTAATTTTTCTCAATGTTCGGAAACTGCAGTTGCTAGTAATACAGAACGTAACGAGGGAGCAAAATCTGATATCAACACCAATAGAACAGTTGTAGAAGATTACGATGAAAATTTTGGTGAAATTATAAAAAAATCAATCGTAGAGACAGTTTCTGCTTGAACGTGTATTATAAATATTTAATGATATTAATATATAAATATATATTTAACATTATGTTCCATAATATTAAGTAAATGAGATTTATATGAATTGTAGAAATAATATAGAAAGCAGTGTTTTAATAAATGTTGTGAGAAACTAATTATTTTTCAAGGTACCAATCAGTAGGTACAGCTTGTTAATAATCAAGCTGTGTATGAACAAATGTATCAGTAATGTGTGAGAAATTATAGCGCGTTTCAATTCAATAAAAAGTGTTACTGTTGCAAGGAGAGGGCCTTACTAGCTTTCTTGCACACACGTTCATTCTTTTTAGCGCTTCCTTGTCAGAATTTATATTCAAATGAGTCAAAAGGGGAGAGAAGATCTACTATAAAATTCACCTGGCCACAATGCACAAATAAATTGTTCAGAATTAAAAGTAAAAACAGAAAAATTAATAATTAAATTGCTCTATTTATAATTTCAGATAAACAAAAAATATTGTTGGAGAATTACGGGGCCCTCAAATTTGACCATTGAATTTTTTCAACTCGTCCAATTTCTGTCTGCCTTTCCTTTCATTTTTGTGTAACAGTTATCAAGTTGAGGTTCGGGGTCCAAGTTTCTCTTGCTTGTACTTGTTTTTAGTTACTCGTGCGAGTTACTAACGTAGTGTAAATGGTCGTTGGCCGGTACGTTACATAAACAAGAAAAAACCTCACAAAGTTCTAACTTAGAACTTTATCACAATGCACTACAACGAAACTCACCAAAATTACTCCTCGATTTCTCGTTGGTGAAACGTATTTTTTTCGAAATTAACTAACCACTGTTAATAATGCTGTCCGCATCATGTGAATTCAGCATAATATTATAACACCTTTACGTATTTTTAAATTTGCGCCAATCTATTTGCCCTTGGCAGCCAAGAGCTTATGTGGAGCGAAACGTTGGTTTCTTTTTGTGTCTCAGCCATCAAACAATGCTCCGCGGTATTTTTGATTTCGTGTACTCCAGGAATTTTTAGTTATCAAACCATGAACCACGTAAAAATTAATGATTTACCGAATTACCCATAAGCTTAGTTGAAGAAGTGTAATTATACAACAAAGAAACTAGTAAGCTTACCTAACCATACCTTTTTTTCTTTTTTACAATTAGAAAGAATAACATTTATGTAATTTTATTATTTAAAATAATTAAGTATTTAAATCAAAAAAATAGCTCCCGTATTTATTCTAGTATTTATAGTGTAATAATGTTATATTTTTCAAAGTCTTAATTATTCTTAATCAATTTTATATTCCCGTAACGTCATACTAGACATAGCTAAAAAAACGCTTAGCGTACCGTAACTTAAACTTCACATCCATCTTGGTGTTAACCTTATTCAAACGCTTGTAACTTTTACAAAAGTTATCAGTTTACAATAACCGTAGTTCGTAGTACATTATCTATTATATTAAAATAAACATTCTGCAATAGTAGTATTTGAAAATAGTTTGTTAAGTGCTGCTTGCTAGCATGTTTTTTGATGAATTTGTTTGAAATGCTTTAGTAAATATCAATGGCTTTAGGTAAGGAAACTTCGATTAAACTATGCATTTGAGTTGACCATATTAAGACGTTTTGAAGCATTCTCATATAATATGGTGGATAGTATTATTAATTTTATCCGAAGTGTGCTATATCCTCCTAGCGAAAGCCGCAAGAGAAGGTAATCTATGATTTACGGTTAACAGAAGTGTAAAATTAAGTTTTAGGATTTCTGCCGAGGAAGATAATCCAAATAGGAGTAAGATTCGACGAATAAGTGTTTCTAACATGTCTACTCCCAATGAAGGTAATGTAATGTTGATTCAATAACGATTTAATTATACCAGCATTAAGCAACAAATAGCCAGTTCATTTCAGAACACTGGCAAATGCTTATAATACTAAAAGTGAATAAGAGAATTTAAACTATTCAAAGGTGATTTAACAAAATGGGATAAGTACTCGCCCGCCTTCCTGAATTTGTTTGTGGCGGTTAGTCATGTTTGTACATGTAAAATAGAACTCGTAAATACCTTTTATGTTGCTTTTATTTAGTAATTCTATTTAATTTTTCCAAATTATGTGTCAAACTTTATAAACTTCATTGAATTATTCCATTACAAGTCAACTTCAACTAAAATTACGAAGTTATTTGGATAAATAATTACTTTGGTTTTATAAAGTGAATTCTTTCCCATCTTTGTCGGCTGATATCTCAGCAACCGGACATTTTGAATCCATTATCAGAAATAAAGTTTCTTATTTGGAACGAAGAATTACCTATCGAGAGTTGGTCGTATACTTTTGAATCATCCTATATGAAAAAGTAGATTTTTTGAATACTTGTTATTCTAATTTTTTAAATGATTACATGTTGTCAACAGTGTCGACTACACCTGCCTAATTATATGCTCTTGTCGATGCAAATTTGAACTTGAAAAGCTTATCTTTGTTAATATTTTTGCCAAGGATGTGCCATTGCCACTATTGTTCTTAGATATTTTTAACTTTGTTAATTAATTAGAAAACCTTGGTGAAAAACATTTTTAACATTAACAGGTTAATTTTCCCATCAGGAAATTTTGCCAGTTAAATCGGAAGTCCATTAAATTGAGATATTACTGTAGTGCTTTTAACAGATATATATCTATTAAGTTGCTTACAAATTTCCTCATTGTTTTAGATGATTGGCCTTCTGGGTCATCAGAGACCTTAAAGCGTCGTCTCGCATTGGGTACTCGACCGAGAACAAATTGGGCAAAAGAAAATATGATTCACGTAATAGACGATGATGTAACAGAAGTGTCAAAAGGCAAACATAGGATATCATACATGGAAACTTTAAAAGGAAAAACTCCACAATTTACTTCGTCAACCCCAAATTGCTCATACTCTCAACGTGTTCTGCATCAAAATGGAGAAGATGACGTAGTTTTTCTTGGAAATTCGCCATCGTTTAATGCAAATAAACTAAATGAAAATAAGCAAGGTTTTGATTACATTAAACCATATTCGTCTCATAATAATGGCCACAATAGAACTAAGTGTAAGATTTCATCTAATGGAACTGTTGGTTATGATGCAGATCGAGCACTCTCTAATAAGGTTAGAGAAATTAAAGAAAAATTTAATTTCAAGCGTTATAAACGTAACTACTCTACAAATCAGTCTTTTAAATTAGACGAAAAAGCTAAATACCAAAAACTTTTGGCACAAGCTGCACCATCTTCGCTTAATATCGTAAAAAATTCTTTTACTAAATATAGTACGCCGTGTGGAAAATTATTTTTACCCGGTAGAGGTACACATATATTAAATTTAGCAAAAGCAACCGAAGAAAAGAAACTTCCTAATTTTATTGATCTTACTTCTGACGAAAATTCGAGAAAGCCAAATAAATTATCGACTAGAGACACTATATTAAAAGTATTAGATGGGTCCAGTTGGAGTGGCCCGATTGTTATTAAAGATTGTGATTTGGAGGTGGAATTCCCTACACCTCCATCACCGAAACCTGATATCCAAGTTGAAAGAGTCAATAGTTTGAAGAAAATTGTCGATACTTCGGAGTCCACCCACGCAGAATGGCTTACAAAATTGTGAGTATAATGAGGCATGTTAATGTACGACACCTTTTGTTGGTTTTTACTATTTGTTTTGAGCAAGTTAATAAAACTAATTTTTGTGATTATGCTCGCTTTAATGGCATACATATGACGACTAGATTCTTGGCCGGTTCAACTGTTCGTCTACCCTCTCTCATATATACGCAGACGGCCGTATACATTCGTTTCTTAAACATGGCGCCTACCTTGAAAGATATGGCTTTCAACATAACAATATTCAATATAACAACTATTACAAAAATTCTATATGAACAAAATAAAATTGTTGATCACACTATCCACGTCCACCTTCTTCATCTAACTCGTTGCCAATCGGCAACACGCAAAATTTTACTACTGGCCTTTTCACTACCCCACTACCGCACTTTAATGTTGCAACTCTGCTGATTTGGTCGTGCCCTGGGTGTAGTTCGGTTACACGCCCCAGTTTCCAGTTGGATGAAGGTACCTTGTCGTCCTTCACAAGAACCAGGGACCCGATTGATATTTGTGGTCCATTGGCTCCCCACTTCGATCTAAATTGTAGTTCCGAAATATATTCTTTACACCATCTCTTCCAAAAGGTTTGCGTGATATGTTGAATTAACTTGAAGCGATCTAGACGATTAACCTTAACTTCTACAACATCTACCTCTGCTAATGCCGTATATGGCCTTCTGATTAAAAAGTGTGCAGGTGTAAGTGCTTGTAAGTCGTTAGGATCTGAAGTGATGGGTGATAACGGACGGGAATTTAGAATCGATTCTATCTGAACTAACACGGTATATAAATCTTCAAAAGTTAGAGAAGTTTCTCCTAAAATCCGTTTTAAGTGATGCTTGACGCTTTTCACTCCTGCTTCCCAGATGCCTCCGAAATGAGGTGCACGAGGAGGGATAAAGTGCCATCTAACACCTTTATTATTAATATTTTCCGCGATAATGCTAGACTGGTCTGATTATAAAAAGTCGTATAATTCTCTTATCTCAGTATTATTGCCCTGGAAGTTGGTTCCGTTGTCGCTATATATGTTCAAGAGCTTACCTCGCCTGGTCATAAACGTCTAAAAGCTGCCAAAAGGCACTTGAAGTAAGGCTTGTTACCGGTTCTAAATGTATCGCTTTCGTCGAAAAACAAACGAAAACACTTATATAACATTTTAGCTTTTTGCATCCTGGACCCAATCGATCTTTTATATAAAGAGGACCGGCATAGTCCACACCCGTCGTATGAAACGGTGACATAATAGATACTCGAGGATTGGGCAAGTCACCCATAATAGGATTAATATTTTTTGCGTTATATCGAAAACAAATTACACACGTTCTCACCGTTTTTTTGGCAAGATTTCTGCCACTATAGGACCAAAATTTTGGTTTTGGTTAATTCCCATAACCAGCATATTTGTTGGGGATAGTTTTAAATCTAACATTTTCCTAGCGCGTTCAGTTATATAATTTGATTGAGACCCCGAATCTAATAAACATCTTAAAGTTTTTACTTCGCCCTTACGGTTGATTACATTCACTAATACTGTTGATAACAAAATTTGGTTAAAAGTTGGGTTTACCGACGTTAAATGATTTGTTGTCGTTTTGGGCACCTCCCTAGACTCAGTTTCCTCCCTACCGACATCCCTATCTTCCCTACCCTCTTGCTTCAAATGCAGTAAGGTATGATGTTTTTTGTTACAAATCCCACACATTATTGAGTAACACTCTGCTATAAAATGACCCTTTCTTAAACAATTGATGCACACCTTTAAGGTTTTTACCTTTTCGATGCGCTCTGATGGCGTTAATTTCAAAAACTCATCACAATTATGCAACAAGTGAGCGCGTTTACAATTCGCACAACTCACATTTTGGTTGTTTACCACCATATATGTCTTTGTGTGTTTTTTGTTTTCGACCTTACAAGTCGAGGAAAGAGTGTGTCGATTCTCGATTGCCTCGAGGATGCTATCGCGTTTGTTTAAGAATTGAATTAATTCTGTATATGTCGGTATTGAGTCATTTGACTTTTCGTAGCGATTATTTAGATATGACTCCCATTCATTTGAAGTGGTCGTATCTAGCATTTGCAAAATGATTGGTAAAATAATTGCGTCCCACTCGTCGACCTGTTGGCCAAGCATGTGTAGAACTCGATCTCAAATTGAATATCTTCGAAACTATCCAATAATGATGTTAATTTATCGAATCTTTTTTTAAGTTTTTAATATTTGTTGTACTAATCGATTCGCCATCTACATTCTCAAATCTTTCTAAAAAGTTGCTAAATAACGTTAATTGGGCTTTTAACCCGCCTCGTTTTGCATTTAATTTTATTAAATTTTCCTCACTAAATTTGGTCATTTTGATAGAATCGATAATATAATATAAATGTTTTAAAAATTCAGGGATAGACCTACTTGTCTTTTACTAGTGACTGCTATCTCGCAGCTATTATACGTCGATTCCCGCCATTTCACGTTGGATCGTGGTCGCTCTAATTGGCTAATGAAATATTCGATGTGTTGTTGCGACATCACGTTTACTATAGGGTTGGACGATAATTTTCGTTTACGACTGCAATATTAATTTTTGATGTTGATTTACTACTCTTGGATCAAAATCTGGCTAGTCGAAGGACCAGTTAATGTATGACACCTTTTGTTGGTTTTTACTATTTTTTTGGGGGCAAGTTAATAAAACTAATTTTTGTGATTATGCTCGCTTTAATGACATATACATGACGACTAGATTCTTGGCCGGTTCGACTGTTCGTCTACCCTCTCTCATATATATGCAGACGGCCGTATACATTCGTTTCTTAAACAAGGCAAACTAAATCTCAAATCTAATTCATGAAATTACTGTATGTAAGATATTCGGGAATTTTCCAAGTTTGGTTGTAGATTATTCCACGAAGTCTGCTGTTTTACAATGTTAAAATTGTTTTACCATTCAGTTTACCTCGAGCACTATGTAATTTTCTTATAATTTTTCATAAACTGCGAGAGTTGAAATTAAAAAAGCTGCAAAGTACTACTATCAATACTTTTTCTATTGCAATCTTTTCATCCCTTTAAGAAGCAGGGCTGGTCGTTTAGGGATATTTTATTCAAATTTTAGTTTCAATTAGAAAAGGCAACAATCGTACAATTAAGAAATTGAAAAATATTTGGGAATTTCGTCTGCAAGAAGGGTTTTATTTTAGGGAATTGTACTTTCTGTTTAAGAAAGAAAGATGAAAAAATACAATCAAAAAAGATTTTTTCGACGCTTCAAGCGGTAGTAGAAGTGATTATAAAGATTTTTTAAAGTACCTTTGGTACTATGTATCTATAAAATTCGAAAAAAAAACTTTTTTTACCACTCTTATTGAAGTAAAGTAAACAAAATTATATTTCTAAAATACCGCCCTTCTTGGAGATGAAAGCATTACAGTTAGGGAAACATTGAGCGATTGATCTCAGTTGTTTTTCGAACATCCCTCCACAATTTCCAAATTGACTAATTAATTGATTTTAGAGTCCAAAACTATCGGGAAGATCTATCAAAAACTGTCGTGGAAATAAATACCCAAAGTTCCCAAAAAGATAAATTAAGTGCTGTCACCTCAGAAGTTTATACTCGACGCCTAGAAGATCAAATGGTAAAATGTTTAAAAATTAAAGATGCCGTCTTACCCGTAGTAGTAAGCAAGGACACGGTCTTGCCCGAATTAACAGAAGAAGAGGAAAGTAGAATTTCCGTCGCTCTTAATAAACGAGGAAATCCTAATGAAATTCTCGTAGAGAAATTTAATATGAGAGTGTCTCGACGAGATATTCAAACTTTAGCAGGGCTAAATTGGTTGAACGACGAAGTCATTAATTTTTATATGAATTTAATCATAGAACGAGGAAAACTTCCAGAGTGGCCCAATGTTTACGCCATGAATACGTTCTTCTATCCAAAATTACAAAAGAGTGGGCACGCTTCTTTAAAAAGATGGACTCGGCGAGTAGATATTTTTTCTTACGACATTATCGCAGTTCCCATCCATTTAGGTGTGCATTGGTGTATGAGTATCATCAATTTTTCTACTAAAACGATCGAATATTACGACAGTATGGGTGGCGCCAATAGATGTTGTTTGCAATTATTATTAGAATATTTAAAAGAAGAGCACTTAGATAAAAAGAAAGTCGATTATGACGTATCCGGTTGGAGCTTAGAAAGTATGATAGATATACCTCAACAGATGAATGGTAGTGACTGTGGAATGTTTTCGTGTACTTTTGCCGAATTTATAGCAAGAGGTGCTAAAATTTCGTTTAGTCAGGAAGATATGCCGTATTTACGAAGGAAAATGGTTTTAGAAATACTCAATGGAGAGTTATTAATCACATAAATTCGTCGTAACATAATTAAACAAATTGTAAAGTTACACCATTAACTATTTATTGTGTGTTGTGTTTAAGTAATTATTAATCAGACATATTATTTTCACTTTTTTGTTTATAAACACAAGCAGTAATTCTTTTTATTTATCATCGACTTGTAAATATTTTAAAGGCAGAAGTAAGACTTTATGCCCAAGTTCTGGTTTTTAAGAAGTAACGTTTTTGGTAAAATTATAAATAACTTGTAAACCTATTATACTACTTTTTTGTTTAATGTCGATATTCGCTGTGTAAACTACATTCAGTTATACGTTATACTAACAATGTGTAGCTAACAGAATCTGGAAAACCAGTTAACCCTAGGGAATAAATATTGCCACATTTTTGTATAATTTCATAATTTTATTTAAGTGTACCGTTTGGGACTAATAAAGTTCAGCAGTTCATAGATTTGTAAAAAATAAATATTTTTGTAAATATTTGCTTCACTTAGTGTGATGGTTCTTTATTTTTCTGTAAATAAGTCATGGGAGACTTTGCTGCCTCATAATCACATTACGATATTCTTCTAATTACAGGGATTTCGAATAGAGAATTTGAGTTTGATACCAAACTTTCCAAAATCCGTTTAATAATAACAGACAGAAAGATTAGTTTTGTTATAGCTTAAATGTGGGTTATTAGATATTATCCACTCGAAATGAAAAGCAAATGCTCATAGCTTGTAAACTCCCTTCGTAGATAACATCTAAAATAACCCACTTACATACCATAAATAAGTACATATTATCTCAAAGGTTTATCAAATTTCGTTCATAGGTCATAGGAGAGCCCAAATTCGGTAGATTGCAAATAGTTTTCAATAAAGAAGGTTATACGAACATTTTTACAAGAAACGTAAGAAATATGTCTGCAGGTAACGTTGTTCATCTTTCTATTGTTTTAATACCTGTTTTGAGATTTTAAAAAACTTATTTTTTTCGACCTTACATTTATTTGAGAATGAATTTTACCAACATGTATTAAGCCGATGCCCAGGTTTAGCGACACTGGTCCTGCTTATCAGAACCAGTGAGCATCCACTCGAGCAGGCTTGACCAAATACGGGTAGGTATTCACGACAAAACTTATTCATAAAAATGTTTCTTTTTACCAAAAATTATAGTAAAATTCTTATGCATGTAAAATGCTCGAGATTTGAAAATTGAGAACAGTAAATTTTTTTGAAGATTAGTATCTCCATCTATGTTATATATTGTAAACGACGAAGAAGCGCACAAATAATAACCAAATAACCTCATTTAATCCGTGCATTTAGTCATTTCTGAATCTCAGATTGTTAATACGCAAGACCTTCAGGATTCAGGTTCGAGTTTAATACTGTGTACATGTTTATATGTTAATTTGTACAATTTTATAGTAATTCCTTTTTGCGTTTGGTACTGAATTAGTCGTTATGTTTAAACCACTATTGGATAAATTGAATTCCATGAGGATAGTTTTGGCTAGCAGTTCCCTCCAACGCAAGCTCTTATTAGAAAATACGGTAAGAGAGGGCAGTAGTTGTTACTCATTAATATTTTTAAAAAATTTCTAAAATTTGAATAGGGGTATTATTGTAAGTTTAAATGTTAATTAACTCCGTCCCTCATCAAATTTTATTTATACATAAAAATTTTAGACACTTAAATTTGAAGTATGCCCTTCTTATTATGAAGAAAATTTAAATCAGGAAGACTACAGCTTTTCGGACTTTGTAGAAGAGACTGCTCGTGGAAAAGCCGATGAAGTATACAAACGCCTTAAAGATGACCCTAATAGACCCGATATAATTATTGGTGTCGATACGATGGTTACTCATAATGGAAAAATGTATGGAAAGCCCAAAGATGTAGCTGAAGCTATACACACAATCAAACAGTAAGTATTTGGAAAAATGTACTTGATTTGTATTTATTAAATATTAGGTTCTTTACTTGTTAGGCTGACGCAGTCCGGAATTCCAAATGTAGTTTACACAGGAGTTGTTATTAAGTACAAAGGTAAAACTATAAAGTTTACGGAAGTTTCGACTGTTTATATGCATCAACTAACAGATGCAGAAGTACTGGATTACGTTGCTAGTGGAGAACCTATGTAAGCTTCTATTTATTGAAACGTTTAACTAATATATTTAACTGTGTTTATGTTAGGGGTAAAGCAGGAGGGTACGGAATTCAAGGGATAGCTGCTACATTTGTACAACGCATAGATGGTGATCACAATAATATTATCGGTTTACCATTATATAAACTGACCCAGAAACTAAAAGAACTCGTGTTCAATTAATTATTTAATGAATTGTTAAAAATGCTGTTTTTTTTCTTTGGGAGTTCCTTAAAAAGTTCTTGCATTTAGGCCAGATGGCCTTTTGTAATACTGTCCTGTGCTGTATCTTCTAAGAAAAAGCTACATGCCTGCTGCCTGCTCGTATAGATATTTTGTTTAAGCACTAGTTCCAGATAAACAAAACCCAGAGAGACTGTCTCAGTGCCGCCAAAGCTTAGCATCTGTTAAAATGTGTTGGGAAGATTCGTTCTCTTCCGCACAGTCTACTAGGTAGGTCCTCTTGGACACCTATAGTATGAGGAGATTCAGAAGTTCTTGTAGAACCTACCCTTTCAGTATTTTGTATTTCTTCTGATGGAATAACCTAAATATACATGCATCAGTTGTTTCGAGTATTTTGTAAAAGATATTCTAAGAACACCCTTCAATATAATGCAATATTGATAATCTAAGGTCCCAGAATGGAACTAAGACGACCCTACAAAGGGGACGTTTTATGTGCCCCCTCCCCTCATTGCATCATTTTCCTGTAGCTGCTGTCTGTTATACACCGATCACGAATTAACAGTTACTGTGGCTTCCAGAAGCTTAAAACCTCTTCACTCAATTAAACAGATCACAGTCAGCAGTCAGTAAAGAACGGTTCAACAATGTGGTCCCCTACTCTAGTCCTACAATAATACCTGTTATCCAAACGTTAACTGGGCTGGATCTTGGATATTGAGTAAATTGGTAGATAAATGGGTTACCATAAACAAGTGTAATTTCGTGTTTAACCAAGGCTTACAAGCCTACATTGATGCCCGTTTGTTTCTCTACTTGCAACGTGCATTTATTGCTGAAACCGATGTTGTACTTACGGAGAGTCTACATAGTTTATTTAAATGGGTATACCATAAGAAAGGTAATAATATTATTTTCTGACAATTTGTCCTTTGAATCGAACTACCTTCACTTCAGTTATTCAAATAGCAAGCATTTTCACTCTTATTAGTTATAGGCTATTTTACTTTCATCTTGGCCGAAAAACATAATTTTGTTTTGGCAAATATTTTAGATATAAAACCCAATTTAATTGTTTTTTAGCTTAAGTTACACATATAAAACTGCTAATTATTCTAATTATTTATGTTTACTTTAGTATAAAATTATTTTCTCACATAATATTTATAAATTTACCCACTTATTTACAATTAGTACGAAAGTTTTATGAGAAATAGAACACATTAAAGTATTACATTGTCTGATATAATTTTATTATACTTTTTGTTGCTATATCTATAAAATATACTACCTAACTTCTATGTATCAAATCCTACGACGTGAGACGTGACATTTTAGAAAATAGAAAAATAATGTTACATGGGAATTTAATTTATGAATCGGAAGGTAAGGTGCATGTGGATGTGAATGAGTTAATAATGGCAGAAATGGCAAAATATAAACTGTAAAAGGTGTAAATGTAAAGTAATAGACCACACTCCTTTTGTTAGATCTACTAGTCTACAATTAATAGGCTAATTATAATTTAAAAAGTGATTCTGAGTAGCAATTTGGACCCAATTGGTGTGTATCAGGTACGTACAATCGCGTATTGTGAAGAAAACACTATTATAAAAATTCATAATGAATAAGTAAATTTTAAACGTTCCCTGGTACCTTACTTAAACGTTTCTAAAATCTGAAATTTACAATAAACGAATACATGGTGTTTCGAAATTCGCGAATAGGGACAGTACGACAGTAGCACGTTGATCTGCAAAAAAAATTAATAAAAAGTTTTAAGGAAATGCCATGAGTATGCTGTACAACCGGGCAAGTCTGGTACTTCCAGGGGCTTGCCCTTAAAACATCGGAGGTTCTACCTCACCCTGCACTTGATAGGGTGCAGGTAACGGATGAGCACCGACGTATTTTAACTGGAAGTAGAGGGGTCCCAACGTATGCGTATCCTCTCGGTGCGTTGGTCCCTCGGCGGACCCATACATGATCTTTTGGTGAATTGGCTGCTGCAGTCTCTGCACCGGAGGAGCTGTAGACTAGTCCACTAGTCTATCTGCTAACGGGAACACGCGAGTTCTTCCCATAGTAGCTAACAATCTAACAATGCTTTAAATGGTTAAGTATATAATTTAATACTTACTGTCATTACTTGTATGTACTGTATAATTAATAGTGTATTGGGTGTGCAAAAGAATTATTCAAACTTCGTCTTTACTTTGTACGAAGTGATGAAGTGCGATATAGGTACATATCTTTCTCTTAACAACCCCTATCTGTTATATCTATATTTCATGCAATATTCAGAATATTTCTATTAAGAGACCAGAGAAGAGACCTTCTAATTTTTACCATTCAGTTTAATTTATACCAATAGGTCCTTCATCCAGACTCGTTATCGTATTTCTTCTCTGCAATCCACTCAAATAGTATTCTTCTTTCATTCCATTTATTTTTATTGTTTTACATTGCACTTTCTTTTATTATACTACCACAGTATACATAAACTAGATATATTACCGAAGCAACCTATAATCTAAGTCCCGGGCGAAAAAATTTCAAATGGATTCCAAAAAGAAATGTACGTTGTCACTTTGCCATAATGAAACTTTAGCAAGACTGGTTGGCTTGTTTACTAAATATTAAATATTTACAATTACAATAATTAGGTAAAGTAATAAACGATAGTGAAAACAAAGTACTCATAATAAAAAATATTAAAATTTTCATCCTATAATTTGTCGTAAACAACATTTTTTTACACAAAAGATGGATACCGCTGAGAAAATTAGTTTCCAGTTCTAAAGTAAAAATATTTTTTTCGTACAACGTACAAGCTAAACAATTTTTCTGCGGTCTATTTTGTTTGGGATCCATCCGAAACTCAGAAAAATGTATATTTTTTTTTAAGTTTTACTTTTTTGGCAACGTTTGTTCACTTATAGTTGAATAAATTAATAATGATTAAAAGCGATTCCCATACATGATGGGCTTCTGAAGCTTTCTTTCATGCAATCAACAGAGAAATTTAATTACCAAGAAGTAAAAAGTAAAATATTCATTAACAATAACAATCAATTTTTTGTTTTTCTCCATTACCACTTCTATCTTTTACAAGCAATGGTATCCCGCTACTGGTTGTAGGTAATGATTGCAGCGTGAGTCAGTTTCATCAGTTTGTCTCGAACGTTGTTGGCGAGTAGTTGCACGTTGGTTGTCTAAAAGCACGCGCGCCGTTTGTTTACGTGATAAGAGGAATTAATTTGTGCTCTTTCAAGGTATGTCAAAATTGTGTTTGTTTTTATTTTTGGTTCTTTGATACATTTTTTAAAAACATTCTTGTTGGGTTCACGAGTCCTATTTGTTCAATGAAGTATAAACAAAATCAAAATTTGTACCTATATTTTTCCATGCTTGTAACTAGCCTGTATAGGTAGGTTCAATTGAAATTTTTTAAAGACTTTTTTACTATATCGTTAATTAATTTTTTACCAAACCAATTTTGTTAGGAAGTTCTCCTACTGTTTTTAAATTAGTTGATGATTATAATGGGAAACGAAAATCATACGTATCTACCTGGATACCCCGTCATTTAATTAACATAATGTAAAGCAATTTAATCGGATTTAAACTACCCATATTTTTTATAGATCGATACATAATCAGTAGTAAATTATTGTTCCGGTTTTTGATGAGTAGCGACGTCAATATGTGGGAAACATCCTGTAATGAATTTCGCGGATTATGAAAATTTTAAAAATAAACATTCAAATTGGAAACAATATTTAAATGTTGGGTAGGCACGATAAGATAACAATAATAGAAGGCAGAATACCATTAAAATTGTTTATAAAACAAATGCGCACCAGAATCAAAGAATGTATAAGATTATGACTCTTGATAATGTATATTATTGTTAACAGTATTTTGTATTTTACATTACGGCTTTCAACAACAAACTTTGTTTTCATGTCACACGCTTAAATTTTAAAATCAAACCGATTGTTTACCTTTCGATATCTCGCTTGATTTGTGTTAACGAATTCACAATGATGGTTTATGCAACGAACGTAAGAGGTAAGAGGATTAGCATAAATTCTAATGAAGCGAATCTTATTTCACTTAATTTTTAACTCGTAGGATACGAAAGTGATCCTACCTGAAATTCTGACTCACTGAGACTCACCATCCAGACCTTTTCGCATGTGACAAGTGGCAATTCTAATATTCTGAACAATATTCTATACGGCAAACACCAGCTATTAGGTTAGGTACTTTAATGAGTAATGATAATGAATGATAAAATAAATTTTTTTCCATTCGCGGATTTTCCGAAATGTTTGTACAGGCCTCTCGCTGTGCTCTCTAACTGTTGATAATTAGAAAATGTGCGAATTCTGGTTTTGCAAGGAAATTCTTTCATATTTATTCCAAAACTATATGATGCAAAGGTCCTGAGTTGACTCTTCGAGATCCTGTCTCACATGATTTTACAATTAGTCGGCGTTGCCAGACCTGGTGAAATTTCGCCAGTTTTGGTGATTTCAGATCTAATCTGGTGATTTGGTGAAAAGTTCTAAAAACTGTAAATTTTGATGATCTTTTAACAATGCAATTTCATGAAATTATTGGACTCAATTTACTGCAATGCAACTGGACAGAAAATCCTTCCTAATTGTTTTTTCGCTATGAGCGTTATATGAATATTTTCTGGACTCTTGACATATAACATTTATAACATAATTCAAAAGGAGGCTTTAGCTTTTATGGGTGAATCTTTAAAAATTTTGTAGGGGCACGAGATTATAAAGACATGAATACACTTGGAGAGGAATGAGTGTCTTGAGTAAGCATCAGAAGATTCATAACGATTACGGGGTTAAATGCCAATTTTTCTTCCACCGTTTTCGATCCACAAAATATTCTTTTCATTTTCCAACTTCTATCGACGTAATTCATGTTGATTTACGTGTTGAATGAAATTTGTTCCAATTGAATTGCAACGTTAATTTGAGACAGGTACCAGTTCAGTGAGTCATGTATTATTTAACAATGCAAATATGATTAACACTATTGTGTATAAAATATATAGGTTTGAGGTAAACCATTTACGTATATACGTCATTTTCACTTGCTTGGCTTGGAAGAAGAATGTGAAAGGTTATACGTCTCAATTAGAGCATTAATTTACATTTCATCGTGATTCTATTCAAAAGCTTCTGTTCGCTTTTCTGTAGTTTTTAATTAGTAATTAATTGCTTTAAGATAAGCTAATCCTGAGAATTTCAATTGTTATAGCAACTTATTGGTTTTGTATAGGCTTTGGTGTTTTAAGTTAACCAAATTGTTGTGATGATCTCATATCGAGGTCACTTTTATTTTACAATTTACTTTGATATTAATCTATGAGATCCACGATGATCTTTTTGAACACTCTGTTCTGTTAAGAATAAGATGCGTAGTATAAATGAGAAAATCGCTATTTTGGAGGAAAAAAATTTATTACTTAATTGCACCGCAATTTTTAGTAACTTGAGGTTATTTATATATGAGCACCAAATGATTCACAATTAATTTTCACCACAGTAAACTTTATGGTATAACAAATGAATGCTGTAAAATGCAACTTGCAACCGGTAATAAATTCTTAATAAAATGCATAATCACCTGCATATAAATACCCACAAGGATTTCTCAAAATTGTTTTTTTACATCTTGTTGTTCACTCTTTTGTTGCAAACCAGTCACATGCAACTGGGAAAGGTGTTTCGTGTATTTCATTATTTACGTACCTTTATATCATTTTACTGGATTGTACTTGGACTTGGTATTTTTTGTGGTTGGCATTGTGTAAATTTACAAGACCAAAACAGTGTTCGTAATACCATAGTAATACTAAAAAATGTAGGAAATTCAAACCGTGTGACGTCGTGACATACTTGAATTGTAAAGATGAAGAAACTTCTCAGTATTGCCTCTGGGACTTGAATGTCTTTTTTGGTTATGGGCTCTCGAGCTAGAAAATTGTTTTTGATTTGATTTCTGCTGCGTCCAAGAAACTGCCGTTTCTGAGATTTTATTTCTTAACTTAGAGGCGTAAAACTTTTTAAGATCCCGTGATTCTCAGCATTGGCGAGTTGTTGGAAATTCCTGGCTTTCAAGAGTCAAACACAACTGCTGTTGATTCTAAGTTTAAAAAGGCTTTACATTGTTGAAGTTTTAAGGTAATTTCTAAGATTTGCTCACAATAAGAGCTACGAATTCATTTGGAAGCCTTTATAAGTAGGTAGTAACTTCAAAGGCTACCCATATCCATCTTAACAAGGCTCTCAAATTTCAAGATTCATCGGTCATCGGCTTGGGAATCGATTAAAAGCTTTATACTCCAACGAGAGCGTTGCGGTTTTAAAAATTTGGTAGTCCTGCGTTTCCAGGAAGTAGCAAAAAATCTTTCGTATGCAACTGTCAAATCATAATTTATAAACCGGACCGAATTAACCTCTTTTAATTCTAATTTAAATATTTTTAACATTTAAATATACATATTATTTTATGATAAAGCTAATTTCCTCGAATCTCTAAATGTATAGGTAAATAATAAAGGCGTGAGTTGCTACTAAACTATGCGGTGTACGTAATTTTTGGCCCCTACCACCTACCGCAATTTATTAAGAATTAGAGAGCACAATCAAAGTCTGAATAAAATTATGATGTCAAATCATTCTTGTAAATAAATTGAGAAAATATGGCCCATAAGTAACATAATAATGCCCCCCCCCAAGTTGTTAAACAGTTAAACGTTTTGTTTGCGCTAATAGAAAGCTCATAGATCCAGAGACTCAGGTCTCAAACAAACAACATAGGCTCAGAGACCCATTTAATCTAGCACTAAATTCTTTAATCAAAGTTGGTGGGACTGGCGCTAATACACGAACATTTTAGAGGTTGCACCACATGCATGTGTAAGTCATGGAGCATGGACAAATCTGAAGTTCGTCTTGCTACCGAACAGTGTTCTTTATCCAGTGAAGTAGGTACTAGATTGACTGTGACTTTACTACTCACTACAGGTTCCTGGGTTTATGCGTTGGCAGGGCCGTTTTTTTACCCCCCCCCCCTCTGGCCCGGATTTATCTTTGAGAGACTAAAAGTCTAAATGTTAAAATTTTGGATTGTATAAACGGTCAAACGGCTTAAAATTAAGTTCAGAAATTGTTAGCCTTAGCCTAATGCTAAATCCAGACCTGCCCCCCACCCACCTCCAGTAAAGTAAGAAAAATTAACATTTTGCCTGTCGCGAATTTACTGCTGCTAAACTTCTTATAATCTCTGCTATATCTAAAATATTTCTTGAGAGTTCTTTTTTGATTAAAGTGAGAGCAAGATCTGAGACTCTGCTGCCCCATCGTTGATCGTAAATCATTTTTAATGATTTTTAATTTTTTTAAAGATCTCTCACCTGTCGCTGTCAAGTCAGGCACTGGCAATGGTAATAAGTCGTTTAAAATATTATTTTCGCATACTTAATTGGGATAACAAACTCAAAGGGCCCTACTTCTCTCATTTAGATGAAGTTTTCAGCAAAAATGAGCTCATCAGAAAGATCAACCGAATCTATATTCATATCTGATTCATCATTAACAGATTAACAACATGCAGTTTATTGCGTAAAACTCGTTGCAGTGGATTCTTATACAGTAAAAACTGATTCTATATATTCATCCAAAAGCTCAAAACGTTATTTAGAAACGGCCCTGTGCGTTGGGCTATGGGGGTTCACCTGTTCACTGATATTAATCCCT
Organism: Malthinus flaveolus; assembly: GCA_950108345.1. Classification (NCBI taxonomy): domain Eukaryota; kingdom Metazoa; phylum Arthropoda; class Insecta; order Coleoptera; family Cantharidae; genus Malthinus; species Malthinus flaveolus. Next base: position 30,333,127 of record OX467285.1, read on the forward strand.
GTTAAATTTCTGTTCAATTTTGCCATACTAATAATTATTTATAGTAGCAACTATATACCTACCTACTATAATTTTATTATTTTGGTATCATTATGTACTTCAAGGTAAAATTTTATATTTTCAAATATTATTTGGTACCTAGTACAAACAAACAATTAACCCGAAAAATGCGACTTTAGCCGAATTAAGTTACTCTTTAATACGTAGTTATTGCCGTAAATTACTTCATTAATTTAATGGTTAGGTATTTAAAAATTGCGTTGTTATAAAATTTTTGTTTATGCACGTACTAAGTAGTATATCGTATATCCAAAAACTAAAATATTTTATTTCTGATGTTTTCCTTTCTACTTTTGCATCGGCTATCGGATGATAGATAATGTGGGAATGTTTTCATTTTATAGAACATATGTATAGTATAAATGTTATAAATAATTAACTAGACATAATAATTTTAGTTTATTCTTTCGTGAGTATATTTTTTATTCTATCTGTTGTTACTGTGCAACAGTGCAACACGCTCACATGTCGTATTAAAAATTATCTCTTTAAAACTACCGTAATTTTATATTGGAATTCAAATAAAACATCATTGCAAATTTTCTGCACTCTAAACTACATACGCGCTACTCGGAATTGCTATAAGCTATAATTAAGAAATATACGGATTATTAAAATCAAGATCTTGCAAAAAATGTTTCGTAATGGGTACTTACATGGAAATTTTACCAGGTGATTGGTGACAATTTTAAGAAATCCATCGATGTAAATTCCAAATAAATCCACTTGCGCAACTGGTGCTAATTGAAATTCTTTAAAAGCATTTAGGCATTAACTGTTGGTAATCTGTTCGTTTCAAAAATATGCGGTTTGGCTATATTAAGCGATCACCAGTGGCGGATCTACATTTTTTGTCGAAAGTGGCCAAATCGTCAACATTGTTTGATTGTTTCCGCCTTAGTCCGATTCTAACTTGGCTCGGCAATGTAAGTTTTTTTGGCATTCAGAGTTGACTTTCATTTCGCCTGTTCGAAGCACGCTCACGCGTGGTTTGTCATCCCTAATATGCTCTAGATGTCTAGATCTAGTTCTTCCGCCATTTTATAGCTTCGAGGCACTTCTTTTTCAGCCGATTTTTGGAAATTTAACATTTCTGCGCTACTCTCAATAGACGTAGGTACTTTAAATAAGTATAGTCATGGCCCCACATGGCCGCCACTGACGATAAGAGGCGCTCGACCAAATCACCACCTTCAATATTAATTAATATGCATTTTATGTTAATAGTTGGTCGATGTGATGTGGACGATGAGGTGGATTTTTACCTAAAATATATAAAAGATGTATTCCTTGACTTAATAATTGTAATTATACGTCCTTTACCAAGAACTTTTTGGCCAAATTAAGCGATTATGATCATTTATATGTAAATATACAATCAAACAGGAAGTTATCTTCTGAAGGATATGAAAAAATAACTTTTTGTTGTATCAGTTTAGTGCTTTTTTAATGGTACTAACGGAGAACGGAGACGTTAATTAAATAACAAACTTTTTGGCAACTTTTAACCAATAATCCAATATTATATATTTATTAATTTAGCATCATCAAATAAGCGACTAAATTCCGTCATGTAATCGGTATTTCTATTGCACATTATTGAAATACCTTGAATATTCATTGGCACATAAAACATAAGCTCTACAATGTTTAATTCCCATCGAACTCTATTGAATATAAATAAGGTGTAAAAATAGAAATTTCCGTGTTATTCTTAAAGATGCACTCCACTAATCAGTTTTACTCACGAAAAGGAAATCATTACGGTGGGTTAGTTCTTAGATAACTGACAGGATGACAACTAAAGTTCAGGTTTAGCTAATTTTGGAAATTTCTTCTAAACGAAAGAATTACAAAAACTTCCGACGTGAAGTTAATGTAAGTTTTATAACTAGTAGAAAAGTTGGTGCATGGAAAGCCATTTAATTTGTTCTACAAAACTTTTCTTAAAAGTCATAAGATATTCACTTAACGCAATTTTATTTAAATTTAAAACGGCATAAATTATGCAAGTGTATAATGTGTCGTTGCCCATTACTTACGCGGTGCGAGTGTCTGGTCTCTGATTTCTGGTCTCGAGTCTCGTAGACTTTTTCTGAAATAAAAAAAGTTTAATCCCGATAGAAAAGTGTAGCAATCACAGTTAGCTTAACTTCATGGTAAATCGGCCAAGGAGATTGGAAATTATAAAAAAAACTTACATACCAGCCACTTTTTTGGTTGCGTTTCGTCTTATTTTGGACGTCTCTTAACCGTACCATTACATATTAATAAAAGTTTATTGCATTTATTAATTTGACCTTTAGAAGAATTTTAATTACATTGCTGTATTTTCCACGAACTTGTAAATAAAACAACCGTAACGTGAAAAATTACTTACCTAGTAGATATCTATTGCAATATTGTGACTCGACACTTGTTAAATTTGCTATACGCTATACCTAAGTAGTAGTAGATTGTTACAGTTAATTATGGGAGTTTAACAAAGATCTCGGTACATTGTCCTTTTAAGTAACTACAATTTCGACGTTTCATCTCGAAGACTCGTGTTCAGTTTTTATAATTTTACCAACTTAACATCATCTCAAAACACTTTTCCCTAATTTGCGTGTAAATTAATTTTTTCTTAAGTTCCTAGATTTTTAGAAAGTAAATTGTTACGTTTATAATCATCAGTTCTGCTGTATATGTATAACATGAGTAATGTATAATGATCTTTTTGCTGACAAATAGAAGATGGAGATAGATTCAGGTTTTTAATTGCCATTTATTTACAAAGTAAGGAAAAAAGCTTCACTTTTAAACTCATGAGTGAAGTTGGAATGATTTCGCGGTCACCGGTCTCTTCTTCATGGTCTAAAAGTTGACTCGCATGAAGAATTTTGATATCAAGAAGTCATGATATATGGTTTCTTATTTTTTTTCTCGAAGGTTACTCCATTGTTTGGCGAGATGGGTGCTGTTTTTACGATATTTAAGAAAATATTGCTCTTGAATATTAATTGTAGGCAGCTCAGGCTCAGAAGTCGTCACTCGTGATGGCCTGATGGCGATCTTAAGAAATTTGCAGTCTTGCTAAAATATACATAATTAGAAATACGAATTAGCATTTGACATTTTGTTTTTCCTTTTATTTGCCTTTTTTTTCAAATACCAAATGGTATTTTTGAAAAGCGTTAACTTCCTAGTAACTGTATTGTTATTTTTGTTCAACATATATTAACTAAATAGGAAATTAAAGGGCCATATTTTACGAGTTCAAACCTCTGGGGCTCCGACCTGCCGAATTGTCTGATTAGTGCCTGATTCCTGATTAGTAAAATAGTAATACATACTTATTTAAAATGATGGGTTCGAGGAACTGCATGAATGTAATTTCTGCCGCAGTTGTTGGGCTGTAAAGAGCGTGTTCATTAACGCAACCCTGTAAAAGGGTTAGGGTTTAGGGTTACCATATATCGGAAAACAATACAACATTGATTTGTTGTAAGAGGCAACGAGTGTAGCTTCCGAAACGCAAGATTCAGTCGTTCATGCCTCATCCAAAGTGTAGAAACACCTTTGTCAATAATTCTAATTCATGGCGAGTTTTATAGAACGCTGATTGATACTGGGAGAACTCGTCTCCGAAGAGTTTCTCTTTTGAACGAGGTCCAATAAACAATGATGGAGGTCCATTGGACGAGCAAATTTTTAACTAAGGCAGTTCTTGAGTCATGTTCTTGGATAGACGAAATTTTAATGCTGGATCCAATATTTTGTCGCAGAGATAAACAAAAATGTAAATGATTGTTTTGGCATACCCTGCACCTATTCGTCGGGCTCCTATTATTACTATTAGTTCTCTTCAAATATGCGTACCGATTCTTCTCTCTAGATTAGCTTGTAATTGACTCAAAGTTAGTTAAAAGTTTCAAGAGTAACAAAAGGTAAATTGCGAAGACAAAATTGTCTTTGTTATATGAATTTGTCTGAACTTACGTGACTGTATTTAGCAAAGGCTCCGAAAACGGGACTGTTAATAGTTATAGTCTGTTACGCTACAGAACACACTAATATCCTAAGTTTAGAAAAAGTTTTACCCATCAGGATGGATTTGGCATATGCGCCAGATCTCGGAGCTTCCAAAACTGACATCTTCAGACCTTCAGACCAGTGGAGCAAATCGTGCTGGCCTAATACGTTGTAGATCGACGTAATTTAATTTTGCAAACCATTTTAGAAAACTTCAAGTGTAATTACAGCATTTTAGTTTAAACATAAAAAACACGAGATGTTCAACTCCACTTATATAATTAGATGAAACCTAATAACTCGAAATTAATCTCGGTCGTTTAAATTAGATACAATGAAACAATAGTAATAAAAGTATAATTAATAGTATAATGAAAAATAAATTTGATATTTTGTGGGTGTGAAAGCTTTACTTCTAGAGTTTAATTTGATTTATGCACGAAATTGGGAACTTATTATGTTGACTCGGAAGATTTATGTATAATGGTAATTTTATAGCTTTCGATTAAACTTCCTGAATTTTATACGAATTACGTAAAGAATTGACAACAAAAACTATTTTTGATTGAAAAATATGAGGAGTAATTAATTGTGGCTGATTATAATTTTTAACGATGGACAGCTCTGCCATTCATTTGATCCTTCATCTCAAGAGATGGTATGATGCATTGTCAATATACAACAAAGAGATCTTAAAATTCTCCCATTATTGTTTTCGAATGTGACTTATGTGTTGGGTTGTTTTGTAACATTATCCTGAACAACCCGGAAATGTATCGGCTTCCGGGCAATTTACCCAAATGTATCTAAATTTAAGATGCCAGTTTTGAGACCACTTAGACTAAAACTTTGCGAAGAAAAAGCAACAAAATGTATACTATACGTTGTATAAAAATATATATTTAGATAGCAATTAACTTATTTAAGGCGTTTAAACTCGTTAAAAATGGGGAGATAACCTTTTGCTTGAACAAATGATTACAAGTTTCTTTACAAATTTGTCTACAAATAAACTAACACTTCCTCTTTTTACGCCGAAGGGAAAAGATATACTCGAAATTAATTGCTTCGAGGACCACACATTAACTATTTGAACGTTATCACTAATTTGGTAGAAAATTTTTATTTATCTCTAAATTTAACGATTACATTAAAAGAAGATAAATTTGAATACAACTGTAGATGAGAGATGAGACCTCTCTCTTCTCTGCCTCCGCTGCTTTTAAAACTGCCCTGTCTATAATCCAAAAGCTTAAGATTCTTACAGACGTGATAAATATTTTGATGTTAATGTCGAGATCCTTCCGTTTTGATACGAATAATATCCCAGTCTCTCCAAATTGTGTAAGCGCCAACCATAATTAGTTCGTATTAACATTTCCTCTGTAAACGGAATCGATTCAATTGGTAGTATCCGGTTATGTAAAACATAAAAGACTATAACTGCATTTCACGTTAGGTATATAGAACGACGAGGAAACTAAATAAAAATATAATACGCAAAATGGGACGAATCCCACGAGGGTTTGTGTCGGATCAGGGCGAAAACGGAAATACACGCATCGACTGTGACGATTAAAGTAACACTTTAGATGCGTGGAAACGGAAGCGTTTCTTTGTGGAAATAATATAATACGTGAAAAATAATTAGTAATTTTATATACACCTAGATAAAAAGTGGGCCTACAGAAATTTGTATGCAACGGAAACGGTGTAACGCAAGACTGAGTTATTAACTTTGAAAATCGAGCAAGTTGTAGAGCGTTCGAGTTTTTACCACAATCAAGGCCTGGAGGATGTTGCAATCTTATCGTTTTTATTTTGGCTAAGCTTTGGTCGAGAATCGGTAAAAATTAATTTTTCCATCGGGTACTGGGTACTGGTGAAAATATATGGGTATCTTTAGAACGAGTGTCGATTTTCTGTGGGTTACGTATACCTATTACATCTCTAAGCATAAATTAAACTAATGCCGATAGAGAGAAGGTGGACTATGATATAATTTCCCGTCAAAGCAACTTAGCTTTTCTATCGCTTATAAGTACACAAACTGTAAATCATAGATATTTCTCCGAATTGACAACTTCACAAGCCCAACAATTGCTTAATATCCGTCCAAGCCTTCTTAGCAATTACTCACATAACATTCCCCATGTTTTTCGTGTAAAAGGATAACTTTCATAGGGGAATGTTGGGGCGCGGTTAAATTAAATAGTATACGGGGGTTTGTTGTTGGTTGGTGGTGGTAAAAGAATATTGCACATAAAGTAAATTAAATAGGGAGTGTTGGATGGTCATTTCCGCTTATCCTTTTTATCATCTGCATGACTTGCACTTTCCGATGTAACATTTGATCCAATTCATTCGATCACGCCAATTAAACTTAATCATAAACCGTAAATTGAAAAGTCCCTAAAATGAAGATCGAGACAAAATATATTATTAACCTATACGTACGACCACGAACTCTGCGATCTTTGACGTCATGTCTTGAAATTTAATTTAGTTGTAATTACCTTCGAGATTATTAACCACAATTTAAGAGAATGCTCTTAGTTGCGTTGTCTTATTATTTAATATTGTTTTATTGTTTTTACAACTTTCTTCTTTTGTAAAGTTTTAAAAAACCTCTTAGGTTTTTGAACTTCTTTGACATTAATTTTTAGTAATTTACTTACCGCCTAAGTCGCATAGTTTCTACACCTTTAATTATTATAAAAAAGTGCTTTACATTCGCTTTTAAATACCTGTTACTAGTTTATAATTAGTTTTAATTGAGTGGGTTAAACAAAAAATGCTAATTTTAAATGTCAGTATAAAGGTTTCTGGCTTTTACCCCTTTAATTTAATTACAGTTACTGGTTAAAAAGCCATGGCCTATTTGTTAGATAGAAACATAAGTGACGTGTTGGGATTTCTCGTCTTCAGAAACTTGGTTTTCTGATGCATCTATAAAAAATTAGAAATAAACACCCAGTATATCTTTTTGGGGTTCCATTTCACTATGATATACTGTTGTACTAAGGCTAATAGGCGTAATATCTCATATTTTAACGAAATTCGGATTATACGATTTCCTTTGAAACCTCAGGTACTTTCGATTCATCGAAACTATATTTTTACTTTCGATACCTCGATATCTTCAATACTTTGATACTTTTGATAGGTACCTTAATACTTTTGATACTTTCGATACCTCGATACTTTTGATACCTTGATATCTTCGATACTTTCGATACATTGATATCTTCGATACTTTTGATACCTCGTTACTTTCAATACCTCAATACTTTCGATACCTTACCTCGATACTTTTAAGTCTTAGTATTGTTAGGGGATACTGCCAAAGGTATTGATACTTCGAATACTTTGCCATTAATACTTTTGGTACCTCGATACTTTCGATACTTCGAATACTTTGCCATCGATACTTTTGGTACCTCGATACCAAGCATCGATGCCTCGAATAAGCATCGATACTTTGGCCAGCCCTAGTTCATTGTTCAATGTTTGAGGGCCTGTATAACTATAAACTTTACTAATTTTTCAATTGTTTTCTTCCATGTTATCAACTTAAACATTATTAAGAGTATGAAATTCAATGTTCACACTCGTTGAGTTTTTAAAAAGCTCCCATTTTATTAATTAAAATTATTATGATTAGTGAGGAAGTTCTAGTGGATATAAAAATGAGGGGAATTTAATCATACTAACTAAAGTTAAATATGTTTACTTAATAATTTACAATTTTGTAGTACGGGTTATTTAAATTCAGGAATTTGTAATTTAAATAAGTGAAATCAGTTGCGGTTAATATAAGTCGTACACAAAAATCGCCAGCATTGTTGATGGTTTATGTCTCCTCAAATTGAAATTGTTTTCTTCTAAGAGTCTGTATGCAAATATCAATTTTGGGAAATAACTGTGGGTTGTGGGGGATCATGAGCTCACTAATTATAGTAGTCATTGGTCAAAAACATCCAATTTGGCGAGGTGAAAGATTGGTGAAACACTCACTAGACACTGAAAATCGTCCATAACACAACTATAGCTTGGTCAAGTTGTAGATAAAAAAAAAGTGAGACCGAAAGTGTAACCTTGTATACAATTGAACCTCGGTCCCATTAAAAAAGTTCAGTTTTGCAGCATTCTGTGCGTTTTCTCGAAAGCTTTTTAAAGAAATTATTAAATAAGTGCAAGTATAAATTACGATAATCATTCTTCTCCATCTCAAGTTAACAAAAGTTTATAAAAGCAAACTGTTATGGCGTTTAAAAACTCGGCTTGTAAGTTGTATAAGAACATACGAAAGGAGTGGTGTGTGCCTTTTGTCGAGGAACATTATGTGGGATGTTTCGTGGAATTATAATAACAATCAAGTTACCATGATCTTCTCTCTATGTAACAATTTAACCCAAAATAATACAAATTTCAAGTTCCAAGAGCAACACTTTGGTATTGTTTACGTGTTGCGTGTTCTTATTTATTCGTATTGCACTTGCAGCTTTGCATGTGTTATGGTCAACCGATTTTTGGTCAGTAGGCAGCTGGTCTAGTTATTGCAAGAATGTAGGTTGTTTAATAATTATTATATAATTACTATAATCTTTTGCCACGCAAAAACGTTAATCAAAGATTTATTGTGAAAGTTTAGCAAATTATTTAATAATTGATCTCAAAGAGCAAAGAAAGCAAACTTTTTGATTATTTTGCAGACCTTTTTTTTTAAGAAATTACACCCATTCGTGCGCTAATATAGGAAACTTGAATTTGTAATTAGATTATTGATGATTTTCTTCGTTCACCTTTTTACCTTTTAATTAATTATTCTTTTTTTCACACTTTCTCTCTCCTCTCTTTGTATTAAAATGTGTAATACTTTTAGCGTAAAAATTCGAAATTGGAAGTATTCGATGATAATCTTTAATTTATAAAATGCTAAAGCCCTAATTTAAATAGAGATCACCCATAATAGATTTCTACAATAATTAACAAACGATTTGTTTTTTATAAATGTTTCTCCTATGTTTATTGCTCATAATTGCCCTATTGAGTGCACAATTTTATACGACAATAAATTGTTGAAAGTTTGTAAAATGTTAGTAATGCGATTAAAAACTCAAACTTGCGGCTCCTTGACATCCTGTTAATAATAATAAGCTGTATACTGTATAAATAGCCCCTTTGAGGCTTTGAACTCTAAAAGAAAGTTTTATTAAATTATTGCCCCGAATTGCCTTTTGGTGCGTGGTGCCCTGTAATTTTTTAGAAATAAGAAAGTTAAATAATTTAAGTTTCTTAGTTCGTGATGAAGATTTTTTGCATTTTATTAGAAAAATTTGTAACAGATCTCAAAATCCAACTTTTGCCAATTTCTCAATATTCTATAGATTCCAATTCTGATCTCATATATCTAGTAATTTACCCTCTGTAGCAATGGCTTCTTCGGTATAATAATATACTGTGTTTTAAAACGGTTGGAACAGGGGGATTCTTATTTTTTTATTACTGGCTACAACATACAGAATTTTACTATTCAACAACGATTTCCAGATTTTGGTTTTCTTAAGCAAATCCATTAATCGTCTGATGAGTACCGGTCAGCGAGCGAATAAATATGGTTAATTGACCAGAACATCCATATTCAATGCCATCAATGCTCTCTGTAAACAATGAACTTATTAGAAATGTTACACGTCGGCGAGCGCGTGCAAATGTTTGCTCTCATTGGACCTTTTGGCGAATGTTTGCTTTCCAGACAGAGTTTTCTCTTTTCGCACAAAACAAATGAATGCCATCTTGTTACAATTTTAAGCAGAGTAAGGTTCTCTTTTAGCGTAATGTGGGAAACTCCAATGTTTGAACCATTTGAACTTACTCTTTGGGTGTTTGTAAGCGCTTCATCTCCAACTCCGAACCTTTAAAAGCCCTCAAAGCTTTACCAGCTTTTTGGAAGGCTAAAATGTAAGATTTTTTTTCCTTGTACCGTCCTGGAGAGTCCAGCTGTTCTGTCTTGATGCGGGCAATTGTTTTGGATAAGTTTCGAGTTTTATGTCAAACGAATTGGACCTTGGCTTGTAGGTAATCTGCCTTTTCGTTCCGTTTCATACCCAAGTGATGACAGTGGGGCTAAGAACAAGCTTAGATCTTCTTTATTATATACCTACTGATTGTCAAATTTGGTACATATACCAGATTTTATTAGATTATGCTGGGCCTTTTCTATTAACTCGCTCTCGCATGTTTCTGAATTGAGTGCCTATTGTGGTCTCGGATATAAATTCTTCATGCAGCTCGAGAAGATATCTCTAGTTTTTTTAAACGTACCAAAGGTCAGGATGGATGATTTGGCTTTTCGCATATTGTCAGAATCTCGAAATGGGACGTCTAATTACATTTAGTGCATGTTACATGTTACCTAACACGCGGTAGAGAAGAGTGCACTCGTGATAGTCGCTCATTTACCTTATCTTTATTGTAGTTTCAAAAAATAGTGGTAAAAGACAATGAAAATACCTAAAAATTTTTGCTCTCAAACAGAAAAAATACAGAATTGTCATATAACTACATAACTGTTGTTGTGAAACGTGCAAGATATTAATTCTCAAACTTCTTTAGAGAATTGATGTGATGTGGGAATAAAAAAACTTATTTTTGTTATAGTTTCACGTAATAAAGATTGTCGTTTCTTGTTAGCAATTTTTCTCAAACTTCATTAATTTTACTAATTATTTATTGCATAAAGCAATCCCATTGTGTTTTCTACCATCCAGGTCTCTCAAGACTTGTCATGCCACGCCACATCACTATAAGTAGTTAAAGTCTCTCGAAAAAAAAAATTCGTGACCTTTATTTACACCAAGTGTTCGAACAATAGTACAAACAAATTTTTAATAATGGGGAAAGCGCATAAAATTATATTTCAAAATTTTTTTTTTAAAACGCAATTTTCCACTAGCGAATTTTGCTCAATCTTGTAACAACAATAAATGGTATTTTAAGGTATCGTAGGTTGCTTTGCGAAATTGTAGAGAACACACCTGCTTTAAGAGTGTGTAATATTTAATCCGCCTACCCCCAATTTACCTGCTGATAAATAGGAATCCCCTTTTAAAAATGTCGAAATAAAATCCTTAAAAGTACATTTTTGTTAGACGTCTTCTTTTAGTTGTAGGTGGTGTGTAATTTAATTTAAACAAAAATAGATAAACAGTTGTTATTGGGCTCTTATATGTAATTTATAACGCGTTTCAATGTCGATATTTCGTACCACCTTAATATTAAATTTATCGTTACATCTACGTGTAGGCAGTTCTTATATTATGTCATAGTCATATACGATACACCAGATAAATTTTGCGAAAAATAATTATAAAAATTTCGTTTTATAAGTACCCATAGTATTAAACTTGTAAGTGGGTGGTTCATTTATAGTAGTCTACTTAAATCGAAATCAAGTTCATAAAACGAAAGTCATTGGCATCTCTTCTCGTCCGCGTTTTGATATTCAGCAACGGGCCATCAAGTGAGCCAAACCAGAAGAAAAGTACAAGTTAGTTACAAGTTACTTTCTAGAACTTATAAATAAAAATGAATTTTCATTTCTTTTCACGTATAACATATTTCACTAACGACTTCGTTAAGAATAAGTTATTGTCCCAAGATTGAAGTTTGGTAGCTTCTGATGGGTTTTGGATAAATTCCTATAGGCTTGAAATTCGATCAACACTGCGGTTTAGAAATAATTTTGCGGTTAGTAAAATATGTGGAACGTCTCGATTATCGATGTGTACGTTGATCTGTAAGTACCTGTAGGTAAATAAATATGAGAAATTTAAATTTTTGAAAAAATGTGGCCGGATATTGGGCATTTAACTCATAACTGTTGTGCTACCAAATCGACTCTTTTAAAAAACGTCGATGGTTAATTATAACTTCGGTAATTCTTGTGTTTTGAACTAAAAATAACATGCAAGGTGCAGGCGTACAGGCGCTTAATTGACGAAGGCGAACTTGATTTGTTTATTATGATGTTTCTTTTTAATAATTTTTTTTTACAAATGCACTAAAATCAGCTTTGGCGATCTTTATTCATTTTTAGTCTCCTCATTTTAGCCTTTGGCGCCCTAGGGTTATAACTTATAACGTGGTTTTTACATAAACTTTTATGCATTTTATCGCTTTGCGGTGTCTCGCAAACGAACTATAAGTTTAATTAAGTTTTTATCTGGAAGAAAAAACGATGTGTGCATAATTCTCTTGTTTAATTTTTTATTTTTTGGTCATTAATGGCTTTATATTTGTTTTTCAGATGATGAAACACGTGCAGCTGTCTCCTTACAGGAGTAGAGCCGACACGGTTTCTTTGAGTTCTACAACTTCTTACGGAAGCTTAAGTCCAGAACCATTAGGAAGCAGATCATCGAGTTATTCTTCTCTCAGCGAATCAAACCCACAGGTGAGTTCGTATTTTTATTTTGAATTACTTTGAAGAATGTGTGTGAAATTTACGACATGACGGTCTTAATTAGTTGTTCTTAACTCCTTAGCAATGCTAATAGTACTACTATCGCTTTAAGTTAACTAGCCTTCTTAATTGTATAGTGTGAAAGGTTATAATTGTTCCTGTTTTCTTCAAATTATTTTGTCAATTTCACTTTTTATGTGCGCTTAAAACCACTAGAATAGTAGTTGAAAATCAAACTAGTATAAGTCACATAAGGCGTGGGTTTTGCCCTTTTTTCGGTTTTTCGGTAATAATTCGGAAACTACGCACTTTGTGAGAAAAGTTGTTTTATAGGAATATAAATTACATCAAATTTCCTACAAATTACATTTCGCAGTTTTTCCTTTCAGACGAACGGTTTAGGCACTAGACCGCGTTAAAGTTTGACACAAATTCTAAAATTAAAATCGGTCAAACAAACTGTTTTTAGGGGGGTTTATCGCTTGTAACTCAAAAACTACACATTTTTAGGGTAAATTGTCTCTATACAAAAATAAAGTAAATTTAGTTTACTATGTCTCATGTCTCCTCGAATTTGTTCGCCAAATTAATAGTTTAGGTGCTAGAGCGCGTTCAGATTTAGTGTATATCGAACGTAGCGTGTCCAGATATACTAAAATACAAATAAAACAAAAACAGTAATAAAACCGGCCGTGTGCCATTCTTAAAGTAGCAACATTAACTTTAGGGCGGCTCAAGAAGGGTGTATTTTTCCTCTTCTTTCGTTTTTTGTTTTTAACTCAATAACTACGCACTTTATGAGAAAAATGCTGCTACATGGAAATAAACGACATCAAATTTCTTATAAAATTATATCTGGAAGATTTTTTTCTCAGAAGAACGGTTTAGGCGCTAGAGCGCGTTAAAGTTTGACAAAAATTTCAAAATTTGCAAAAAACTGTTTCTTTTGGTTTATCGCTTATAACTCAAAGACTACGTTCTTTATGAGAAAAGTGCTTCTATATGAAAATAAACTACATCAAATTTCCTACAAATTTTATCTGAAAGATTTTTTCTTCAGGCGAACGGTTTAGGCGCTAGAGCGCATTAAAGTTTGACAAAAATTACAAAATTTGCAAAAAACTGTTTCTTTTGGTTTATCGTTTATAACTCAAAGACTACGTACTTTTAGAGAAAAATGCTTTTATACAAAAATGAAGTGCATTTTATTTCCTAAAAATTATTTCTAATACAATTTTTTCGTCAAACGGACAGTTTAAGTGCTAGAGCGCGTTGAAGTATATCGCCTCGAGAAGGATGGGTTTTTGGGGGTCAAAAGGATAGCCTTCTTTTTGCAAAAAAAATGCGAATTTTTGTTAGGAAGAATTGCTGTTTTTACATTTTAAATCAATTTCAAAGTTTCTTTTGTTGATTTCGCTCACATTATTTGTTGTAGTACCAGTAGTAGTAGTGGTAATAAAAAACTAATACGGTTTCTGGTTTCTGATTCAATTTTAAAGAATTTAAGGCCAAAGTACGACCTTACAAGGCAGTCTTATTTCCACGGGAACTAAAAATCGTTTCCCACGCAAGCATTTACACACGGATTCTCATCACTGTGTTTTCATTGATTATAAAAGGTGAAGAAGAGAAGAAGAGCTACCTGCTACTAAAAGTGCTCCTCTTTTTTTATTCTTCTTACCTGTGTGCTGTTGTGCTGTTTGCTAACTTAATTTTTTTACTATTATTATTATGATTATTCTTTAATATTAAAGTAGCGGTAATTTTAACTAGATTTGAACTGTACCGGACATTAATCTGTAATTACAACTCTATTGCATAACAACTGCTTGTTTGAAAATTTGCAGAAAAGAAGTTTTGGCTTTCTAATGAACAATTATGTCGTTAATTTAACCTGCAATTTATTAAATAATGGTGTGTCGGCGTAAACATAACCAAAAATTGAATAATGAGCCCCCTACATTAGTACCAGTATATTACCTAAATCAATTAACGACAGGTAAACAACAATAGGTCGTTAAATTACCTTTTGACCTTTCATTTTTAAATAATTATTGCACGAGGAAGTTGTGCAAGTCTGTTTAGCGCTTATGCGTGCTCCAAATTACGAACTAAAGACGCTTTTTGAAGAAAAAAGGAATTACGTACACCGAAGAGCAAAGATAAATCGCTTTACGGTATTACACATGAAGGAGCTTATTTAGGTCAATTTAACAACTACAGAGGAGTCTTCTTATGGCTATTTTAAAAAAAGGTTATCTTATTTTTGTACTACATCATTAAAGCTCCTTTTTTTAAAGTGATTCTAATGGTTAGTAAATTGTTTGTAATTTTTCAACGACCTATAACTTCCTTGCAAATTAGTTATGAGCTTATGAGCATATAAATACAACATGTAGCATACGGTTTGCATGTAAATTTTTCTTAGCCGATCATCTCTTCTGAATGTTAAGCATTATGCGACTTCGCTCAAGAGCTCTTTGTGCGAGATCAAAATTTTTAATTCGTGTAATTAATCGTCGATCTTATCCACCAATTTGAATTCTTAATTTTGCAATTTTAATCGACTTACAAAAATTTTGTGTAATTTAATCTGTTTCGGCGTATCGAAATGAGGTGAAAACGACTGGTTACGTGTTTTAACTACGTGTAAATAGAGTGTTGAGGCTGTTCACAGAAAGAAGAAGTCTTGGGATGTTAAAAACTTACGAGCAGCTCTCGAGCGGATATTCTCATGGTGTCGCATGGCATCTGCTCGTCTCGTCCCTTCGTCTTTATATTCTTTTTCTATTACACTTGTCGCCGACATAATTTGCAATTTATTGGTTAAAAGTATAGGAAGTATTAATTTAGTAGACCGTATCGATTAAACCGAGTGATTAACATAACTCGATTTTTCGTTCATATTTTAATGAAGGTTCGTTTAAGTATCTCGTGCAATTATTTTCCATACGTCGTAATCGATATTAAGTTTAATTTAATAACTGTCGATGATCAGATTATCTCTTATAATATAGGTCCTTTTGAATTGATTACTGGAGCCGCTGTTATGTTAAATTTATGTGCGAATTTAATTCAAGTTTTTGTCTTGTTGCTTTATAAAAATTTTAAGGAATAGCCTCTAATCCAACCTTCGAACCAACATGTGCGCTTTTTTCTTTTCAATGCGCACTTCGCTAATTTCTTTCGTGTAGTACGTCAGTCAGTCACATTACAATGTGTTGTAAGCTTGTAAGTATGAAAAACAGATGGGAATTTTAAACAAACTTACGAAATGTGGTAAAAACTGCTACAGCTACTAATCTTGTCATCGATGTTTTCCCGTACCTACCTCCCACTGTTTCACAAGAGCTGTCTTGACATGACAAAAAGTCACATATTGAAAAAGCTTCTAAACGCTAATCTGAATTTAACAGACACACATCACACACTTTCTCTCCTTACATTTTACCGATTTGCGGTTTCGTCCACGTGTCGTCATCACACCAATTTTTAACTTAAACGCTTGTGGGTGTAGGTGTTTACAGACAGACAATCAAGTTTAGTCTCAAAATTGTTATGCATGGGCAGAAAAATTTGTAAACGGGCATTTACTATACAATAATATTTTTTAAACCGTCTTTACTACGTGAAACCAATCATTACGTTTGTATCGTAAATATATAATTAATGGGTCTAAAGTTAAAAGTGAGAAATGGAACAATCTTACAATCCCACGTACCTATACCTATATAAAAAGGAAGCACCTCATCCAACAACATCAAACACCTTAGTAGTTTTAATATCCCGGTTTTTTTAACCGGATGTTCTTGTTTATAATTTAAATTTTCTTCTCTATACATTATAACATTATACAATAAAATTCCTTGTCGTCTTACCACCGACTAAAATATTTATCTAATGATAAGAAAACATTGAACTTCCAACACCCAAGTCTCGAAGCCAAAATAAAATTTGTTTGGGAGATAATGTAACGTTTATAAAGTTTAGGATAATATATCATTATGTACTACAATAGTAGTTTTCTAAATAACCGCCTACAATTTTAGCGTATTATTAAACCTCTTATGTCACTTCAAAGTTTAGAGGTGTTCGATAATAATGGTCTATAGTTTGGTACAAAAATTAGTTTCGGAAAGCCAAGTTCCTGTCTATTGTGTTGTACAACACGCTGAGATTTATTTACAAAGGCAAAGGAGAAATAAATATTATTTCTAAATGGATTTTGCACCACATTTGTAAATTTCTATAGTAAGTACGTTATTTAGTGCATTCTATAATACACTTTCAATTTCAAAAAATGGCCCCCTTGTAAATTTGCGACAAGAACACCAATAGTGATGGAACATCGCAATGCTATTTATAGCAAGCTGCAAGATCTGCTTCTTTTTTTAATTAATTAATTAATTAATACTTACCCACATGATTTTTATTGAGAAATTACTCTGCAAACGTAGCTATTTGCGCGATAGCAGGTGTATAATAGATAATTGTTGCAATTACTTAAAGTGAAGTAAAATATACGTTTATAACCACTTAACGTCTTATAAACCAGCATAAAAGATACGTAATTAAGAAGCCGATAGAGCCTTGAAGAAATGGTCTGCCCGGTTCTACCCTTATGCAGTTTATTAAATGGCAGATGCTGTTAATTATCTAGAAAAATAATTATATTGTTAACAGGGCCGTACTCCACCATTGGCACGTATTTTGTCTTATTACATTCGAGTTGACTTTGAAATAACGCAGGGTCAGTACGAACTACTGAACTGCAACAAAACCTCCTCACATGTCTCAGTCTCAGCAATTCCTCTTTTCATGATTGTTTCCACATCATTACCAGTTTAAAATATAAAATGATTTACTGATAGAATTGTTTCGAGAGATACCTCTTGTATATGCGCCGATCTTTCCGTTTCTGGTCTTTTTGAGGGTCTAAACATACAACATAAGCCAGGGTGTGAGTCGTGGGTGTCTTCATCCATTGTATCTAACGTACATGCTCGGTTCATTTCCGTTTTTTAGTTTTCATCCATTTAATCACACCTTCAACCTTCAGCTCCACATGCATAATAAATAATAATAGATCTTCCTTAATCTCTGCAGTCTTTATTTTCCAATTTTATTAATTTTAGCTGTACCATTTCTTTGTAAATTTCATTTTCAGTTAATTTAATAATTAGAACGGCGTTCCTTTGTCTTAAACCTAAAGTGTGTTTTCATTAGAGAACAGAGAGAAGTGTAGATATAGATAGTTTATCTCCGAGTTTATTTTTGTTTTTATGTTTTTTTATTTAACAAAATGCTGGCCACCTTAGTTTTTCTGTTACTCGATTGTTTACTAAAAGATATGGTTTCATGGTAGTTATAGGTACATGGACTAATTTTTATTTTATTTTCAATATTGGACTATGTATTCCTTTCATTTGTTAGTATCTTGCAAAACAATGCGTCAAGATATCAATATTTTTGATTGTCCCACCCTCCCCTCCACCCTCCACCAATATTCGGTATTCAATCATATATTCATCGGTTAGATTGTTAGATAAACTCTGCGCTTCCAATGAAGGAGATGGTCAAAAGGGAATTTTCCCTAATAAAAGTTTTTAAATTTGAAGGCTCATCTCTTTAGATGTTGGCTCGAATACTAATTTATTTCTTCAAGTACATCTTTTTTTTTGTTAAAAGGAAACTTTTACGATTTGACTGCCATCATAAAGTCGATTGACGTAGCGAAAACCCAACCCATCCATACACCAATAATAATTTTTCAGGTCGGTAACTTTTATAAGTATATACTCACAATCACAATTACAAGCAAGTATTATGCTTTTCTTAGGGTCTCCGAAGAATAGTAAATTTTATTAAATTGTATAGTAAAGTAATTTAAAAATTTTTATAAAGAGTAAAGAGCCGATAAAGTCATACAAGCTACAATAATAGAATAATACAGAGCTTATGTTTACTCTCGTAAGTGTGGCTCGACGTGGACTGATGAACTTTAACTTTTTGATAACACTGAAATTACTGGAATTTTGTTAATTTAACATATTTCCGCTTACCTCGTATTAAATTCCACAAAAATTCAATTTTAAACGAATTTAAATTAAATACTACACTATTATAAACGTCGAAATAGATTTATTTGAGAAGTAAATTTTTTTCTCGAGATAAAACGGTTTGACTTCCGATATCTAATAAAAATATATAGTTTTCATCGCGTTAACTATTTTTTATCTTCACTTTGAATTGATATAATAACATTACATAACGTCCAGTTTGTTTATTCCGGAAGGGTAAGGACCTTTTCCGTTAATCAATATCAACCAATCGTTAAATATAACGTTAATAAAAATAATAATCAATTAAGGTAGGTAATTGGCTAGTAATTTGCGATTTTTGGTTGCAAATTGCAGCTTATTAATTACAGATACGGTACGTTATATTAACTATTAATGACTAACATTTATATAAACTAACGTCAATTTAATGAGAGTTTTAAACTCCAATAAATCCTAATCGAAAACCATATTTACACTGCATGGAAGAACTTTCAGCAGCACGAAAATCGCGACAGTCCGAGAATGTATTAATCTGTTGGGGTTCAAAGCCCCGATTTATGTTAAACCATAGGTTGGCTTTTACCACTTTTACAAAGGCCTCTGAAAGATGAAAGTTTTACAACTATATAATATGTAGTTTGAAACACGAATTGCCCAAGACGTGAAGCAACTTGAGAACACCTGAGAAGGTGTCGGAAGATGCTCGCGGATAAAGATTAGGATTGACTTTAGCAGTCGAAAGAAGCTCGAAATTGCTCATTTTATGGTCCCCACTGCTCAATGTGTATTGTTTTCGCATTTTGCACCGAGGTTCGTACATCCTAAAGTTCAACACCTGATGAGTGTTTGACTCACTTTGCAATTTAACATTCTACCGTTTATACGTGCATGGAGATAATTTCTAAGAACAAAAAGACGATAAATATAATAAAATCACTACCAGCTTTCGATATCCTGTTCTTCAAGGTCATTAAATCTTGCAGGAAGTTGCTGATTTTAATTGGTTTTATCGACATCGATATGCGTACACAAAAATTCCTTAATTATAACCTTTTCCGATGTTACGACATACCAATTACCTAAAGAAAGTTACTTTAGTTGAAAGTGTCTTCCAGCATTTCTTTCCTATAGGTAATTGGAAAGACTACAATAGTATGCAGGAGTGGAATTTCTTCATCTTGCTGCAATCATTACTTTTTAGGTACGGACACACGAGCAACGAGACATGAAACAAGATCAAGAACTAATTGAAATTACACAATAGGTATGCCTGACTAAGAAGAAAATTTAGTTTTAAAGAGGAAGTGTTTATTTGAAGCAATGAAGTGTAACTTGAATGAGCCGCCATTTAAAACAATCGCCTAAATGATTTAATCTTTACCACAAGACAAGACAGGAAGTTTTTATTATATTAGAGACTTCACATTGTACGCCCACTATATTCGATACATACCCCCTATTGTTATTACCACACAGAATCATTTATTTTATAAGAGCACATTTCTTTTCTTATCTGTTATTTAATGAGCGATAAACGGGACCACAACTGGAGCTTTCTCATCATTTTCATTTTTAGGACTGGAAAAAATGACATTTGAGGACTCGACTAAAACGGCGTCCGATTATTATTATAGGTATACTTTGCTGCTTGTGTGGTTTGAATTAATAAATAATAAACGCTTTTGTGTACAATAAGTTGTAAAACACTTTGTTGCAGTTGAATACATTTAAATGTTTAATGTACGTGACCAACTCGAGACAAAAATTTACAAAATCTGCAAGTACTTAGTTTTAAGACCGTTATTGTTAGTTTGTGTAATGAAAATTCTCACCTCGAAAGAGATGTGTACAAGAAAGAAAATTAAAGGCCACCCGTCACGATATGCAATTATGGCGTTTACCAAAGGCAGTAAACTTAAATAAGTTTTGTAAATGAACCGTTAAGAAGTTAAAGACTATTAAGAGTAAACCAGAAATTGCAAATGTTTGGTGTAATTTACCCGAATTATGTGTTTTAGAAACACATTACACTTAGTACAACGAAAAACAATTTACTTTTATAAATGGCACTTAAGCGTTTCTTCTGAAAATTCCACGAATATTGCCTTGGAGGTGGTTGCATTTTGCATTTACCCAAATTGGCTAAAATTGTAAAAACTATATTATGCAGATGTAAATGATATTTAATTTAAAAGGTGAAGATGAAATTAAGTTTATTTCAATAAATTTACCGATTTTTGAAAATTCTAATTGGTTGCGAGTTTCAAAAAGAAAATTGACTCTAGCGCCATCTATAGGGCTTCGGGCGTTTCTTCTAACTTTATACTGAAATTTTCGTTTCTTCTATTTCACGAACAGTAAATTTTTAAGTATCGGGGGCCTTTTGAAGCCATAATTTATTCTTAATCAATTAACAAATTGTCAGTCATACGTCATACTCATATTCCCTTCAGCAACATTTCAGAGTGCGTGATGTTCTTTAGTGAGTAGCAATATTGAGTTTTTAAAACTGAAAACATTCAGGTTAGAATGGTAGGTTGCCAGCAGTACAGCAGTTGGCACTGCAGATGCAGTGAGAAGTGGATCTTACTGTAACAAACGTATCGAAAAGGACCACTAGCCACCTATAAAAGATAATTGAGAAATGTTGAGAAATTTTGCCACCCATTTAGCATATCGAGCGTTCTATTGTCATACGACAAATTACTGCAACTGCATCTAGTAAAGTGATACAGCCCTAGTAGACTTCGAGCATCGATAATCTCATAAAGTTTTGAGGTAATGGTTCTCGATTGTGACCCTTTTATAAATATTTGACATGAAAGTAAATGAAAACTGAGTTTCAGCAGTTAAAAGGGGCAACACATCGAGGATTTTTTATCTTACGATTAAGATACAACTTTTGCAGACAAATGGAGCGAAAACTATGTCGTTGCTTGTTGGATTTTTTTGGACTGTACCATGACTTCGATATTTAAGTTTTGGAATCAACATAGGAGTTCAGAAAAACTCAAAATTCTCGTGGAACTTGTATTGAGTTGTAAATGGAGTATGATGCAAACTGTTATGCTCAAAACGGTTTCTACAGGGTTATACAAAAACCAAATGGCAGCTATTACTTCTATTATACTAGTACATGGTATACTGATCCTGAATGTAGAAGAAATTTCTCAAAGTTGAGATTTTCGTGACAACAAATCTGTGTCAGTTTTTCAGTGGTTGATGTCCAGGTGTCCATAGAAAGGTGTTATTTAGACAATTTGTTGGCTACATAATATACACTACAACACGAAGCCTAAAAGCTTGTAATTAATTGTTAAATTAACCGTTTGTACTGCTTATATTAAAAAATTTAAATAATGACAATAGTAGAAGAACAAAACTATTTCGCACATTTAATTTTCTTTCTATGCTGCTATGCTATATGAGTTTAATAGAGCATCATTATACTATTGGCCCTATTTTATGAATTAGTAATTAATGGAACATAATTACTTATAAAATAATTACTTTATTAAATGCACTTTTTAATATAAATACATCTATACCACTTAATTCACATAGTTCACACAAACTTTCTAATTAATGTTAATAAATGAAAAGAATGGTATAATTACAACAATGTTACAAAATGTGGAAAGCGTGGGTGTTTTTTCGATTATAACAATGAATTATTCAAGTTGAAAATAATATAAATATTAATTTAATTGTAATTGATAAATCTTAAACATTTTATTTTAATTAACTATTCTGTTTGGTACAATCTCTTCACATTTAGTCACAAAATTAACATATAAATTAAAATGCACATATAGGTGCAACCTATGAAATGAGTTATTAATTTATTTTCGTAATTCGTAATTGAACTTTAAGGATGCGACTTCTTTAATATGTAACAAGAGGATGTAGGATGTACAGCTCAATTGCTATTTTACTTGATTGTAATTTTTTCTCGATGAAAAACGACAACTAGAAGCTCTTGTGTAACTGTTCAAATACGCGAAAGATGATGAAGCAATCTACCCGACACATTATCATAACCACAACCACACATAGTTAGAGATATCTATTGTTTGAGCGATGAGTAAACTTTTGCCCAAAAACGCTATTTAAATTTTTCCACTCAATTGCAAGATTTTCGAGCTTTTAACTTTTCACGCAAAACGAATTTTTTTAAATATTCCCCACGAAACAACCACAGTCGACAGATGCAAACTCTTTAAATAAATCAGGATATACATCTGGTTGAGCAAGCAGCAAGCACCTATAGCTCTAGTGGAACACCAAATGGCACATGCCATCCATGTAACCTGTCGACTAACCTTTACCATCGACATATGAAAAAACCAGACTCGACTTAATTTAAGGGAAGCACATATGCATCATATCCACTCATAAATATTTTTAAAATTCAAACGAGCTCTACCTCGAAGTCTTACAAAATCCGCGTGCTGCACGGTTAAAGAAATGCACGCGCATTAAAAATTAGTAACATAATGTTGACGAGGGTCTTTTATGAACGGGTTGAAAAAATGGGAGTAAAAGGTGAGACACGTGTTAAATATAATCAACGACAGCTGATGTCGAGCAACGAGCATTTTCAATATGAGACAGGATGTAAAGAGGCACAGATTTTTAAACGGCAAGGATTTTAACACGCTCTTCTTTTCTTTATAAATAAAGCAAAACTAGGATTAAGCTTTTAACAACAGTTTTATTACTGTTTTTTTAAACATCAGTTTGCCGTCTAATTGTTTGCGCGTCGAAATTCGAAATGGGATGTTCAGATGTCACGTAATCTGGGTGGTCGAAAAAAGGGTTTGTAATGAATTAAAGGAGCAGCTAAACAAATATTGTTGTGGAAGCTGATTTTACCAAATTTGTAGTAAAATTTCCCGGCACCATATTTGATTTTTTGTAATTTTCTTGTTATTGTTTTTCGGTCCATTTTTGAAGAAATAAGTTTAAATTCGGTAGTTATCTATAACTTGAACTCCCCTCCTGGTGGTCACCAAGTTTATCGTACAATTAATGTTGTAAACTACATGTTTTTAATGTTTTCATTATTAAATTTTGACAGCTTTTAAGTAGGAAATTAATTTAATATGTCTCGTAGTCACAACCGGATTAGATTCAAGTCCTCCAGAATTTAGAGCCAGACTACTAATTGGGTCCCTGTTTAGTTGAGTTGCTGTTGAGACCTTTAGTTACGATATCGACAGTTAGCTACGACTCTATTTGGGCTCTTATTTATTGGTTGGTTTCTATTTAACCTGAGGTTCTAATTCAGCTGGACCGTTTAGCCTTTGCCTTGATACGGGATCGAGTATAGTTATTTGTTATTATTAATTTTATGCGTTGCATTTTATTATACCAAATTGTACTTATTTAATTACATATTCAAGAGAATTAACAACAATTTGCAGGTTGTAAATAATAATGCAATTATAAAAAATAAAATGATCAGATTGTAATGACTAATGACATCATGAATTATTATTGTATTAGGAAGCAAATTTGCTAATTTTTTCTGCAAAATTGTGTTTTTAGTATTTGGGGGTCCTTATTACTTCTTAATTATAATGATTTGAACCGTCTTTTACTTATTATTATGTTATTATATTAATTATTAATAGTTAATGTTACCCTAATCCTATACTTTGCATAGAATTTAAAAAAATTAGATATTTTTCAACTATAAAAAACATTTAACCTTGTTCTCTAATGAACATGGACCTGATGGTTTTTAGTTTTATTCTGCAAATTGCTTGTAATTTACCAGGAAACAAAGATTTTATCTTATTGTCATTGTTACATCTATTGTTGGTTTCTAAATATACTAAATTATGCAATATTCTGTTCTTAAATAAAATTTTCTTTTCTTTCAATTTTTGGATATACATTAATGTATTTGTTTTCAATTTTTAGTAGATAAATAGAAGCCACTTTTGGAATATAATACTGGGACGATAATAGAACAATTTGAATGCATGTAACGTAGGGGGTCTCCTCGTTTTATAAAGAGGGTGATGTCGGATGAAATGTGATTCGTGCACCGGAAATAGCCATTTGAGTAGTGAGCACGTGCACTATGTGCACCTTACACCTGGATGAGCTCTAAACGGATATGTTTTTGTGGTTTTTTCAATTAAAAATCTCCAGCGTTTGTTGTACAACCATTACAGGAAGTTATTTGCTTCTCAAACCAAAAATAATGACTACATAATTGAAAGGCGTCTCTTAGTTAGATATCTGTACGGAGAAGGCGTATCCACAGAAACGTCCTGGTTTTCTGAAGTCCAAAATATTTTGATGTTGTCTAAGACGGTTCAAAACGAGTTATTCAATAGCTCATTCAAACCACACGGTTAAGATACACCTAATTGGTGGTTTAAATTCAAGTGTCTTTTTAACCACTGGCAGAACTACATACATAAAAACAACGTCGTAATTTTCCACCTCTTGTTTACTAATACGGTTAAATCAAACACCCATGATACTGTTGTATAGATCACGAAACAAACTACATGCCCCCAAGTTTCATATTGTGGCGATCAATAGTACACACTGGGGAGATAAGAACGAGTAGGAACGTAGGGACGTTTCTATTCTAGATTCGTTTTAAGATGCTTTTTGGTTTCTATTTGATCTTGCTAGATCTTATCGAAAACTACATACAAAATGGCTCATCAAAATGTTTTTGTACTGAATAATTGGCATTGCAATGGTGCATATATATACACGTGCAACGTGTATTTTAAATAACTATCCGGTATGGTCTAGTGGCTAGGATACCTGGCTTTCACCCAGGAGGCTCGGGTTCGATTCCCGGTACCGGAATATTTTTTTATTTCCTAACTATCAAATTTTTAATTATTTTTTTTATTTTGTTTCAGACTACAATTAAAGTATACGCAAGATGTTTAAGACCGGATATAGAATACAAGACTTTAAGTATTACTTTTCAAACAACTTGCAGAGAAGTAGTAGCGACACTGTTAGGAAAATACAAGATGAAACACAGAGATCCAAAACTATTTTATCTGAGTATGGAAGTTACAGTTCGAAAGGCAGGAGTTAGAACACACTTAACGCTAGACGATGAAGCCAGACCTGCAGTTCTTCAAAGTTGTCATCCAAAAGGGGATTCAAAGTAAGTTTAAAATTTATTAAATTTGGTTGTTGAAACTAATTACGTTTAAATATTTTAGATTTTCATTACAAACACGAAGGGGCGGTTTAGTTAAAGTGCACGATTCGGCTTTAAATAGTAATTCACAGTATAAAAGCTTGTTAATTAGTGCACATACGACGGCGGACGAAGTGATATCTTTATTATTAACTTGTTGTAATAGTAAGGAACGTGTAGAACAATTTTCCATTTACGAAGTTTGTAACGATAAAGAGCAACAACGTAAATTACATCCAGATGATAGACCTCTACAAGTACAACAAATGTGGCTTCCTAACTTACGTTGCCATTTTCTTGTTAGGAGGAATCCCGAATATCATCTTCCTCTTTCACGACGGAAGGTACGCCAAACAACATTTTATTATTTTGTGTGCTATTTGACTTATAATTTTTATTTGCAGATGTTTTGGATTCCAGAACTACCGCCAATTACCCAAACAAAAAGGCAACAACTTACATTTAGATCTCAACTATTGTCAAAATCGTCGTCTTCGTTGCTTCCTTATAGAAATCTAAGCGTAGGTCAGAACACTCACACAAAAGAAGTTACTCCAGAATCAAACAACAAAAAATCGTCCACGCCCGTGACGGAGAAGCCTTCTTATGCAGATTACGAGAATTATTTTTATATTTAAAATTTTCTTGTTTTATTAAAACTTTCTTCGAATTTCCTCTAATTAGTTACCATATTTAGATGGAATATGAAGTCAAAGTTGATAAAGTTTTATTTTTGGTTGTGATGTCACATCAAACCAAAGAATTCGTACTTTGGTAAAACTAACACTGTATTTACTGTGCCTATAATTTTGATCGATTGTTTGGCAAATTAACATTCGAGCATTATAGACGAAGTAGAAGTTCTAAGTTATTCTATGTAGAAGTTTTTGTTACTTGTTTTTAATTCATTTTTTGTAGTTGCATAAAATGTCGTATGTCCAAAGATTAGATGCATAGTCATGAAATAATCTTCGTTAAGTAATTGAGTGTTTTGTGCAATTTTAGCTTTTAATATTTTTAAAAATATATTCAAAATTTTACGGAGTAAAGCCAATTAATCTAACAAAGTTTTTTGCTTTACTTCTACAATTATTAATGTATACTAGAGCCAAACCAAAGAATTTCGATTGTATACCTTAATTGTAAATAAATTAATTTTTAGTTTTGTGTAATAAAAAACTGAAAGGTTGAAATGCTTGTATGTAACTGCAAATCCAACTATTTAGTACCTGTACCTATATTATTATGTTGCCATTCATTCCCTTCTAATGCCCAACACCTGATATGCTGCGGCCCAGGAGCTCATTTCAGTTCTTTGGCATACAAAACGGTGTCCTAAAGAAAATCAAACTTATTCTTTAAATAGACATTGTATACATATAAGTATTATCTACCGATTAATTAATATCTAGAGCATAGAGTTTTATCATCATCATCATAGGGTTGCAATGGTTGCAAATTGCAGAAGTTACAAGAAATTTATTTTGCTCCTAGTTTGCACATACTATGACATCTCTCGTATACAATTTGTACTAAGGTGTTTTGGCATTTATAGACTCCTTTTGACCTGTATTAGCGCCCCTTACAATCAAGAGGTTAAACAGCCAGTCAAAAGACCAGAGGTCAGAAGCTCTAGTTAAAGGCAACGTTGTGAAAACCTATTTTAGTTTTGCTTTATACCGAACCAACTGAACACTGAACGTATTCACTCATATTCACTATTCCGATCCAGTCGTCCTGACGTAGGGATTTTAACTTCTAGCAATTGTTTCAATTTATAACTGTAAAAAATTGAGGTTAGAAAATTATGAACAAGTTCGATATCTACAAAATATTTAACGTTTAAAGGTCAATATGAGTAATTCCAATCCACCTGGAACACCAGGCACCACCGAAGATGAAGAGCTTACATTACCAAGAGCTAGCATTAATAAAATGATTAAAGAATTGGTGCCATCTGTTCGAATAGCAAACGAGGCCAGAGAATTGGTTTTAAATTGTTGTACAGAATTTATACATTTACTAAGTTCAGAAGCAAACGAAGTTTGTAATCAGTTGAATAAAAAGACTATTAATGCTGAACATATACTTTTGGGTATGTTTCAATTTTTTCTATTCATCATATTGTGCGATCAAAGAGTTAAGCGGGCTTTACATTTACGAGTACTCGGATTTGAGTAAGAAATTTCTACGAGTACGCGTTTACGTATCCTAATTTGTGTCTGAGTTTGAATAGCCGAGTGCTCGTAAATGTACAGCTTGCTTTACGCAGGAACGCTAATGAATATTTTTGTATGGTTAAATAATTCTCGGGTACCAGTGGTTAGGAGGAGATTGATTTTTGAATATTTTTGTATTTGCATAAAATTTCTTGTCGTTTTGTCTGATCCAAAACTGTATATTGTATGTAAATTTGTCAGCCTTCTTGCTAAGACTTTATGCTAACATTTCTTTACAGTAATGAAAAGTATATTTATGACAACTTTTTGTTTAAGCTTTGGATCGCTTAGGTTTTGGGGACTACCAAGCTGAAGCAGAAGCTGTATTGAAAGACTGCAAAGCAGTAGCGGCCAAACGTAGGCGTCAAAGTACTAGATTAGAAAATTTAGGTATTCCTGAAGAGGAATTATTGAGACAGCAGCAAGAATTGTTTGCAAAAGCACGACAAGAACAAGCATATGCCGAACAACAACAGTGGGAACAGTTACAAGCTGCTGCGCAACAAGCACAAACGTCGGCTTTGTCAACGACCGACGATCAAGATGATTATTCGTAATAGTATTGAACTACACTCGATGCAAAGAAAGTTTTGTATTTTTTATTTGTAAGGATTGTCCAAGTTAACCTCATAAGTTTATTATTATCAAGTATTAATTTAAAATCTTAAAGTCGTAATGTCGTAAGTTTGTTAGTCATAGTTCTAAGAAGAAAGAAGAAACCCCGAATTTTGTATGAATATTAAAATTATTATTTATGGTTTGCTTGGATTTTTATTTCAAGTTTGGATTTTTGAATTTAGATGGCGCGTTGTGAAACGATATCGTAGATTTCTTTTCCAAAAGTAGTGATGTTGGCGACACTGGATTGGTTTCATGTTACTAAATCTAGTAACTGTCAGAGTGGCCAGAAGATGTGTAAATGTGTGGTTAATTGTTTACAATTTTAATGAATTTAACTATTAAATAATGACGAGGTTACTTAATTAAGCGTTGATATTGTTAAAGTGATTAACGGTAGGTCAACGTAAAGTTTAGTAAAGCTTTCTTACATACAGTCGCAGTGTAGGAAATTAATAATAAAATCAATGGAAGTGTTCTCAAGTTCTTTGGTTCTATTCTACGTTCCGTAATATTTCAATTTCGAGACCGTAAAACTGTTCGTTATTTGTTTTACATCTAGAAAGAGTTTATATAATATATAAAACATATTGAAAGTATTTTTGTGAGTATTTTACGATTATGTTTTATTATTAGGCCACATAATAACATACTTACAGATGTCGAGATACTAATTTATTCGAGTAAATGTTTTTTTTGTAGGTATTTTCTTTAATGAAGGACTGATAAGCAAAGAAAAGACAAGTGCTTCTTATTACAAGCGAAAGTTATAAAATGTGCAATTCAATTCCTGGTTTCTAACTCTCATATTATGTTCTTCTGTACCTGATTTTGGAAATAAGACTAATAGAGAGAAATATTAAATTGTTACGAAAGTGAAAATTTTATAAAATGCAGGAAAGCGAGGAAGTATCACCTTCGGAAGTGGTTGATAGCCTAAATACAATTCGCCAACACGAATTGGATCCAATGAATATTAAAAATCCCGTTAGTGAAGAGACAACTACAACGGAATCTTCTGATGCTCCTATTGTAAAGAAACGTGGCAGAAAGAAAAAAGAAGACAGTTTAGGAAGTATTTCTTCTACCCCGCAATGTGTCGAGGAAAATAAGACGGAATTTTTAAACACCCCTGCAAAGAAGAGAGGAAGAAAGAAAAAAGAAGATAGTATTTATTATTCTACAGAAGAACAATACATCGACGACGATGACGAGTTAGAGTCTTTAGATCCACCTACTTCGAAGAAACGAGGTAGAAAGAAAAAGGAAGTTAATTTGTGCGAATCTATCGAAGAACAATGTATCGATGAAGATAGGGTCGAGTTTTTAGATACTCCTATTCCAAAGAAACGAGGAAGAAAGAAAAAAGATCCTAACTTATGCACAAGCCTTGAAAGCCAAGAAGCGTCCTTAAGTACAACAACCGTCGATAGTGAAATTGTTAACGAAGAGCAGTCAAACTTGACTCCAACTACTCCAAAGAAAAGAGGCCGTAAAAGAAAAAGCGAGCAGGTACAGGTTGCCACGGAAGTAAACAATTTAGATGCAGAAAGTAGTATATTAGATACCCAAAGAAGCAGTCGAAGGAGAAAAACAGTTAACTATTTAGAATTATCCGAAGGTGCAGATATGACTGAAGCCGATAGAATGTACAGTAAGAAACACAGTGATTACTTGAGCGACGACAATATTTTAGAAATTGACGCTAACATTTCGTATAACTCTGACAGTGATTTAGATTGTGAGTATACGACAGTTACAAAACCGAGAAAAAAAAAGAGACAAAATAAACAAAGTAATTTACTTAACTCCCTCATAACGGAAGCGAAACTTTCTTCATCAATAGTAACTTCAGACATTCCAGTCTCTGCAAAAAGAGGTAGACCAAAAATATCCGATACGGATGCAAATAGTTCTGAAAGGTAAAAATTGAAATATTAAAATTTTTACGTTTTAAATCGCTATTTTTAGCTTAACTAATGAAAGTGTAATTTGCGCTGTGTGCAATAAAGAATTTTCTAAAGTTGCTTGGTCCAATCACAAGCTTCGATATCATAATAACCTAGCTTGGAGAGTTGGCGATCCTCCTTTAGTAAGTTGAAATATTGCTCGAAGCAAGCGTTTTCTATTATTTGTTAAAATGATTTTAGGATTTAAATGATCAAACGCTTGTAATGTCTACTTTGAGTGCCGTTTATAAGCGTAGAAAGCCACTTCATTGTGAAAATTGTGGGCAGTCGAAGAAGTCCGTAATCGGATTTTTGTCTCATAAATCTGTGTGTAAAAAGAGTGGCGAAGAAATAACTGCAATGCAAGTTAAATGCGATCATTGTTTTAAATACATGATGCCCGTTAGTATGCCTATGCACTTGAAATATTGCAGAGTTTTAAACAGAGATAAAATTGAAAGTGAAATGAGAGCTGTAGAGAAGACCACCGATGCAGAAACTATTTTGGGTAAACGAAAAGCCGCTTCAAAGTAAGTGAATTTTTTATTGATGTGCATAACTTACAGTTTTTTGTCCTTGTTTTAGAGCTTTGGAAATAATAAATTCCATTAAGAAAGAAGTAGATTCAAAGCCCCCAAAGACTACATATGTAAGTTGATACTTATACAAGGAGTCTCATGACTTGAGGTCCATAGCCTAAGGGCGTGCTATAGAGTTGAAGTCTGAAAATGCTTCCTAGTACAACTACAATCATTGAAAGTTGAAGTGGTAAAATGTAAAAAACAGTAGTCAGTGGTCTCCAGACCTTGTGGGGCGAGCTGTACGATCTATTTTACGCAGAACCAGACTTTGTATTGAAACTTCAGCAGATAATTTTGTAAATACTTTTTTAAAATAAATTTCATCAATGTTGTAGTTTTGTTAGAAGCATTTTGGAACATTTATTATGTTTATTAAGCAATTTTAGCTCGAAATGACTTCTATAGCACGCCCTTTAGCTATGAACCTCGAGTCATGTGACACCTAGTATAGAAATTGATTCAATAAGGTTCTTAAAAACGAAATAAAAAATTGCAGGTTAAAAGTTGGGTAGAAAACTTTAACTTTGAAATAATCCCTTGGGCCCAAGCATGTATAGAGAAACAAATTACTGAAAATGGTACCGCCAAATGCAGTTTCGAAGAGTGTACATTTGAAAGTGACGATGTAATGGAAATGTTCAGACATTTTCAAGTTTGTGACAAGAAAACTAATGAGGTAAATAGTTAACTATTATTTTTTTAAATCCAACTTTACTGCAACGATGTCTTCCATTTAAGAATTACACCTGCAAAATTTGCTTGTTAACATTTGAAGTTAAAGAAAAGGTTTTGCAACATTTAAATGAAGTTCATGAAAAGCCTATAAAACCGGAGGTAGAGGAAAAGGATTATGAAATTGAAGAAGAAAGCGAAGACGAAGATAGTGATGACGAAAGCAAAAGTTCTATTCTTTGTAACAAAATGATGAGTGAGTACTGCATTTTTAAAAGTGAAGTTGATAGGTAAATTCTAAATTTTAGGTATTATTGATGCACAAACTTTGAAGTACAAGGCCTTACACGGTGGAAATGGTATACCATTTTCATATCC
This sequence comes from Malthinus flaveolus, assembly GCA_950108345.1. Classification (NCBI taxonomy): domain Eukaryota; kingdom Metazoa; phylum Arthropoda; class Insecta; order Coleoptera; family Cantharidae; genus Malthinus; species Malthinus flaveolus. Next base: position 30,365,336 of record OX467285.1, read on the forward strand.
GTTAGCAAAGGATTGGGCTTTAAAATTGTAAGTTTATTATTTTGCATTACTCAACGTAAATTTTTTTTAAATTTTAGCTGTAACTTGAATTATTCCATAGAAAATTTATTCTCTAAATGGAAAAATTGTTTAATCGAAAAGCTAGACTCGGAGTTAATTATAAATTATTTACCAAACAATAAATATTCGATTAGTACTGCAGAAATGGAATGTACGAAATACATAAATCCGATTTCCATCGATCATAACTGGAGGAGATATAAATTATTTGAAAGTTCTATATCGGATGACGGTAAATATACAGTTGTTGAAAGTACTCGAATTTAATTATTATTTTTAGTTGCCACGATATTTTGTGGAGGTCCAATTTCGTCGATGGCGTGGATTCCTACCCCTCATAATAAAGTAGATTGTGAACAAATCTTAGCAGTTGCTACTTTCAGCGATCCCGATAAAGAATATGTATTAAGCGAGCTATGTTCCGAATCGGGACTCATTCAGTTTTGGAATTGTGGATTGCTAGATTCCCAAACAAGTTTACAATTACCAAAATTAGAATTTGCTATTGCCCATGATCACAATCCAATTTGGTGTTTAGAATGGTGTCCATCTGGATGTTATAATTTAAAGTCATCTGCAGAAACTGCTAATCCAAAGAGGTTGGGTTTATTAGCCGTTGGCTGTGGAGATTCGCAAATTTATTTATATTCGGTTTGCTTACCGGAGTCTAGGTAAAAGACTGATTTACTTCCGATGTTTATAGTAATTTGAGTAACTTATTTCGTTTCAGTGGTAAAATTTTTAAACTTCGACCTGTGGTTAAGCTGTTGTTTAGTTCAGACATGGAAAAGTCGATAAGAAACTTAAAGCCGCATGTTACGAAGCTGTCTTGGAGCAAGGTTAGTGAAATAACAAATTTTTAAAATATTGAATTATGAAAATATTGTTTGAGATATTAGGTTTTAGGTCATCAACGTCTTGTTGCTGGATATGCAAATGGCATGGTCGCTATTTTTAACTTACACACCACGTCGACCTTATTAAGAAGAACAAACACTGGGGATATTGAAACAATTTTACCATATAAAGTTATAAACTGTCATTCTCACGCAATAACAGGTATTGTTATTTTTTCTGATTTTTTGTACGTAAAACTTTTATAGCTGACTAGATTGATGTTTTGTTTTTAGCTTTGTCGCTTTACCATTTAAGTAATGGTTCTAGATGGTTAATGACAGGATCAATAGATAGAAGCGTCAAATATTGGGATTTAGAAAATTCTACCGTTCCTGTTTCAAGCTACACAAAATTTCCGATAACCGATGGTGTATGGTTAAATCATTGGTTGTCGTCGTTGCACTGTTTTGATAACAGTTGTTTACCGGGTAATTATAACCACCATTCAGATTGTTTCAAGTTTCCTTCTATGAATAGCGATCTCATAAACCGTAAAACATACGAAAACGATGAAATTCGGGCAAAGTTGCGTATTTAGGGGCAGAATTTTATGATCTAAAATTACCAGATTAGGATTAAATTTGTCTGTTAAACAAGTGAGTAAAATATGAAAAAAAAATTCAGAGTAATGATGGCCAGGACCATGGTCTGGACTGGATTTACTTAGGCAACCCATGCACAATATATTTGTTAAAATATTATGCTTGATAAAAAAATACTTTTCATCCGGTTCGGATCTTAGTTCGGATCTTAGACTAATAGAGGTTTAATAAGAAAATCCTGTATGACCAGAGAAATTGAGTGCATGGTTATAAGATTTTTACAGTAAATAATAAAATTCCTGTTTGCTGTGAATATCTTCTGAAAGAATCAAAAGATCTGTGATTTCCCAAGATCATAAAATTTGTCCCTAAATACGCAACTTGATCCAAGCTTTAGCGTTACGAAATCCCTGAACATCTCATATTCGAACATAGGGAATTAATGTTGCATGTCACTTAAGTATCTTGTCTGTTACTTCTATAATAAAAGGAGCTCATTGTAAGCAGATCCAACTGTATAATAAATATTCAAATCCCCCCCATTTTGAACCAACCAATTCAGGGAAGTGTAGCGCATTTTTGCTCTTAATTTTGGAATCTTTTGATGCACGATCAAGTTATTTTTTGATAGATACCATCACCTTTCCTGTTCGTTGTATTGGCGAGCAGGAATCAGCAAATATAGACACTACCATGTTAAGTTCTTAAGTTCGCCCGCACCGGACACGGGGTATTTAGATTTTGGAAATAATTATTAAAATTTTGTACAGGTACGTCCACTACACTAGCAAGTCACATTCGTAATTTGAAAATGGACGTAGTGTCTCTAATACAATCAAATTCGACAGTATGCAGCATCACCGGAAGCGAATGGTCAAATGGATTTATTCAAGGAAATTTAGCCGGGGAACTATTATGTATATTTCCAAACCAATTATATTGTGGAATGGAAAACGAGAAATCTTTAAAAAGAAGAAAAGCTGTAAATATTAAACTTAAAAACTTTTATTTTCAACTTCTTTTTGTAAATTGTTGTAGGTATTGAGTTATAACCGACTTGTCGATAAAAATTTAAGCGTTGTAGAAAGGTTAGAAAAAGAAGAACAAGAAACTGAAATAATCGAAAGTAAGCCTCAAACTTTTATCAGTGTCGATGAAGTTAAATCAAAAGCAAGCGGATTAGAACCCAAGCCACTTTCTTTTAAAGAATCTGAACAAAAATATGGTATAGTGTTCTGCAATTATAAGTTGGTTAGTAACCCAATTTCAGTTTTTATTTTTATTTTACTTCTATCGTGATTTTCAGAATGATATATCTTCATTTCCTTCAAACTTGGAAAATTATAAAATCAATAAGTTTGATAAGTATTATCGAAGTCCACCAAATGCATACCCTATGCAAGCTATTAATAAAGTTTCGTTTAATCCAAATAAAAGCTCTTTCGATCATTGTGCAACTGGTTATAGAGCTGGATTTGTGAAAATACACAGACTAAACTTTTTAAGGAAATAGAAAGAAATCTCGAAGCTAATTACTGAAGTACCTACATCTAATAAAAGCTATAGGGCCATTAAATAATTAATAAATACAATGAAATAAACTGTATTTTCATCGACAATGAGTGAAAATTTTTTTTCAAATTACTAGTAATAAATAGCTTTTTAGACTAGGGCCAGGCTTGCGACCGGCGACTGATTAATTTTATATGTGCAACCTGGTCGTGTTCAGGTCGCTAGCATGGCTCAAGACTTATTCTGATTTAATTTTTTTTTTATCAAGGTGAATGTGTTGTTGGATAGTTATTAATGCGTATTAGTTTTTAAACAGTAATTATTGTTACTTGATTATACTTATGTTACTGAATATTTACTTTTGAAATATTTATTAAGAAAACCAAATTAATATTAAATCTTGATTTTGTACAGTGGCAATCCTATATTGAAATACCGTTCGTAAAAATAATGAATCTAATAAACTTTTATTATAATAAGAGACTTTTTGTCTGTATAATCAGGATCTACTGTACACAGTGTGTTTTGTATATCGTGGTTGTGATTATGTCGAGGAATGTAATTGGTGTATTTATTCACTGCCAAGAGTATTAATGTTTTATTTAATTTTAACTTATTTTAGCTTTATTTCGAATAATTGTATAAAAATTTGTCGATCAACTTCTGTTGCTCATTTTAGTATTAGTTATAATCTTAGAATTTATTTTATCAAAAAATATTTTTTTAATATGCTCGAGCCTATAACTAGCTTACCAGGGAAAACGTTCAAATTGAAAACTCGCATAAAAATTATAAAATAAATATTTGAAAAAATTTTTTTGGTTTACTCATACAAAGCATCTTCTTCGTGATGGCCATTTTGACCTTATTGGTTCTCTTCGGCCGAGGAATAGCTACTGTATGAAACAAACCAAACCAACTTATACTGAGTGTTAACTTGCAGAACTGACCATAGGGAATAACATGGCGTTGAACGTTTTCTGGAAGCTTAGCTCATTATTTTAACCTACGGAAAAAATAATGGTATGATATTATTTAGCGTTCTTGGCGTGTGCGTCATTATACTTTATCATACATAATTCGTAAAATACAGAAAAATAAAGGAACCTGACATGCATAAAATCAAAAACATGTCATTTATTACATCAACGTACTTTGAATGTTAAATAACGTTGGGATGAGAGTAAAAACAATAAAAGTAACTCATAAATGTAACTGCATGTACGCACTAAGATCACTGAATTTTATATACATATCAATAGAAAGATGAAGTATCAAGTTATTGTGTATCCACCAAGTAAAAAACTTCCTATACTAGATAGGTACTGTCTGCACGTTATACCATGGCGAGACTTGTGACTGTGCAGCTGTTTCAATTTATTTGAATATTTGCAGTGATGTTACGTGGGCGTAAAGTTGCAGGAAACAAATTTTTTTTAAAGTAAATAATAAATGTATTGTAAGGTAAATATTTTGTACACTATTTTTTACACAAGAACGTCTTAAGAAGGATTGTTGTGATCAACTATTATTTATTATTTAAACGTAGGTAAAGAAGGTAATGTCTATTTCTAAGAATTGGAATAATAGGTACCAATACTTTTAACCCTTTTCAAAATTTCTTTGGCTTTAATTTAGTTTAACTTGAAGTGTTACAGCGTAATACACTAAAGGAGTATCATTTTATTTTTGTAAAAATCATTATTTGTTAAATTATCTACCTATATGAAAATGACTACGTAATTATTCATTTAAATTATGATACTAAATACTAAAAAAAAAATAGCTACGCCACTGAACAGTATATCTGAAGTGTTCAATTTACCGAACAGTTACGAATATAATATTCAGGAAGCGCCGGACCTCGCCATGGTATAACGCGTGGACAGCAATAACTTTAAAATCCGAAAAATTTGAAATATTGTACTACGTATTGGTTAGTTGTTTATCTGATTGTCATTATCTTGTCTAGGTGACTACCGTCGACTAACTATAAGAAGTTTTTACCATGAAAACTCGCTCGACATATGAATAAGTTTTACATTTTTAAGTTAAATCTAACTGTAGAAACTTTTAATAAACTAATAAAGCACTTTGAAAAGTTATTCTCTATCACTATCACTTCGAATATGATAATGACAATCAAATAAACTAACCAATGGTGGTGCAATGTTTGAAATTTTTCGAATTTCAAAGTTATTATATACCTAGTATAGAAAATTTTGATCTTAATGTTTACTATCGTTAGATCCACAATAGCTTTATTGTGGACACCATTATTTTTCCCGTATGTTAAAGTAATGGGCCAAACTTCGAGAAAACGTTCAACATTATGTTATTCCCTATGGCCAGTTTTGCAAGTAACAAATGGTATAATACTAAGATTACTAAGTACAACAATATTGTATGTGCGAGATACTCAATATTTCGACTAGAACTACTGAAACTGGATCAAAAGTTACTTCATTGCAACTGTTTGTGTCTAATAGATTAATTAAAGAGTAAAAATTAAAATGTAAAACCAGTATTGTATTAACAAATATTGTTGATAGCAAAAAAGATAAAATTTTACTCGTAGGTAAATGAAGTAATATGCTCTTAAAATTTGATTATAGTTCATAAATCTAAAAATCGTGTTAGGACAATTTTATTGTGGATAGTGGATGTGATTAAGGTTCAGATACAGACAACGATCAACAAGAATATTTTTAATTTGAAATTAATATTTAGGTTTAAGTATTAATAGAACAATTATCTCATTAAATTATTATTTACGATTTAATTCTTAAACGATGCTTTTACTTGTCTTCAAGAGTTTTCGAAGCTTCATCTTTTATTGTTTGGTTCTCGCAGTTTATTATTTCTTGTTCTGGTTCCTTTTTAATTTGACCCAATTTTATTTTGTACTCGTCATTTTCTTTTTGAAGTTGTACAATTTTCTCTTCTAGTTCGGCTTCTTTAATAAATATTTTCGAGTTTGCTTCTTTTTCTAATTTTAAAGACTTCGATAGATTTTCTATTACTTCTTCTTGCATCTTGTTGGTTTCATTACTTATGGCCTTTTCTTTTGTCCACTTAATATTTTAATTTTATTTTGTCGTATAAATGTAATTACCTACTTACCTGTGTTAGAATAATTTGAGTCTCTTTATTTGGCTTGAAGATTTCGTTACGTTCTTCGGTAAGCATTTCAAACTTCTTCCAAGCAGCTGTTAATAGGTATAAACAAATTACTTTATTAGCTAATGTTAAATTAATATAATATTAAGAAATTTTATACTTGTCACATAAAGTAAATAAGTAAATACCTTTAACAACAATGTATTTCTTTTCTAGGTCGACATATTTCTGTTTGCATTTATAGAACTCGCTTCTGTAGAAATTTACCGCTTTTTCCATATCTTCGCATGATTTGATATAATTACTCAGTTCTAGTATTTCGGCATAACTGCTTTGAAATTTCTGGACGGTTCTATGGGATGGAATGGAATTGCAGTATGTATGTGGTAAGTAAAGTGGATTAATATTTTACCCTATAATAGCAGTCATTTTTTCTCTAACTTTGGCATCTTGAGCCATTATTTCGTTTTGATAAGTTACATCGCAATGGTGTTTAGCTTTCATTTCATTTAATTCCCGCAATAAATCGTAATTTTTTATTTTTTCATTTTGAAGTTGTTCTTGTAGGCTGTTTTTATCGGCGACCTAAAACTTATTACGTAGGCACCTAAGATAGACTAAAATTTAATTAATTACCGTAGATTCATATTGTATTTTTGCTTTAGTTACAGAGTTTCTTCTCGTATTTAATTCGTTTTCGAAAAATTTCGAGTTTTTACAAACTAAATTTAAGTTACGTTCATTTTCTTCGAGTACGTTTTTGGATGTTTCAGCAGCTCTCGTTAATTCGTAAATTTTTAAATGAGCTTGATCTAGTTCCTTTTTTTGATTTTCAACTTGGATCTATTTTTGAAATTTTTAATAAACAAAACATCGTGATACGTAACATATTAATTAAATAAACAACTAAACTTCGTTTGATCTACCCCGATGTTAAGTGTTGCTTTTAAAATAGAGTGTGATAGAGCTGTTTATGTATAAGACGCATTTTTCTTAAATTATATTCTACCTAACTTTGGGAAAAAATAATACCAAAACTTACACGTTTCATAGCAAGTTCATCCATTAAATGCCTTTGACGTATTTCGAATCGTATCATGTCAATTTCAAAGTTTTCATCGTTTTCGGGATTCATTGTGTATACCTATTTTGCTGTACCAGACAACGCAAGTAATAAATTTTAATGGTTTAGTAAACTCTTTACAATTTTGACTCACCTTAAAATCAGTTATTATTATTAGTCTTAGGTATTAACAATTAACACAAATCACACAAAATATTTAAATTTCGAGCTTATATGTTCAACAAACGGGTGTAATTACAAAAATATATTATTTACAACACTAGTACACTAATCTAATAATATTAAAATAACATACTGTGTAGGAACTAGTCGTTCAAAGAAAATTAGCAAGTTAGAAATAATGTCACAAATAAATGACAAACTATAAGGAGCGTTTGTCGTATGTTTTTAATACTTCAGGAAGCAGTGGTTGATTATTATTTTCTCGGTGTTGCTTTTTCATTTTTATTCTCACACTTTTACATCGTTTAAAATTGCTGTTATTTTCGTTTGTTTCCTTTGCCGAAAAAGTATTTGATCGAACGACTTTATGGTGTTGCACAATATCATCATTTTCTAACAATTGTTCTTCTTGATTACGTGCTTCTTTCTTATGCGATCTAAAACTTTTTGAGGCTTCCGAATAACGAATTGAAATTAAGGTACTGTAGGTATTGCTCAAATTCTGATATTTCGTTTTAAGTTTGGATAAAATTTCGGAACTCATATTTTGAATTTTTCGCACTTCAATTTAATTTTGCTACTGAACGAAAATGATATTAAATACAATAAGAAACTAACTTTGTCCCTTTTATAAATAATTATAATTAAATTATATATTACAAGGCTTCCCCGCATTAATCGTCTTTGTCTTTACGTTATGTATGTATAAATATATTGTCTTAATGAGATTTCAGATTGAAATGAAAAATGAAATACATAGTACCTAAAATAGTAACCTACTACGCCTACGGTTTTTATACGAGGAATATTTCTGAAGCTCTAGGCTCTAAGGTCTAAGGGATAGCAATAAAGACAAATCTACGTTTTTAAAATATGTTATGTGATAGACAAGGAAAATAAATAATTCTTGTGCGTCAATTAATTTTGATTTTAATCGCTCTATTTTGAGTTCCTCATTTCAGCAATCATCCACTTCAAGAACGAAACTCATGCTAGACACCCTGTGTATTATTTATATTATTGATTATGATCTGCAGGAGAGTTTCGCGTCACATGAACGCTTGGCTGCCAAGGTCGACGTTGTGAGTTGCTGATTGCTGATGAGTTGTGAGGTTTGGTGAGGTTAGAATTTTAGAATTGTGATTGTGATTATTAAAAATGTTTTGAAGATAATAAAGCCACGTTTAGAAACAAAAATATATAATATGACGCGTTTTGCCCTAAGGCATTTAACGCAGGAATTTCAAAAATTTACAAGACATCTCCGTTTTTTATAATAATTTTTAAGCTTTATTTTTAATTTTTGTAATTTTTTATTTTTTATCTGATGAAGCCTTAGGGCGAAACGCGTCATATTATATATTTTTGTTTCTAAACGTGGCTTTATTATCTTCAAAACATTTTTATCATTCACAAGAAAGCTAAAAAACTATTATAATTTATTGTGATTATTTTTCTCGTATTATGTACCGCACATTTAACTTATTAAAAACTGGTAGCTGGTAGCCCCAAAAATTTAAACTGATTCAATAGATCAGTTTCTGGTTAGTACCACTAGCAAGTAGTGATGTGAATATTATGGTTGCTCCAGACCTTATGTTTGCTGAAAAATTACACAGTGTAGTTGCTACTTCAGGACAGAAATTTGAACTACTCCAGAAGGTACTTTTGAGTTTTATATTTTGTTAAATAAGAAACTATAATACTCCATTCAAATTCAAGGTGCAGTAAATATCAACACATACATGCAGATATCTTGGCAAATTACGGAATGTAATTTTTTTTTAGATTTTGAGTAGAGGCTCAATGGTGTCTAGATATTTAGGGAGTTGGAATAATAAATCTGCAGTTAATTGCAGTCGTTACGCGATGATCACTGTTGACATTTACTGCACCTTGAATTTGAATGGACTAGTTTCTTTGAAATGTGTGAAATTTCTTTTAATTTTGTGTATTCTAGCCGGGCTGATAGAAAGAACTACTAGTCAAAGTTTCACCTGGCACCTTAGAAGAACATAGAATGGACGGCTTCAAGAATGTGATGACAGAAAAGTCTTTCTACAGAAAATAGGATGTTTTAAGGTAATTGTTATCATTTTAATATTTTTGAAGTCAGCGTAGTATAATTTTATTGATGTTAAAGTTGTTTATTTAAAATTATAATGAAACTACTTACAACTCAACATTTTTTACTTGTGGAGTAGTGTGTAGCTAAGAAGTTTGTCTTGCTGTTGCATCAGTTTACGAAATAGACATTGTACTTAAAATCGAAGCCCACTCGTTATGCGCCAGGTCTCGAAACTCTAAACAGACTTCTAAGCGCAAAAGCACTATGACGAGTGCAAATTAAACTAGTAGAATCATTCACTTAAATTTAGTCTGTCAGAAAACTATTTTCTTAATCCAATGTTCAATGAGGTTCGGCAAGTTAAAATGAGTGCAATTATATGCAATTAAATGCATAATATCATTATTTGGTGTAAATGATGCTACTTTGGTATTGGTCGTGATTTACTGTTGCATGAAAGTTTACGAAATAGACATTGTACTTAAAATTGAAGCCCACTCGTTATGCGCCAGGTCTCGAAACAGACTTCCAAGCGTAAAAGCACTATGACGAGTGCAAATTAAACTAGCAGAATCATTCACTTAAATTTAGTCTGTGAGGGAACTATTTTCTTAATCCAATATTTAACGAGGTTCGGCAAGTTAAAATGAGTGCAATTATATGCAATTAAATGCATAATATCATTTGATGTAAATGATTTCTGCTTTGGTGTTGGTCGTGATTTACTGTGGGTTTTAATTAACTAGTAACTAAACTTATTTTTGTTGTAGAGTAGCATCGTTTTGTTCAATAACAATTTACAGAAGAGAGAAGAGCCAAATTTAAGAGGAGGAAATCTAGATCAGGAATGAAAATTGAATATACTATCATTTTTAGATTGGACAGTATTTTTTTTTAAAGAAAATTTGTTTAAAAATTAAAATTGAAGATTGTGTTGTAATAATTTGGATATTTTAAAATTAATGAAAACCAAATAATACGTACGCTTACAATTTTCAGGGCCCAGGCTAGATCTTTAAAGGGGGTGTGACCTTAAAATTAAAGTTATACGAAAAATTCTAAGAACAAATTTCAATATCGCACATCACTGAGACAAACCATTTTGAAGATAATATAACATTTTTAAGTATACAGTGACGTCATACCGACATCGGCCGTCAGCGTACCTAGTCGTATTTGGTCGTATTCACAACACATTAGTAGCGCAAGACAGTTTGTTGATTTCTATTTCTTTATTTATTTTTCTTGTTACCTAGGTGTAAAATAACATTACAATTAGATAGATCTAATACGTTGTAAATGAACCCCAACATACACACATAAGTGAAAAAACTTTAAATGAGAAAATTTGTTTTCCACCGAGTGCCTCGGGAATCGAACCCAAGACTTTGCTATTTCCGGTAGCACGCCTATACCCAATACACTACGGAGGCCAACATACTTTCAACAAGCCATCCGGCATTGTTTAAATGCGTCGAGACAGCGAAATATATATAAATCAAATTAGTATGGATACAACAATCATACGTGAATAAATTACACATTTTTTAAATATTTAGGGTTAATTAGTTAGATAGATCTAATACGTTGTAAATGAACCCCAACATACACACATAAGTGAAAAAACTTTAAATGAGAAAATTTGTTTTCCACCGAGTGCCTCGGGAATCGAACCCGGTGGAAAACAAATTTTCTCATTTAAAGTTTTTTCACTTATGTGTGTATGTTGGGGTTCATTTACAACGTATTAGATCTATCTAACTAATTAACCCTAAATATTTAAAAAATGTGTAATTTATTCACGTATGATTGTTGTATCCATACTAATTTGATTTATATATATTTCGCTGTCTCGACGCATTTAAACAATGCCGGATGGCTTGTTGAAAGTATGTTGGCCTCCGTAGTGTATTGGGTATAGGCGTGCTACCGGAAATAGCAAAGTCTTGGGTTCGATTCCCGAGGCACTCGGTGGAAAACAAATTTTCTCATTTAAAGTTTTTTCACTTATGTGTGTATGTTGGGGTTCATTTACAACGTATTAGATCTATCTAACTAATTAACCCTAAATATTTAAAAAATGTGTAATTTATTCACGTATGATTGTTGTATCCATACTAATTTGATTTATATATATTTCGCTGTCTCGACGCATTTAAACAATGCCGGATGGCTTGTTGAAAGTATGTTGGCCTCCGTAGTGTATTGGGTATAGGCGTGCTACCGGAAATAGCAAAGTCTTGTGTTCGATTCCCGAGGCACTCGGTGGAAAACAAATTTTCTCATTTAAAGTTTTTTCACTTATGTGTGTATGTTGGGGTTCATTTACAACGTATTAGATCTATCTAACTAATTAACCCTAAATATTTAAAAAATGTGTAATTACAATTAGAAATAGAAATCAACAAACTGTCTTGTGCTACTAATGTCAAGTGAATATCTCGATTAATATTTGGATTTTAGATGTGTGGTTTTAAGAACTGTTCTTAGATATTTTGTTTACATATATCCGTGAAAAATGTTATTTTTGGGTCACCCCCATATTCCTATATTCCTGTATTATTAATTAATATATTTTATATTATTTGGCTAACAATCTCCTCACTGTAGCTTCTGGAATGTAAATGTGACCGTTGTTTAGACTGTCCACGGTATATGCCAATGCAAAGCGAAATTCACGCAGAGAGAGTATGAATCTGTGAACTTCGTTCTCAAAAGAATCATGTTTATCTCTTTAAGCTTTTTCAGAACTGTACGTAACTTACTATGTTACTGTGTGTCGGTGCTTAATAACAGTTGAACTATGTAAGAATGTAAGTAATGGAATTGAAAAGTGTCTCAAGTTTGACAAATTAGTAAAAAAACGTTTTAATACTCTTGGGTAAATAAGTGGCTTAAGTTTTATAAAATCAATTTTGTAAGAGTGTCTGTCCCTTAAATAAACTGTCAAACTTTTACAGCAAATTCTTTGTACTAAAGTTAACCCTCCCAACAGAGTCGGGACGAGGACTAAAAGTAAATCGAGTAATCTAAATAATCAATACTAAAATTGGCTGTAGAGAAACTGCTCTCTATTTAAATGTAATGACTAATTTTTTGTCGTAATGGTGATTTTCTAGTACCATAAATTAGTAGTTGTAGCATTGTTTATGTAATAAAATTTATAATTATAACATTAGTTGATTAATTAGTTAAAATTATTATGCATTTTTTGTGCAATATTGACCACATTCTAAATTTAAATATGAAAGTTAAAATTTTGTTAAAATTGCAACTTTGTACGCCTAACACATAGGCAACACTTTTTACTCCCCCACTACATTGTAAATTCTATTTCTACGATCAAAATTTACAGAGTGGGGCGGTCACATGATCACAAAAAGTTAATATAAGGCCGAGTTTCGGCAGCCACTTCAAAGCTTATCAACGGTTAAAATCTATGTCCGACTCTGAAATTTCAGTTTACTCGTGTGAAAAATCAACTTCAATTTTTTGAATTTTTTTTTCTTGGAAGTTGTTTGTGGCATTATTCTGAATGTCTTTAGCGACTTTGAAATAATTTTGTCGAATATTAAATGCAGTAAATCAAATTTTAAAGGAACAATTATTTATTCGTACCACAACAATATAACCCGGTATTTTAGTTTGGCAGCCGCTTACAACGCTGTCCGCTATTTCTTTCTTCTGTTAAAAATAAAGTTGTACATCGTATGCTAATTTAAATTGTACTTTAATTGTTAATTAATTATAAATACACAATGGATTTCTATATTAAGTAATTTATAGTATAAAGTTATTATAAAAGTGTGCACACTAATTTCTATTTATTTATGCAGAATAAAAAATTATTTTTGTCTTATAATTATTGTAGGTATATTAAGGTGAAAAAAAATAAACGCTAGAAATTATTAATTTTTTTATTTAAACACTACCCCAACATATTACAAGCAAAGTTCTCAATTTCAATTTTACGTTTCCCAATTCTAATAATAAAATTTGAAGAATTATTATAACAGTACAAAGAATTTTAAAAGTCTAATATCTTCTAAACTGGAGGACCGAAAGCGTCCAAATTGTTCAAGGAGATTTACTGGTAGTAGGGCTAAACAATCGCACCCTCAAAGTTGCGTAATTCAGACTTTTTAAGAATATCTTTTCACAAATTTATTTCAAATTTTACAATTTTTGGGCTAGGTACTAGGAGAGCAGAAAGGCGATTAGGTGGTCGAAATAAATTAAAGAGAAATATTTATTTAAGTGCAGTTGTTATTATGTTACGAAACGAAGCGTTATCGCTTAAAAGATAAGCGTATGATTTTAAATTATTTTAAATAAATAATATTTCTCTATTATTTATTTCTATAACCTTATCGCTCTTCTGCTCTCCTAGTACATAGTCTGAATATTGTAAAGTTTGAAAGAAAATTTTCCAAAATTGATTTTAAATGTCGGAATTGCGCAATTTTGAGGGTGCGATTCTGCAGCCCTACCAGTGACAAATATTCTTGTACAATTTGGGCGCTTCTGATCCTCTAGTTTAGAAAATATTCGACTTTTAAAATTCCTTGAAGAGTTATAGCAGTACAAAGATTTTTAAAAGTCGAATATCTTCTTAACTAGAGGACCAGAAGCTCCCAAATTGAACAAGGAGATTTGCTGGCAGTAGGGCTAAAGAATAGCACCCTCAAAGTTGCGTAATTCAGACTGTTTAAGAATATCTATTCACAAATTGCTTTCAAATTTTACAATTTTCGGGCTAGGTACTAGGAGCACAGAAGGGCGATTAGGTGGTCGATATAAATTAAAGAGAAATATTTATTTAAATGCAGTTGCTATTATGTTACGCAACGAGGCGTTATCGCTTAAAAGATAAGCGTATGATTTTAAATTATTTTAAATAAATAATATTTCTCTATTATTTATTTCTATAACCTTATCGCTCTTCTGCTCTCCTAGTACATAGTCCGAAAATTGTAAAATTTGAAAGAAAATTTTCCAAAATTGTTTTTAAATGTCGAAATTGCGCAATTTTGAGGGTGCGATTCTGCAGCCCTACCAGTGACAAATATTCTTGTACAATTTGGGCGCTTCTGATTCTCTAGTTTAGAAGATATTCGACTTTTAAAATTCCTTGAAGAGCTATAGCAGTACAAAAATTTTTAAAAGTCGAATATCTTCTAAACTAGAAGACCAGAAGCGCCCAAAATGTACAAGGAGATTTGCTGGTAGTAGGGCTAAGGAACAGCACCCTCAAAGTTGCGTAATTCAGACTTTTTAAGAATATCTATTCACAAATTGCTTTCAAATTTTAGAATTTTTGGGCTAGGTACTAGGAGAGCAGAAGGGCGATTAGGTGGTCGAAATAAATTAAAGAGAAATATCTATTTAAATGCTCGTGCTATTATGTTACGCAACGAGGCGTTATCGCTTAAAAGATAAGCGTATGATTTTAAATTATTTTAAATAAATAATATTTCTCTATTATTTATTTCTATAACCTTATCGCTCTTCTGCTCTCCTAGTACATAGTCCGAAAATTGTAAAATTTGAAAGAAAATTTTCCAAAATTGTTTTTAAATGTCGAAATTGCGCAATTTTGAGGGTGCGATTCTGCAGCCCTACCAGTGACAAATATTCTTGTACAATTTGGGCGCTTCTGATCCTCTAGTTTAGAAGATATTCGACTTTTAAAATTCCTTGAAGAGCTATAGCAGTACAAAATTTTTTAAAAGTCGAATATCTTCTAAACTAGAAGACCAGAAGCGCCCAAAATGTACAAGGACATTTGCTGGTAGTGGGGCTAAGGAACAGCACCCTCATAGTTGCGTAATTCAGACTTTTTAAGAATATCTTTTCACAAATTGCTTTCAAATTTTACAATTTTCGGGCTAGGTACTAGGAGAGCAGAAGGGCGATTAGGTGGTCGAAATAAATTAAAGAGAAATATCTATTTAAATGCTAGTGCTATTATGTTACGAAACGAGGCGTTATCGCTTAAAAGATAAGCGTATGATTTTAAATTATTTTAATCAAATAATATTTCTCTATTATTTATTTCTATAACCTTATCGCTCTTCTGCTCTCCTAGTACATAGTCCGAAAATTGTAAAATTTGAAAGAAAATTTTACAAAAATTGTTTTTAAATGTCGGAATTGCGCAATTTTGAGGGTGCGATTCTGCAGCCCTACCAGTGACACATATTCTTGTACAATTTGGGCGTTTCTGATCCTCTAGTTTAGAAAATATTCGACTTTTAAAATTCCTTGAAGAGCTATAGCAGTACAAAGATTTTTAAAAGTCGAATATCTTCTAAACTAGAGGACCAGAAGCGCCCAAAATGTACAAGGAGATTTGCTGGTAGTAGGGCTAAAGAATAGCACCCTCAAAGTTGCGTAATTCAGACTTTTTAAGAATATCTTTTCACAAATTGCTTTCAAATTTTAGAATTTTCGGGCTAGGTACTAGGAGAGCAGAAGGGCGATTAGGTGGTCGAAATAAATTAAAGAGAAATATTTATTTAAATGCTCGTGCTATTATGTTACGCAACGACACGTTATCGCTTAAATGATAAGCGTTTTAATATTCAAAAATATTGTTATTTTAATTAAAAATTCGTTTCCAACACCATATATCTTTTCTGCTTTCCTACTACATAGTCCGAAAATTGTAAATTTTGAGGGCAACTTTGGAATAAATATTTAAAAAAAATCTAAATTACGTAATTTTTGACATGCGTTTCTTTAGCCCTACTAGCGGCAAATATTCTAATACAATTTGGACGCCTCTAATCCTCTAGTTTTGAAGATATTGGTCTTCTAAAAGTCTTTGTACTGTTATAATTCTTCTGATTTTAGTCTTCGAATTATTACGAGACGTAAAGTACCACAGAATATGAGGACTTTGCTTGTAATTAATTCATTGGGTAGTTTTTAAATAAAAGAAATTGTTAATTGTTTTTTAGAGTTTATTTTTTGTCACGGAATACGAGGTACCTATACATACAATAATAAATTTAAAGACATAAATAAATTATTAATTATATTAATTTAAATGCAATGTAGTGGTGGAGTAAATAGTGTTGCCTATGTGTTAGGCGTCCAAAGTTGCAATTTTAACAAAATTTTAACTTTCACATTTAAATTTAGAATGTGGTCAATATTGCACAAAACATACATAATAAGTTTAACTAACGTTATAATTATAAATTTTAATACATAAAACAATACTACAACTACTGATTTATGGTACAACAAGAAAACAAAGAAACTGTCAAGTAAAAACTTATAATTATTACCCTAGAATGTGTAAGCTTCTAGCTTCTAAAAGAATAGAAATGGTTTTCTGCGAATTTTGTATTAAAGCATATCATGTTTCATCTCTCAATTTTGTACCTCTTGCTCTTGACTAATTTCCTGAAACAATTATTAATTAATTAGTAGTTAAGAGAGGTAGATAATACCGGGGCATTATCTACAAGCAATTTTAATATTGGTCATTTAAACTTTTCGAATTTGTTCTCATAATTCTATACTGAACAAGCTCATTTTTATCGTATTTTCTACAAGGAGTTTTCTTCAAAAGATCTCCTATGTGTGGCTGTTATGATCTTGTGAATATCAATTTAGCTGCCCAGATATGGTAAAGTAAGACAGTCTTTACTTTAATTTTGAATATTTAGGCAAATTTAATAAGGTGTTCTAAATTATTATTTTCAACAATTTTTAGAACAAAATTTCCCAACTTTTCTCAAATTATGCAAATTTACATCGCTCAAAAACGGTCGTACAAGTAAAGTAAATAAAATGTAATTAGATTTCCCAATTACTGTCAATAACTACAGTTTATTTTATTTTCTATAAAATTCAACGTTATGAATTTTAAATGAGATCCTAAAGTCTTTATTACGTCACTTAAATCCTATATAAAATGTACCTATTGTTCGACACTCTTCAGTTTGTCTTGAGATTTCTAAAGTAAAGTACGAAAATTTAACAATACGTAAGAAGTTAATTTAACAATTCGCAGTCTTAAACAATATTTTTTAGAATGTTCTGCTCAAAAATTTTAACAAACGTACCTTTCATGTTAACTGTTTTGATTTTCATTATGGAATTTGACCAGCATTTTTATCAAGTTGGAGCAGCTACAGTTAACTTGGACAATCTGCAAAGACCCCACAGACCAATTTCGCGTTCATCAGGAAGAATTCCCATCCATTATGGTAAAAATCGGCCGAGTCTATCTGATTTTCTTGGTAATTTATCGATGCAAAACTAATTAAACTATGGTTTTACTTATTATTTTCTTTAGATGACGACGATTTATTTGATATGTCTAAACGTCAAGTTACTGATGATTATGGACATTTACGTTTTGGTAAAAGAGGAGAAGACTTTGATGACTATGGTCATTTAAGATTTGGCCGGAGTTCAGGAGAATAAAGACAGACGTCTTCTTGTAAGCAGTTGAAATGCAATTTTTGTGTAGAACTAGAGATTAAATAAATAAAGTATCACCCAAAACAATGTGGATCTTATTTTTACTAAATTTTTTGGGTACAAGGAATGCTCTTGTAACTTATCAATTAATCTAAGATTTCTTCAATTATTTGTACTGCTTGTGCTTATACCACAAATATACATCCTAATACTTTGATACATCTGTAAACATATAAAATCAATCGTGCTTATGCAGTGGTTTCAAGTTTTAACTTGTGTGCTTTTGTAAATAACTTTTAACAGCTAAAACTATAAGAGCTAGAACGGAAATGCAATTACAACCTCGTAATATTTTAATATTGAAGTCTAGATATCCATATCAATTACAAGAAAGGAGTTGCTTTTCAGTGAAAGGACTTAAAGAAATTAATGCGGATAATTAGTTTTGTTTTATTTTTAAACATATTATTATTTAAAACATAATACCAGACATGGTGTTCTTTAACATTTTAATAACTGCCAAATTTTTATTTGTACTATAACATTATGAGATTGCTTCAAGATGACTACCTGTATCAATTCTAATTTCTATAGTAAATAACTCTTCTACTACTTTTTAAATTTCAAAAAATAAAGCGCAACAAAGTAACAATTTAGCTTATTACCCTGCCTGAACACTAGAAGATCGATAACAGACAATTTTTTACCGATGCTAAAACTTCATTCTCTACCTGCACGTTTATTAAAATAAAAACAATTAAAATTGCAACACTTAAAGCAACGTAAATTAAAAATTTCTGTCATAAATATAATACTTCAGTTACTATCGCAGCACAGAGATAAAATGACTGCAAGTTATTAAAAAGCTTAACTTTAAAAGTTATAATACATAGATAGGCACTGTGTGTTATAAAACATTTACAAATATATTAATGAAACCAATTCTTCTTTAAATTATTATTAAAATATATAAGAATCGTTAAAACAAAAATAATTAAGTAGTAAAGACTAGTTAATACAATTTAATGCAACTTACACCCCCAAACTTTTACAATTTTAGTCCATGCCTACAACAGTGTTATACTCTTCGTCCGTATTTAAACGGGTGTTCGTTTTGTCGGTGTAAATACTGAAAAAATATCAGTTTGCGTTTCTACGCGCGATTTATAGTTAAAAACGTTTTCAAACTATATTGGTTTTTGCATTGCTAGAACTTAAAATTTTATTTACAAAATTTACAATTGCGATAGCTGGTTGTTCTGGTTCGAGCTCTGCAAATAAGTGGCACTGATTGTCCGCACTGCTTGCTGGTTTTCGAGCAACGAATCCAAATATTTTGCTAGAAAAACGCACAATTAATAAAAATCCAAAAATTACGTCATCATTAAAATTTCTTACTTGGAACTATTGGGAATATCTTTAGTTTCTTTTGCGATGCTCCACCTGTGCTCGTCGGGATCCAAGCCGCAATAAGACACCGAATTCATAGGATAATGTTTACGGAAAAATAATTTTCTTTTGTGATCCGTCAATGTAATTCCCTGCCCACTTACTTTGAAGTGAACGACAGCTGCCGTCGGCAAAGGTGACTTTTGGAAAACACCGATGACAGCCTTTCTTACTGCTTGAGGGCCTGTTAGTGATTCCATATCGATGGTGCACAAATAGAGCACGTTACAGGCTGCTCCTTGAGACAGTAGCTGTTGTGCAGGGCTACCAAAATTTTCAGACATCCGTATGTCGCCTTCCGGGAGTGTCAGGCGACAAGGCAAAGCCATTTGAATAATTGAGTGTTGGTATATCAACGCCGATAAGGAGCTGAACACCGGTTCGTTAGCACAACCCTTTAGTCGAACTCCACGCGAAGTCGGCTCGATTAGAAAATGTCTCACGTATTCGTCAGAATTAATAGATCGCGTTTGCACAGTAGATGGAAGCGTGGCTACTTTCAAAGCCAAACCAAAAGCTCCTGGAAACGAATTCGAGTCCCTAACTACAAACGTACCGGGTGGTTGATTGCGCAATGTGGCAATAGCTGAAAAAATCTTAATTTATATATCGGAAAGATTAGAGTAGACAACGCTAACCTTCTTCTCTAGAAATGTTTGGTTTGTACCAATATTTAGAAGTGTCGCGTACAAATTTAACATGAGCGGGAGATACTTCTTGAGGAGATTCGGAATGAACCGAATTTCTCCTCGATTGTCCATAATAAACTGTAGGCGACAACGATCCATTTTGAACTGGACTTATATTACGTTGATAGTTTTCAACAAAATTTTCTTTTTGATTGTAGTAGGATCCGTGCGGAGGCGTTACCGATGCGTTGCGTTGGATCGTTTGATTGGTGTACTCGTGAACAACGGTTGTTCCGTTGAATAAGTCACTGGGTGAAACTTGTCGGTCCTTTCTGTAAATGAAATTTTATATTCATTTTTGGTTTATACAATAAAAACTGCATCACTAACCGCTGGGTTGTAGGACTTCTAGGTGGTAGTCGTTCGGAAGATAAATCGAATTGAACGGTCGGAGTTGAGGAATTCGTATATGGTGTTCGAGGATGAACGGGAAATGCTGGAGTTTGTGGTCTCGGTGAAGTACTATGTGGAGGACTCGAATCTACCTCGCTTGCGGATTGAGTGCGCCACGATGATATTGACTCGTTGCGATACTAGAATGTTTGTTCATTTAAGAAAAATAAAGCTTGTGATGTATGATTTACAAAAAAGATTGTAGAGAAAAAAATGATTAAACAGCGCAAGAAGGTCAGACTTCTTTTATAATGATAAAACCGTTGTAAGCACAACAACAAAAGTCGCGTAATTAATTAATTAAATTAAGAAAAATGGTAATGGCATAAAGAAAAGTGGCAAGTGCATAAACATACTGAGTTGGATGTAGAATAGTTTTCAATATAAGTAAATAATATTTAATAACGTATTTTCCCAAACATTGGTTTTCTTAATCACTTGACGGTAAAAGTCACTCCAGCAAAATTTCAGATCATCCAAAAACCTATTGGGAACATAAATCATACTTGGTAGTCTAAATAAAGCTGTTTTTCTTAAGTTAGAAATTAATTTCTTATGTGTAATGTGTAGGTAATAAAAGAGTGAATAAGTAAGTGAAGTGTTTTTGCTTTTTTCAAATTTTAAGTTTCCACGACTTCCATGTTTCATGTACATTTTTTACCACACAGTGCGTTTTTTGAGCTCAACCACTTTAATTTATAAATGTTTTTCTTTCTACAGTCCAAGATTATTTGGTCCTTTCTCAACTAGTTCTTTAGGTATTATTCTTAACGCATAACGCTGCTTTTGCAGCTGCCTGGTTCGCAACTTGGCTTTTCTATGTAACTTTAAAGTAATATTCCTGTTCACGCAATTGTTAATTTAGTCTTTCGTGTGGTCATTTCCTATAAAAAAAATCGCTCATAGCTTGAAAATAGCTTTAACGACAATATCTATCTTCTGAACAGCCCTTTGGATGCTCTACAACTTCGCTGTAGTGACTCTTAATGCCGAGTGATTAGGCGAGCGAAACTGTATTTTTACAAACTTGGAGAACATTCTACCACCCTGTATACGTTTATTATGTTGTGCCCATGAAAAACAACATGCTAAAAAATAGTTCATAAACAAAATTAGTACCTGCCATGCATGTGCAGAATTAGAACTGTCATTAGAATTATCAGATCCGTTAGATAAGCTAGCAATTAAATCAGCCAGTGCATCGTTGCGTGTGCTATCTATGTGTGAATTTTCAGATAAAACACTCGAGTTTCCATTTGATTGTGATGGTTTGGTATTAGTGCGAGTTTCTTTGTCATTATACGAATTAGTGATACCCACCAAAGGAGGCACATTCTGTCGATTATTTTGCTTCATATATTGTTCTTGTTCTACTAAAGATAATAATCCACTATCGGTCGATCTAGATGGTGGACGTATCGCGTGACCAAAAGGATTTGCTGCTAATGCGCTTGCAGGTGAAGAGCTCTACAAAAGTGGATAAAATTGTGCCATTAAAGCAAAGTGCCGGTGAGGTAATTTGTCACAAAAATTTCAACACACCTTCGAATTAAAAAATTAAAAACGAGACTTAAGACTAAATTAGAACCTTTTAGTAATTTTGTGCAAATTGAATAGTTTCAGTTATTAGCTTTGGCTTGTGAGTCATCTTTGTAACCAACACCTTTTGTCGAAAATTTTTGATACAAAAACATCGCTTCATTAGCTGATAATTTAGTTTACCTGAGAATATTTTTCGTGAGCCTGTTTGACTGCCACAAACGGTCTTTCGGTTGTCGTGCAGTTATAAATTATTTTTGAAGTATTATAATTCCTACTAGGCGGCGAATTTAAAGACGTTGTATTTCTAGATGTGGTGTTGATATGTAAGGGAATCGTAAAGTCTTCATCGTCATCTGCGAAAGCTGTCGTATCACTAGTGTACCCGTCGGCTCGATGACTAGCCGAGGGTCTGATATGTCTAGCTTGTACACTTTTGAGTTCTGATAATAAACGCGTCTCGTGCGGTTGACGTTCTTCTCTTAGCTGCATTTCTCTCCGTTCTTTCAGTTTCAATTGCTGCCTTTGAAGCCACGTCAAATTGCTGGTAGTATATCTAGAATTTAAAAAAAACTTATGTAGGATAATTGTGAGAAAATAAGACGATAGGTTCAATTTAGACTTATTTTTGGAAACAGCCCAGAAGCAATAGGAACTGTCAGATTAAGAGATTACAATTTTGAACAACCCTTCTCGGGAAGCCTATCTTAAAATACCAGGAAGCCAGGAACTACATCATGTGATTATCAGTCCTACTATAGAAGCACTAAGGTTTGCCCTCCATAATTGAATTACGAATAAAATAGAAACAATAGGTATTGTTTCGATTAATTATAATTAGTTAATTACGCATTAGAAAATAGTTAGTCATTTTGAATACAAATATTGTTATCAAATTCTGTATCAACCGCGTTTCGATGCATAATTCATAAGTAAAAAGTATGTATGTTTCTATGTAAAAATCGACAGCATTTAAACGCTAACAATTAAAATTTAACGAAACAATAAAATAATCCAAGGTTACATTCGTGCAATTTCAATCCACGGCTGCGGAAATGTGCAAAATTTGAATTTATTTTTGGATACGGCTAAGATGTGTTAGTAACGTAGGATGAACCAAATCAACTCACTTATTATTACAATCCTTTTCAATAAATTATTTATTACATAAGAGCATCCAACATTCCAGAACAATAACGTTTACCACGTGCTTTAAGGGGCAGTCAAGTGTAAATAAAATTATAAATGTAATTAGTTAAAGAATCGATCTCTTCGACCCATATTTATATACAAATCAAATTTGACGAGATAATAATCAATTTTTTTGACATTCGAACTGGTCAAATTTTGAGTTGCTTATCTTCAGCTTGGACGATTTCAAATTATTTATTAATTTTAAGTTGCTACATGCTGCTACTATAAACGACTTTTGTTAATTAACTTTAGAGAAAAACTATTTCCTGTTTTGTAACTCTTATTTCTACTATGATAAGTGATAAACAATGATTTTCAAACTAGTTGTTTTTATTTCTGCCCATTTTTCAAGTTTTTGGGGCCTAACACCGAGCACTCATTTAATTTATATAATAGTCTATTAAGATTTCATTTCATGGCCACATTTAAAAGGCGAGAGGCTTTTTCTAACTAAACAATTGTCCTTCTAAGCTTAGATTTTAATGCGGAAAATAAAAGCATTACGAAAATTAATCTTCTTGATGGGCTTAAATTTCATGTGCATGCGTGCGTACAACTTTCATTGTATTAGAACACAATTGAATAATGAAACGAGTTTCGGGTTTAGAAGTTATTTACTACATTTCGAACTAGTTCTTCCAGGAAAATAGTACGCTCTTCCTGTCCATTATTTTATTTCAATTGTAATTGTTATAAAAATATATAAGTATCATGAGCCACGCTGTGGCCATGCCAAATTATTTCTTATTTTTAAAATTTGTAAGTAGTTAAGATTTTAAATACCACCTACAAAAATTTGCTTAAAAGTGTTTGAAGTATTTTTAGTTGCACCTAATACTTATAGTATTTGTTGAAAGCTGATAGGTCTAAATTTATTCAATTAATTTATACACTTCTAAAAACGCACATTTAGAAGCGCTAAAAGAATTTAATAGAGTGGTATTTTCGTTCCAAGTAACTGGGTAACTCAAGATCAAAATACTTCTACAACTCTCCCCTGTTTACTATATTGCCATTACATAGAGCAATATTTATATTATAACAAATCGACTAATCGACTAATATTATTTAATTTGGTCAAGTTGTTAGTTCAGAGTCGAATTTAAGAACTTCCAAGCATAAAGTTAAACTGTATTACTAGAGACAAATGTATCGAGCTATTACAGCTCGTCCTTACTGAAAAAAAAGACGATATGTCGATGAGAGTCCAGCACTGGGATATTACAAAAACAGACAGGGGGGATCGGAAGGGCTCGCCGAAAACGGGATGGGCCACAAAAATATAGTTATGTCAGTAGATTTAAACATTGTGTCAAGTTTTCATAGAAGCTCGGTTTAACCGTATTACTTTATACCAAGGCCGTAGTCGAGGTGGCGGGGGGGGGGGGGGGATGAACGGAGATTTTAGCCTTTAGTTATATTTCAGTTTTACTCCCGTAACCAGGCCCTGTTGGGACGGACCATATTTTCTAGTCGACTCGTAGGATAATCGAGGAAGTGAAAACTTTCCTATATTACCGCAATGAGAGCTCCAGTGCTCCATAGAGAGAAGCTCGTCTCAAAATCTGACACACTATACACTTACACACTGGCGGACTGCCGAGTAAATAATGAATCTTCTCAACACATTATAAGGATATGCCCAGTTTTGCAGCACTGAGAGAGTCTACACTGAGTTCTGCTTCTCTTACTGTCTTTAAAAAACAAGACTAATGTGCAAGAAGATATGGCCTTGCGTGATATGAAAAGAGAGGAGTTACGAGTAAATTGTAGATAATCATTTAAATTACATCGTCATGAACTTCCCCTTCATCCTTCTCAATTTTATAAATCTTAGCCATCGAATATTGTAATCATTATAGTTGTGTAGTGGGGTGGCCAGTCCGGGGACAGAAGGATTTTAAAGGGGTCAGGTCACCGCAACCCCCTCCCCCCCCGTAGTTACGTGGCTGCACAACAGGAGCACGAGATACATAAAGAGAGAAAACCTTAAAATTATATCCTCAAATGCACCCCTAAAAAACTATAGGCTCTCAAGTTGAAGTTAAAATGTAAAAAAATTACTTATTGGTATATTCGAAAATGCTGAAATTTGCTGAATTATCTTTTCAAGAAAGGTGCACCTGTTGAGGAGTAGTGTCAACCTTCAACCCAGTAGTACTAAATTTTAAAATACGAAATTTTTGTCTCATAAATTTTTCTCCTAAATCCATCGGTTCTTGCGAAAATTTGAAAAAGAATTTGCATTCTGCAACTTACTGACTGATCGTTTTCGTAATCGATTTAAAAGAAGGCTGCATTTCATATAAAAATAGAATTCTAACACTAATTTTGCATTAAATGCTCCAAGTGGCCCCAATTTACTTGAATGTAAGCATTCGCTCGACGTATTACAAGCATCCATGTTGATCGAAATATACCTGGAATTTGCCTGATTTCGTCGACAAGGGACCTGATACGTAACAAGACAGGAATTGCTCTGTGAAAATAAAGTTCAAATAAATCAAAATTAAGCAACAGCCCAGCCCTTAAAATTGGGGTAAATGTGGGAATTTAATTTTTCATAAAAAATAAACTCGATTGTGTTCTGCGTAGCTTTTCTTGCGTAGTTTTCTAGTTTTATTAGTTACGTCGAGAGAGAGAGAGAGAGAGAGAGAGAGAGAGACAAAAATAAGTGAAATTAAATCTTAGAGATATTAGAAACATTTTTTTTGGAAACTGATACCAATTTCAGGCACCAAATTCCGACCAAAATTAAAACGCTGTATACAACTGTGATGAAAATGTGAAAATGCTAGAAATGAAAACAAATCGAGGGGCGCTGTATGAAGAAAATTTCGTTTTTGTTATTATTATCAATTAATTATCAGTACCTAACGCACGATGAAGGCATGTGACGGATACAGCGATTTCCTTATAAAATCCTCAATGCAGTCAATCTTTTATATTTTAATACATGAAGCTGAGGTTTAGTAAAAGTGGAAATAGCCTATCGCAATACCCTGTACCTAACCTATAAGATAGGTAAGCCTCCTATCAAGAATCGGGAAGTTGTAAGTAATTAATTAAATTTGTATGTATTTAAAACGACAATGCAAATTAGAATAATTAGATAAAATACAATTATCATAATAAATTGTGGTCGAGTCGACTACCTAATAACGCATTTCCTAATAATTAAGATATTCGTATATAAATTTACCATAACAAGCTGATTGTAATTAGTAATTAGGTAGTACTTATAAAATAACTAAAAGATTTATAGAGTTAACTTTCAAATTGTTTCTTTTATTGAAACTTTTTTCTTTTCTCATTAGGTATTTACACCCATAAACAGAAATTGCCATTTTAACTAAATGAAGAAAATATCAAGGCTGGGTAAGTATTTTACATACCATACACAAGACAGTACATACATCCTTTATAGAACAACAAATAAAGGAAAATTAGAAAACATAAAATTTTTAGTAAATAGAAATACTTTCTCTTTTGATGTTTTCCTCTTCAATTTTTTTAATAAAAATGTTTTACGGTTAATAAGGCATAATGCGTGTAGCGAAAGTATTTTAATAAAAAATCTCCAAATTGGGCAAAATTAAAACAATAAACAACAATCTTAGGAGTTTGAATGCAAAATTGTAAGTGTAGGAAGATAACCGATCTCTATAAATGGTTGGATCCATTAAAGCATTAAAGAGTCTCTTTTGCTTTATTTTTTTCAACTTTTTCGTCGAAGATTAAAGAGAATGGAAACTTAAACGGTTTTTAATTAATTAATAAACGTAACAGTTATTAAACAATTTAAAGAATGGCTTTTAAAAAAGTTAATCGTACTTGGGTAGAAATTTTCGTACAAGTAACAACGGAATGTAGGTATTTTAATGTAGGTTACCGAGCACATGAGTGCAAAATTTTTAATTGCACTCAATGTCATTGTATAACTTTGTAAATTTTTCGAAATTAACATAAAATAGAGCGAAACCGATTAATCTAGTTTGGTTTTTCAAAATTTTAACGAAAATTATGGGGCAAATTTGCGAGTTTTAACAAATTTTGGAACATATGGTGCGGCTCGGTAGCTGCAGAAGTTCAAGGCTTACTCAATGGGTTTTAATGCAAAACATTATCTCTCAATTTTAATAGTAGGTACGTATATTAATAATTCATGTAAAATTTTTTCATTCATGAGCGCTTTAGTGAATGAATTTTTAATAAGCTCTTTTTTACTAATTACGTTCCGAAGCAGTGATACTCAAAACTCGGGCCGAGCCCCTAGGGGGGCCCGAAGCTTCTACCAAGGAGCCGCAAATATTCAAATAGTCGAATTTTTAGATTGGTCATAACGCACTTATTACGAAAAAGTGTGATAAGCACTGGTCTAAGCAGTAACAAGATAAATTGTGTACTAAACCGATAACAGAGAGCTTTAAACTTTAATCCCTTGCTGTAAACGCCTCCCTCTTAGATTAAGTTACGCGAACTAATTAAAAATATAAAAAAATATAAATAAAAACTTACATATCACGATTTTCAGATGATTTTAGCAAACTTCTAAATTCACCAGAAGGTGATAAACTTTCAGAATCAGAATAAGGACTTGTAATCAACGAAGTCGAAGTTTTATATTCGAGATTTTTAACAGGACTCTTTCTTAAACTTCCATCCGTGTAACTCCTTTTCAGAGGATCGTGTCGTTTTATTTCGTCTTTGTAAAATTCTTCGCGAAAATCTCTTTTATAAGGTTGTCTATTCGAGTTTAAAGCACTTTCTGTAAAAATATCGTCGATCGGATCGTTTTTTAACGTCGAGGCCGTCGAAGAGTAAGTTCCATATTTTGACGAATCGTAATTCGAGTTGTAATTCGAATAGTTCGAAGAATAAGTTGACGTTTTCGACGAAAGTGTGTCTGGATACACTTGAGTTTGCACCTTTTTCAGAGTATCGCCCGAACTTTTGTTAAAACTCGCTTTTCGTACTAAACTAGGACTCGAAAGTCCTTTGGATTCTCCGATCATGTTCGAATTTACCCCGTAACTAAAAGGTCGACTGTCTTGACGGGCGTGATAAGGAATGTTTTTGTCTTCTTCTTCGTCTATGTATCTCACATTGTCGAGATTGAAGTCATTTGCGGATTGTTGATATTGTCGCGGCTTCACATCGGGAATGCTCTGAACTGTTAACATCATGTCCGTAAGGAGTTCGTCCAGCTCGCGGTGTTGATCTTCAGGAGTTAGTGGGGACGGCTGTGCGGTCAGTGGGGGACTCGCGGAGGCGTTGGTGTTGGCGTTTTGTTGATGACCTATACTCGCATAAAAGGATATTAATAGCGCTATTGTAAATAACGACGGTACTAAAATTATATAAATTTACAAAGCCGTTCGAGCAAGTGAAATCGACCGGTAAAGTACGCCACTACTTTAAATATGTTATGCAAATTAACAAAAAAAATTATATTTGGATCAGCTTTTGTTTAGCAATATAAGGATGTTTTCGAAAAAATTCCATTGACAAAATTTTTCAAAAGCACTACATAGTTGTTTTTTTTTGAGACACGGAGACACCACCCTGTGTATCAACTATAAAAGCAACTTAAAACATCTTGCAAATGAACCGTTACTAACGTCGAAAAGCTGATCTAATTTTTAATTAAAAAAAAAACACGAGGTAACACTAACCTGCAGACGAAATCCCCGAGTCCATGGACACAGTGAGAGGACTCGAAACTGCACCGGGTGAGAGCTCCGGTTTTTTGGCTATCGTCGCGTAGATACTTCCGTCTAAAGGCCCAAAAGTATGATTAACGTCTTCTATAACAAACATGTTTCTTAAATTTTTACAATCGATTTTAATTTAAAAAATTATCTCGATTAATAATGTTATCCTCGTTAAACCATTGTAGATTTATTATTAAAGACAATGGCGTTGTTAATTGACCTAAAAATAAGCTTACAGCTGTTTAAATTGCAACCAAATAATGTTAGTCAGATTTGTTTAGGTTCGTTAAATACAACATCCAACAGTACTAATATTTATATTTGCACAATTTCTCGTGGAATTCTTTCATTATTAGGTATAATGATAGTTTAGTGGATAGATATTAATACGCAGATATTTATAATGTAAATTATATAATTATTATGTTTAACATACTCGTAAATACGACTTCTATGAAATATTTATAATTTTCTTATTGACTTATTATAACAAGGCACTTAGGTAAGTGCTAAGCTATAATTTAACGTTAATAATAGTGTAAGAAGGTAGGTAGATTCAACATAACGTTACAATTGTAATTTCAAAAGTAATTGTACGTGATGAGATAGAAACGAAAATGAAAAATAACATAATTACGTCGGTTTACAGAATTGTGTCACGAGCCAAGAAAAATTTTTTGTTTTTGTTGGCTTCCTAGTCTCGCTATTTTGGTAAAAATACACACGGTAGAAGACCAAACATTAAAAGCCACTATCCTTCACCTCCGACTTTTATTTCTTTCTGAAAAAAACTATTTTTTTGAAAAAATGAAAAACGTCGGAAATAGTAGGTGCATCATAGCCAAGGTACGTAGGCAAAACCACTGATTGAAGAAAGAACAAGTTCAAGCAGGAAGGTGACTCAAAATTACGGATAATGTCATACAGTGAGTGGTTGGAATTATCGCCTAGTACGGTAACTGGGAACCGTGGGCGCAGAAGAAGTGAGATGCTATGTCAGATAATATCGTCTCGGAGCAGGGTGAATTGTTGATCTGGAATGTGAAAACATTTTTCGATTTAGCAGTATTTTGTATACTAAAATAGAAACTTAGATTTTTTACGTCGCAGCTCTCTATAGAAGAAACTGGAACCCTTCCACCCTAAATTAACTATTATGACACATCGTGGCTCAGGAACAACGAAGGAGTGATTCTACGGGGTATTTTCAATCGGTTTCTTTTTGACGTCTCAATACGAAGTAGTCGTCTCCTAAGGCGTTTAGCTTCTTAAGGGTTGCTAGGGCGACAAAAAGTAATCGAGGCTCTTTTGTAGAGAACTTGACGGACATTTTTCTAAACATTTTAGGACACGATGAAAAGGGTTAACATCATATGGAGAGATCCAGAATTCTGAAAACTTATATTTCCCCTGAGACATCCTATGTACATACATTTAAGAACTGCTTTAATTTTTTTCATAGAACAATCACATCCAATCACTTATTCTGACCACCCTGCATTTTTAAATGCAAGATAGAATCATGTTGCCAAAGAAACGAGTCTTCGAGCACAAGCTACCACTAAAATAATTTGGGTTAGAAGTGTAGTATAATTTTAGTAGGTACATATTACTTTTTAATTTTCTAGAAAGTTGGATTCCATTTTTCTGATTTTATTTCGTGCTAATTTAGCCATTAGCGAGTTCGGCGTAACTCCTCCACGATTTTTACAAAATTTTGATTCCCTACAAAGCGAATGAGTCTGTTATTTTCTAAAAAAAATTGTTTGACTGCCTTATGACAATTTACAAAGCCGTTAACATCTCGTCAATCTTAAAATTCGAGGTATTAGAGGCGTGGTATGTACCCTAACGAAAAGTGGGGGGATTTTAAGTTCCCGACTACTTGGTATATCTTTATTGCCCTTTTGAATTAAAAGAAAAGCAATTGTTAATCTACCTCGGGTATGTTTCCAACAAAAAGTACAAAGTATCACTGTGCGCTTTCCGACCCGATCACCCGATGGGTATATTACGTTCATAATCCTTACTAAATTCCAATAATACCAACAAAAAAATTGAATTTATCAAGGACAAACTTAAACCTACTTCGTTACTTCTTAAGAATATTAGTAGTAATTACAAAAATATTACTCATATGAGTGGAAAACAGCTTTTGCGCTGATTATGTCAAAAGATAGCAACTACTCGAATGTTATGTAACGATTTTTTCAATTCGCGTTTAAACTATATCTGTCTTAAATATTAAGCCATATTCGTTTCACTATAATATAAATAAAATTATATAATTGGTTAACTTATGTAAAAATTTTAAAATAAATCCATACTTGGTATAATTGTAGGTATAATTAGAAACACCAAATTTTCCCGATAGAAGCGCCGCTCATCACTAACTTGAAGAAAACTTGAATTTTGAAGGATGTTAAATCAGTAGCTCATGTTAAAGATACCATTCATGCTATACTTACTATAATTTTATTTTTTAAAAGAGCCAACGTAGTTATTAATGCTTATCTACCTTATCTCATCGCATAACTCCTTTATCAGAATTTTGTGGATTTAATAACAGAACATATTAAAATGCTAGTATCCAAAACAATGTTGTTATTTTATTATTCTAATAACTAAAAGTAAAAATTCAAACATTTTCCGAAACACACAACATGTAGGTACTAATTGACCCACTTGTAGAATTCAAGAACAATTCACACAGGAAATGGAAAACGGACCATTTTCACTTTAATTAAATAGCCAAATATTACTCACAGTTTAAACACACAAAAAACTAGTATATTTTTGTCAAATAACAAGTTACATTTATAGTCTTTATACTGTTATTTAAGTCATATTTACATTTACACCCATTTGATAACAAAATTAATTAAGTTACAACACACTCGTAGGAAAAAATAAAATTTCAAGTTGAACAAAACACAATAACACGCGTTAAACTGCGCCAGTTCTGTATAAACTGACTCATTTTCTTTTTAAAGCAGTATAGGTGTACATTCGTTCGTTGGACAGAAATAAACACCAGGCCTCTACCGCTTATGATCAAACACGATAGCTGAATTATATTTAGTTATTGTTGTTAAACAGTTTATAAAACACATTAAATTACCAAATGGGCGTTTTTGAATAAAAAAATCGCCTTTTCTAACGTTTTTTCTCACTATCAAACTCACCGTTTTATGCGTTTTGCTATATTTTGTTCTTATTTCTTGTATCTTCCAATTCCAAAAAAGTTGAAGAGATGCAAAAACTGATATTTTATTTATATATTGTAATCAACAGCAAAAGTACGCCAATAATCGGCTACATTATAGATTGGTACTTAATCATTTCTGTTAGCACCCTCAGATGCACTTCAAGTTTTGTCTTGAACTGCAAACGAAGTACAACATTCAGGCTCACAATTTCGTACTACAACGCAGTGTTTCTGTATACTCAATGGTACGACATATATCCATTTTCAAAGGTTCTGCTAAAATAAATAGACAGTGGTCCGGCCAATGTTACGCCAATGAAATTAGAGCCAAAAGCCCATAAACAACAAATGAGAGAAACGGAAGTAAAAACAGTCAACGACATACGGAAATAGACGAAAGAAGACAAAATAAAAGCAATGGAACGAACACTGGAACCAATATGATGTCAAAATCTTCCACAAACTAAAAAGAGGCCATTAGGACCAAAAATATGTGTTCACATAACCTTTGACGCATAAGTTCCACATAAACCGGGTTCCTTAGACCTGACAGGAATATTTAGCTAGGAGTAGTCTTGTTTATGAGTTCTCAAGTAGGTAGAGTAATCCTGGAGTAATCCTAGCTAAAGAAAAGCTCGTCACGTGACCAAACCTCCTACTACTTGGTGCAACGAAATGTTCGTTGCTAAGTCACTGCAGTGTATGGTAGGTACGCTCCGTAAAGTTGTCGGTAACTTTACCACCAGCAGAGAGGTACAATAATGAATAATCTCTTTCTATTCTATTCTTCTATTGATTGTATTGAACCTCTCTGCTGGTGGCGTAAGTCAAAAAGAACTTTACGGAGCGGCTTTAGAATACTGTTGAAATTTTAAGAGATGAGGTGACCTTCAATGCGCACTAGCTGTCTTAAGCTCCACCCTAACCAAAACAGCTGATGCCAGTGGCATACCGAAAACAAAAGGGGTACATTTTATAAGGTGGATAAAGTTGGCACGGCTATGACAGGTAATTTTTACCACCTCTTCTGCTAAAGTGTGCGCAAACCGTACTTCATCTCTTAAAATTTCAACTGTACAAGTGTACATCCACTGCGTAACTTGAATAGTATACACGTAGTGGGCTTCTCTTTCGCTAAGACCACTATACAGGGCGTTTGAAAAGTACATGCGTTAATTAAAGAAGGTGATATAAGAGGTCATTTAGATCCTATTTAACTAAATATACCATTATGCAAAGTGTCACCGTTTTCGAGATATATGCTGTCTTTTGCGGTTCTTTAAGAATCAGTCGACGTACACGTACCTACTCGGAAAATCATAAATTTAACTAAATTTTATGTTGATTTATATTGTAAGTAATAGATAGGGTGAGAGAAGTGTCTTATCACCATAAGTTTAGCGTAAACGTATGGACAAGCGTCATTGAGACATTTCATAGAACCCCATTTTCTACCTCTCACTTGAAACGTACAAAATTATTTCCAATTTCTTCAAAATATTCTTCCTAAGTTATTAGAGGATATACCGTTAAATGTACAGTCGGAATAATAATTATTGGTCACTATAGCTTGTTTGGCGAATACTTATGACGACCAGTCGCAATTTTTACAATGAAATTTATATGAATTACAAATGGAATGTTTTATAGTTACAGCAATCTCGATTTCCATGCCATTAGGTATCTACTAAGTATGAAAAGAAGAAAGTTACCACTTACAAGTGGAGGATTTCCCAAAATGATGGTTGACAAGCTTAAGAATGATTGAACAATAGATGAATCGGTAGAAAGGGTTCAATACCTTGACCAATTAGGTCACCTAACTCCTCTAGATTTTTTTGTATGGAGATACATGAAAGAGCAATTGAGCAATTACGAGACTGAATTCAAGATGCTGGAAGACAAAGACTGAAACGAGATGTAGGAATCGCGCTTCCATAAGAAATCGCAGATCTCGTTTTGAACAAATTAGTGGTTTCGTATTAACAATCAAATTAAGTTTTCAGTTGTTTTTATATATTAAAAGTATTATATTCATATCTCGAAAACGGCGACACTTTGCATAATGGTGTTTTGGTCAAATATGATCTAAATAACCCTCCAACACCTCAAATTTTGAATTTAAGACTGTATCTGCGTTGGCTGGACGACTATTGAAAGTGATTGAAATCGACACAACCTGGGGTGGTGTTTACTGCTCGACGAGAACAAGAAACATGTAGAAACACGATGCGAATTACCAAAAATCTCGACATTTATCACAAGTTGCCGAATAGACATAATCAAAAAGGGGCGCCAGAACAATTGAATGCAACATATTTTCTAGTTCTATTTCTAAGAGTTCTTCTTTCTAGACAGACCTAGATTCGAACCTGATTTGAGCCGTTCGAGAGCGCGTCTCAAATGGTAATCCGGTCTAAATGACCGACTACCGACATAGTAATCCATGAAATCTCTTTGTAGCAATAAATTTGGCCTTCCAACTTTTAAATGAAACGATGAGTAGCAAAAAAAACTATTTTTGTTATATAAAAAGTAGTACTTCTTCTCTTTCAGGTCATACAAGGGAGATTCCAATTACTTTTTCGTTATTATCCACTTTAAAGTAAAATGATACAATAGCTAATAACTGTTAAAAATAATTTAGGATAATTATACTAGGTATGGTCATAGTATAATTCAGTTAGATATATGTACGTGGTTTTATGTAGTGCTTTTGCACGATCCGACAATAAAATACAGAAAGATTACGTTACGAACTTGGCAGATTTATCCCAGGTGTTATACTATAAATAGTCCTTATGGTTTTGCTTTAAATGTAACTACGAAAGTGACGCTTTGAATATTTTGTAGGTAATATAGAGACTTCCTACTATGACTCATCAATTTTTATTTTTTCGTACACTATAAAACTCTAGCTTTAGAAACGAGGTGCCAAGCAATTTTCACAGCAACTTTCAGATAGTAGAAATAAACGTAATAAATTCAAATTCAGGACTCTAGCCCTGTCCGTAAGCAATTTTCGTAGCTCAAACGATAAGAGTTAGAGTTGAAATTTAATACGATTGTATAACTCGAATAGTAAGGCCGGCAAATTAAAATTCAGGATCCTAGACCAGTTCGACCGTCCGTAAACAATATTCGCTTTCCAAATTATAAAGCCTGGAGAACTAAAATTTGAAGTGCTTATTGTACAGCTCCCATGTAGAAGTCAGAAAATTGAAATACAAGTTTATAGGTTCTCGTGGTTACGTAATATTTTGGTGTTGAAGCCCAGATATCCCTTGAATACTCGAATAGTAATACGACTTGTAATTCTCGTCGGAAAAATCAATCATTTGGTCAACGAGTTTCAAACTTATCTAAGCACTTATAACCAATTTTAAGTTTCTATAGCGGAAAGGGGGCTCTTCAAAAGCTATAAAACATAGTTCAAGTGCGCAAGCTAAAGAAACGATTTCCTAGAACTCGTTCAAACTGCGAACAAGCCCACGAATTAGCGCCTTATCAATACTTGGTGTATTAAAGGACATGTGACCATGTGCCTTCTTTGCACCAATAGCGTTACGAATTTGAACGATTGGCAGGACTGGTTCTATTTTAGACAAGGTCTGATACCTAAGTTAGGAAAACAATGACAATCAAGCAAAATCGAAACTTGAAAAATGTGGAAAAATAAAATAGAAGTTGTGACCAACCAAATGATTAATTAACTGTAAGTAATTATGCTTAAAGAATTAAAAAGCATACTCGTGTACTATTTTTATAACGCAATATTAATTTTTATGTTACCACTCGACTGTCACACGTGTTCCATTTATTTATATTGAGCACATAACAAAAATTAAGGGTGCCTTAGTTTACCCACAAGCCATTACAAAGCTGCTCTAGAAATTACACAAATTCTTATACCAATTGAGGTCTTCGCGTTTTAATTAAATTTAAAATAACAAATTAAACATTAACGATTGTTTCAAAAAATTTATAATAAATGAGGTGTAAGTTTCTTAGTAATAATAACGTCTAAATAAAAGTCAACATTAACAGTAAGTAACATACCTGCATCTGAATCATCATCTTCGTCCTCTTCGTCCTCTAACTGAAGAGGAGTGTCAGCACGGGTCACAGGGTCATTTGCGAGGGTCACAGGTATTGCTGGTGTAGGTGCAGGAGCAGAAAATCGACCTTCCGAGCCCGCACAAAAGTGTAATTCTACCGCACCGTCTGGCGGGAATCTGGAATCTGTGAACACAAGAAGAAGTATTCTATTCCCAATAAACACACATACGTTTAAAAAACGTTAAAATAAAAAATAAACCAAACGTAAAAACTACCTAATATATACGTTTATTAAATCGTTTGCATGTCGCGACATTAAACGTTTTGTTCACCCGTTTTATTAACGTTTTATTAACGATCAGTAAAAGACCATTTAAACGTGAATTTAATGATTTAAAAACGTTATAATAATCGTTTTTTGGATGTTTATTTATAGTTATACATTCGTTTATGAAGTCGTTTAAAAATAGTTTAAGTTAAGCCTAATAACCGTTTTTAAAGTCTATTTTAAACGATTTATTACCAATTACAAAAACGTTGCTGAAACGCGAATTACGCGAATTAAAAACGTTAAAATGTGCTGCTTTTACGTTCATTTATAATATATATATATACGTTAATAAAACGTTTTTAAAATGTTAAGTATTCGTTTTTTAATAATTTTTAAAATAGTTATTTAACGTTTTATTATGAATTATTGCAGTCTAACTTAAATGTGAATTAAATTATATCAAAACGCCATTTTTAGATGTTATTTTTTTTCAATAAAAGAGAAAATAATTTATAAGCTTATTTATTAAAAATCAAAAAGTATTTTCTTTAAACTATTAATAAAATAAATGGATGTAACTCAATGAACATTCTAAGTTAATACAGTGGATTTCGGCTATAACGGACCCGTTTCTCACATACCTACATATATCCTGTGTTTTATTTCGGCGATTATAACGAACCTCGGATATAACGAACGCTTTTTGGTGCATTTTACTGGTTCGTTATAACCGAACTCCACTGTAAAACAAATGAAAAATAATAATTATTCGGCGGCCTTTCGTTTCTTGCTTTGGAAAGGACATTGCTTTAGCCAATTTTTTGTGGCTTCTTCTACTACTAGTCGGTTTGAGTCTTTAAAATTAGTTTTGATTGCTTCTATGGTATTATAAAAAATAAGACATAAGAGAACTAAACATACAGCAATTTTTTATATATTACCATAAATAACTTCTATTATATTCGTTTCCTTAAAGGAATATTTATTTCCCTGGCCTCTCCAGTTATAAAGCGAAGCCAAATTTAATTTCATTAGGTATTTCAAAATTCTCCTGGTAGATTTTTCTGGAGTGCTTCCACCTAATGAAGCCATTCTATCTATCTACAAAATAAATATTATAACTTGACACCTACATTGTAAAAAAGTGTATCTTACCATATACTGGCGCAAAACATTATCTCGTGTCAATTCTTGATTAAAAGACACAAAATCTTCGAGAACATGCATTGGAAAATCAGGCAAGTTTTCGGGCGCTATTAAATTTCCACTAACGTCTTTATTTTTAATTGTTTTGTAAAGGTGGTTTACGATAACAAAATTTTGTTCTACTTTTGCTTTCAGTGCGGCTAGATGTTGAATTACTTTTTCTTCAAAAGCTGTAAACAGTTAAAGTTTTTTTAACCTCTTTGTAATATACAAATGTAAAGAATTATTTTGCACCTGAATTGTAAAAACTAGTAGTCGATGTAAGTGATTGAGATGACGATTGCATGACGCATGAGATAGACGAATCTGAGTCGGAGTTTCCAGTATTATTCGATTTTAAGGAATAGGACGCGCCTGACTGTCCTGTTTGATGACTTGATTCAGACGCCTCTCGCATTAACAAGTTTAATTTTTCCTCAGCAGTAACGTAGGATTCTAGAATATAATATAGAAACAGGTAACTTTAGAGATCGTTCCGAAATATACAATATGTTCTTTATTACCAGTTTTAAAATGGATTTTTTCTATCTTATAAGAAGGCCAAGACTTTTTATACGGCGTTTGATTTTTTACGAAATTTTCAAAACTAATTTTATTTGTACTCGTAGGCCAAAACGCCTTTTTGTCATTTTTATGTAGCCATATTAATGGGATAATCGACAACTCCATATTTTGAAACTCCACCACAGCAAACATAGTGATGAATGTGATGAATAACGGCTCACACCCAAATTTCTTATAAATATATGTAGATTTTTAATTTCAGTTTTAATAAGGTATAATCAATGAATTATTTTATTTGAAATATTTAAAAATTACTTATAATTATTTTAGTAAAAAGAAAAAAAATAGCATTTATACAATATGATTTAACGGTAAAGAGGCAAATCCATCTTCTTTGGGAATTAAAATACATTTATACAAAATATCTGCCTTTTCAAAAACTACGACATTCATTTCATTAAGTTTCCTTACGTGAAATATGTACATTTTTGAAGATTCAATAGGGCTAGTGTATAAGTTATTGTGATAAGAAAAAGATAACCCTTCGAACAAAAATTGATTGTTGTTGAATATTATAGTCTTCAAAATTACAACTTTTTTGGATTTCAAGAAAATACAATTATCTGGCCGAGAAGTAGAAATAACGAAGTCTGGAAAGTATAGCTTTCTACATTTATATGATATAATTTTACCATTACAATCGTACATTTCGTCATAAATCTTTTTTGGAGTGCATTTTTGTAGTGAAGTCAATCTTATTCGTGGAAAGTTGGAATCATGTTCTTCTATTCT
Source organism: Malthinus flaveolus (assembly GCA_950108345.1). Taxonomy (NCBI): domain Eukaryota; kingdom Metazoa; phylum Arthropoda; class Insecta; order Coleoptera; family Cantharidae; genus Malthinus; species Malthinus flaveolus. The sequence continues at coordinate 30,404,238 of OX467285.1, forward strand.
GTTGCATATTTGCTGGAGTGGACGATTTTTGCCCCTAACTTTCCGTTTCAATATATTTAAATAATTTTCAAACGGGAAACACGTAAATTCATTTAAAGTACCATACATTTTAATGTCGTCAATTAAATGTAGTAAACTGTGTACATTAAAAACAACAAAGTTATTGCCAAACAGCTCTGACGATTTTGATACAAAAAGTTTCAAACAGTTTTCAGCAACTACTATATATTTAGATATAAATTGAGAATTTGAAAGAATAAAAACTGCACAATGCAAATATTTAAAATGTGAAAATAGGTCACAACTAATTTCATCGTGGAGAATTACAATACCAGTATACATTACAAAAAGCCGAAATTCTGTAGCCTTCCACCTTTTAATTTCTCTAAAAGTTCTTGGTTTTCTTGGAAATTCAGATGGCACGTGTTGTTTAATGCGAGATATTTTCTCGTTCATATGCTGAATAATTTTTTGTGACAACCTGTAAGGTCTTTCACCTTCTAAATAATAGTTTATAATTAACCGTTTTGCAACACCTAAAAATATTAGGTGCATAGGATCTAACGGAAATTGTTTAATAAGCTTAATATTCAATTGAGTAAGCGGAGTCTTTTCCTTTATGTAAGGTTTTAATTCTGAAGAATAAAAATCTGAATCTAATTTTTTTGAATGCGGCGTTGTTGGCGCTACTTGAGCAAAATTAATACAGTGCTTCTCATATTGCCCTTTGATATTACATTTTTCACAACCCATCTTACTATTATGGCCCAATGTTTGTTTTAAATAAGATCTAGCCGGAGCGTCACAAATAAAAAAATGCAAATCAAAATTATACTGAATGTTATTATGAATAATTCTCTCATCGCGCAAATTTATAACTTCTGCAATAAAATGTTTCAAATACTCCTGTAGGGGAGTTGGCTTGCCAGAACCACAAAAAATTGCAATAGTAAATGGAGATTTATCTACGAAATCATTAGACAAAGCAAGAATAGGCCAAAATTCTGTAGAACTACTTTTAAATAATGGAATTCCATCAATGTTAATTTGTAATAGAATATTTTTATTATTGCCTTTGTATCCATTTTCTAATTTTGATATCAATTTGCTTTTAATACCGAAATAATACATTTCGCCATTACATAGTTTAATAGTACTCCTAGTTCGAGGAGTTTTTAATAAAGTCCTTGCATCCCGTGGCAAAAAATTGAAGTGCGGATATAAAATATTTAGTAAAGCAGTTGTTGCTGTCGTTGTAATATTATTCTTTAACGCCCACTCTTGAAGCTGATCTGTTAATACTAATTGTTTTCCTTCCAAATTATTTTTGGTCGTTATATTTTCAAAATAATTATCGTTGTCGCTACTAGAGCTAGTACTGCTATTCGAGCTAAACGAGTATGGTTCTTGCTCATCAACATTAGAACTGTGATTTTGCTCATTACTGTTACAAGGCTCAAAATCTGACGTACAATTTCTGGGATTTTCATTCACAATTGGTGGAGATAACCTGTTATTAGAAGTGGAGGCAATAGGATGACTTGAATTTAAAATTTCTTGTTTTAAGTGTTCAATGTTTTTTTTAATTCTCCTTTGAATTTGCCGCTTTGATACTATACGTTTTTTTTCCATTATTTAAATTTTGGTAAAAATGTTATAAATATACCTTATTAACAACCAAACTAAATATACTTACAAAAATATATAAGAAATTTGTATATATAAGCTAAAAAAATGATAAAGCTGATTAAATTAAATTTATAATAAATTCCTGACAATCAAAGAGGTGCGTTCGGGGAGCACGCTTTCACGCTTTCATGACGTATCACTGTGCTATCGAGGAAGCTGGACGCATAAGCACAGTACATAAACTAGAACGAGATAGATCTAGTTTACGTACTCGAACCGTGACGTCAGAAAGCGCTGAAAGCGAGCTCCCCGAACGCACCTCATAACCAGTTTTACGTTTCACAACCAGGGATTCCCCTAGCTTTAAACTAATAATCATTTTTGTGCAAAAGGTAAAACTTCAGCTTTAATTTCTGTTTAGAAAATTATTGTATACTTTTTAAGAATTTTTGTTGATAATTTTGATTGAAATATCCACTAAAGTTTGTCTTATGTTAACGTTTATTGTGAACAAGCACAAAAACTTGGAAAAACTTAAAATTTGTTAATTTATTAATTTAAAAAGAAAACTCACAAACTTCCATATACCTAACACTAAAAAGTATAAATATTAAGACAGCGTTAACTTACCAATTTTAAGTAAACGAATCACATTAATAATTATGGCGTCACCACGTGCTAAATTAATATAAACTAATAAACTTAGTCACATCACATCACACAGTGCCCAGGAAGCACGATTCATTTTTTGTCGAATTTAACCGAAGGAATTATTCGGACTTTTAAGAAACGTACTTATAACGGTTTTTAAACGTTAAATGAAAACGTTTTAATAACGTTTATAATAAAACGTTCAGAAGTAAATTATAAACGTTTATTGTACCAATATCAAACGTTCTTTTAACGTTGTTACGATAACGTTTGTATAGCGTTTTGAAATTAGAGTATAAAAAACGTTTTATTTTCAACAATAAACGTATTTAAAACTAAATGTACGCTATTACAACGTTTTTTAAACGTATGTGTGTTTATTGGGTTATTAATTCAAGACGGAGACGTTAAAACGAGAACAGTTTCAAAAATAAAATTTTCGATAATTACTTGAAAGAAATATAAATATCTAGTTTTGTTTTTCGAAAAAGCACTTTGATTGTAACAAAAAAGTCTAATAAAAAATAGATCATAAAAATTTTGAGTCCTAAAAATTTTCATGTGGAACGCCACTAAAACAAATTCTCAGAAAACAAAACGTTTAAAAGCAAAACAGCGGGATCCACATATATGGGGTATAAAAAGTCCATTAAGAATTTCCCACCTACTAAAACTTGTGCTTTGCGTGAAATTTCCATGTAACACTTTATTATACTTCCTAAGACTTAAAAAAAGCTTACCGTTACATGCACAATCGAGTTCTTGTCGTGTGAAGCTTAGGGTGTAATCGGCTACCGCACAAGTGTGAAATTGGCAAGCAAAGATAGTTTCGCGACTCGACGAACCACGATGATAACACTTGATTAAAATGTCGCCCCTAAGCTGAAGTCCAGGACGATGTTCGGCTGCTATATTTACGGTAAACTGCTTAACCCCATTTGCGACACTGTACACACCTAAAATAAAACATGAAATTAAAATCTTGCACCCCGCACAAATATTTTGCAATTTAACTTTATAGTAATTTTAATTTACAAAGCGTTTAGTTTTATGCACTTCCGTGTGCTTTGGGACGTTGAAGCTAATTTTATGCTATGCTGTAATGATACTCTGAAAGATGTAATGAAAGATGAAAGATGAAATGATGTCTGAAAGTCGTTAAATTATATAAATACAGAAAAGCGTTTCAACTTATAACTGAAAATCAAATAAAAATTAAAAAGATATAATGAGCTCATTGAAAGAAATTCGATTGCTATTGAAAAATTGTACTAAAATACGCAGATGTATTGATATTGTATTCATAGCCACTACAGCGATTTGAAAATCTTTTTTTTTATTATTCAACATATTTTCTTATAAATAATGTGACAGCGATCCTGAAAAGCCTTTAAACCTCTCCAAGAAACGTTTCTTCCTGCTCTCCACAACGTCTTCCTTGGAAGATTTCCGGGAAACCTCCAGGAGAACCTTGTTCCTTGAACATGCCCCTTTAACTTAAATCAGGCGGCTTCTTTTATATCCCGGCCATGTAATGGGTGCATCTGCAGTCCTGTCACCTCAAAGAAGACTACTCACTACTCCTTTTGTGTGTCCACAGGTTTTTGATAAGAAAATATATTGGGAAGATTCGTGTAGGATAGCGCTTAGCAGTATTTTGTCTTTTTTGAGAACGGTCGTTTTGTAAAGAGCCGCGACTATGTGAGCTTCTGTATATCCCAATGTTTACTATGTTCCTTTAGCAACCATCGGGCAAGGTTGTTTTTGATGTAGCTGTAAGAGATCTTCAGAGCCGATTCGGTGCCGCTGAAGCTGCTTGAAGAGCCTCTTACAGCTTGGCCCGTCCGAGTAGACGGTTAGCCTGTCCTTAGATAGGTCGAATATGGGGTACAATTATTGTCCAAGTAGTTTGAATTGTCTTTATGACAATGTTTGATTTGTACGAACGTGAGTTCCCCTGTAAATACGACACATCTGACCATTCCGCCTATTTTTTCCACAATATCTTCACGTCTGGTTGTTGAGCAATGAGCATGTCCAGTTTGTATTACATCCTGATGTTCTTCCGCTCTTTCATTATCAACCGCAAATTTACATCTCTTGAAATTTTCAACTGAACATTTTACATTTGCAGTCTCTTGGAATAGAAGGGAATTCTCAAATCAAGAACCATAGATACAGCCCGGTTGAAGTCACCCCCGTATGTAGAGTAGCGTTACAATAATCTTCATAGCCAATAAACTGTTACTTTTCGAACATTCGAACACTACTGGTACCTACCAATGATTAAAGAAACATTTTTGAGAACTTATAAGTCTGTCACATTCTTCAAGAAATAAACCATTGTCAGCTAATTAGCCGTACAGTTTAATTAATGGCTGTTTTCCTTTTGGGGGTGGGATTCTAATAATAATTTTCGACGTTTAAAATTAAACTTCCAACTAATTACACCGAAGAAGTCTATTAAAAGAGCTTTAAAATAATTATATAAAATAATACTGACCTGAAGTATAAACTGGTGTGAAACCCTCGTAAAGTTTCAAAAAAGCTTTACATCCGTCTTGTTGAAACGACGGAGAGCCCATAACAGTAACGTGCGTTAAATACAAAGGTGCAGCATTTACTTTAATATTATGGGATAAAAGGCCTGCAAAATAGTCCACGTATCTGTAAAAAATAGTACGAAATTAAAAATAAAGTTGATAAAATCAAATTTGCGTTACTATACCGTTTATTCGATGGTAGTTGTAAGGGTCCTATACTATCCTCTAAAAATCGACGCATTGAAAATCGGTCCAAAGCTTGGTCGGAAGTACCACAGATGCTCGAATAATGCATGTAAGCTGCTACAACAATGCCTAATTTATCCTTGGTGCCGCTACAAAAAAGAACAGAAATTATAAATATATTCGATATCATCAGCTTCATCTAGCGCCCGTTTAGTTTTAATTCTTTTGTATACAGGACGTTTGACGCAAACCTTGAAACGACTTGAAGCTGCATTTGCGTATCGTTGTAAAAGGGATTAGTGGAGAAACTTTCAAAAATGGCGTCACTGAAGTCCCCTTCCCATTGAAGATTTAAGGGGTTAAGTCTACCCCACTTTGAAGGTTGATCTAGAATCTAGAGAGAACGCACATATTCGATAAGAGTGTCCCCCTCGGTATTAAAATTGACGGGTCTCGTAGAATTTCAGTTGACACCCTGTATTCTGTACTATATCATTAATCATCAAGAAAAAGATATACATCAATAAATTACTCATTAGAAAATGTTTAACACTTCTCAAGCAATGTACAGAGGCAATAATATGTAAAGACGGAATTATTGTGTAAACCCAGATACAGAAAAACATAATATAATGCGGTAATATGCGGTTGATTAAATATAATCTCGCATTCAAACAAATATTTAGACCAAATGGGCGCCACTAGTAGGTATAAAACGGGCTTAAAATGTTGTTGAAAATGAGTGGAAAAAAGAAAATATTTTGCTCGAGAAATAAGTTAAATTCAAGGATTTTGTTTAATTAAAAAAAAAGTAAATTGTATAGAATAGACAAACTATTAATTATTGATTTATTTACGGAGAATTCGAAGCGGTTTCTTTTATGTCTCCATCAACGATACATTTTTGTATCAAATAATGGGAGCGTTCGGAATAAAATTGATGATTATCTAATTCACTTTATAGTTTGCAGGACGATAAATTAAATGAGAAAAGACATAATCGAGAGATAAAAAATAGCGTATACTTTTGATAAAAAATCTTCACTCAAAGAACCGTGTTGAAAAATATGAATTGACGGGCTAATTCAGATACTATAAGGTGTAGCATGACCAAGTAATTCAGCAATAAATATATTACAGTCAATATCTTCGAAGAAATTACGCCAAAAACTCTAAAAAAAGAGATCCCCCCCCCCAACTGCTAGTTTTGGTCTCCGCTCCACAACTCCACGTCAATAGCAGCTGAACGTCCAAATAGGGGTTACAAGTTGGTTAAACTGACGTTTTCCCGATAGGTCAAAACGGAATAATCAATTATTGCAAAGTCTCGCGATTAACTGCACAGGACCTTGGTGTTCTGTTGGCTCTCAAAAACGTCTTTAATTTTGATCATAAATAAAAATCAAGCCTTTAAAGAAACGGTATCCACGGTATAGGTAATAAGCAGTTGTACTAGAGGTCGTAGCTCGTAGCAAATTTATAACCAATCAAAGTACCAGAATCCATCCTAGTCATCTTGTGCTATTTTGTTAACACAACGCGAGTGGTTCACGCAATTGAGGTTTGTTAATTATTTCCTACTGCTCACTGTTTTACGCTCATCAAGTTTTCGCTAACTCTGCCCGCTTTCACAAATTCGGTATTCCAGAATATTTGGTATTCGTGCATCGGTACTGAACTTGTGAAAGGAGCAAAGGAGGGCCTTCAACATATTTCACTATTTTTCACTAAAGAAAAAGCCTCAAACGGCTAAATTACTAATTAATGTAATTATAGTTATTAGTCCTTCTATAGACCATCCAGTGTCAAATGAGCGTAACATCAGGTCTAAATTAAATGTCTACAAAATTTCATGGCTGATTCATTAAGTGCAGGGTACTAAACTCACAAGTATCACTTAACGTCGTACAATAAAAGAACTAAATTGAATTATATTCTCAGTCTGTATGATAAACTTTTATCATTGCAGAAACTCTTTTTAGTATAAATTTGAAAGTATCTCCTACTATAATTATGAAAAATTGCCCCAAAGGTGTTAACTTTGCTAGACAGAATTAAATTATTGTAAAGGCTTTTATGTAAATGTTTCGACTTCAATTGTAAATGAATACACTTGCAACATAATTAAGGTAGTCGAAATTAACAAAAACAGACAACTTTGTTATCTAAAGCAGCAAACTTTAATTAACTCGAGCTACGTAGTTTGGAGCACGAGAATAATTTAATCAAAAGTTAACGATGTTTATAATGAAATTTTAATCAAGAAAAAAAAGTATCTTACCAGGCGTGAAGTACTGCAATTCTAGTTCTATCACCAGCCAACCAAGACTCAATTTCTTTACATACGCTACATAGCCTTTCAAGAGGTGGTGCTAACTTTAAGGGCCATCCCATTTCCTTAACATTTTTATGCTCATTTCTTAGCGCTCTCCTAGGCTCGGACAGATTAAATATCTACGAACAACATAAATGTTAAATAACACTAGGTACGAGAGTAAGATCATAGTTACCATATAACTTTCGCCATGCTTGTTTTGTAACATATGTGCAGCATGTCTTTGCCCTTCCTTGTACGATTGATGGTTCGAGGATGAGGGAAACCATAGAGCTATTATTCGTTCGGTGACGTAATTCAAGTCCATTCCGCCTGTTGCTCCGGATGCATTGTTAGTTTTAAATTTTTGCGGTTGTCTCGTTAGTGCTTCTCCATATCCAATACTATGTGACGATAGCATCTGAAACAAAAACGGAATAATTATAGCCGTTCAATGACAAAGCTGCAGTTGAACAATAAGGATTGGTACTAACAACAAATTAAACCCAATTTATATGTCTATCTACACGATAATGTGGTTTCATTCTATCAACCAGCAACAACAAATACATATAGAAAATTTAAAATGCCACTCAAACCGCTCATGGGCTACGGTGTTTCTAGAGCAGTTCAAGAAGGTAAGTTGGACCCAAATTAATAAAAAAGAGTGTTTTTAAGGAAGTTCAGGGTTTTGATTTGGAAAAATGGGGAAGGGAAAAAGAAAGTCTAGATAAGTATTTAACAAATTCCAGTAGCTCCCTTGATCACTACGATTGCACCGATATCTTACAGTTTTGCCCTAGTGCCATCAGGAATTCTCACACCGAATTGTTTCGCTTTTAAAGCGTTCATGAGGATGGGAAAGTTTTTGTTGCAAAATCGAATTTGATCAAGGACTGTAAATTTTTAAATGAGTATTTTTTTATGAGTATTTCCTTCATTGGTATTTCCGTTGTGCCAAGTTTACATACCAAATGTTCCATTTACAAATCACTACTTTTAAATTTAGAAACCTAAAAATTATTACAATATCTAATTATACAAATGACATTTTTTGAAGACATTAATGTTAGAAATTTGTAATTAAAACTGAAAAGTTAGATCAGATTGAAGTTTTAAATGTCCGATTTTCGTTTTAACTAAATGAAGATTGGTAATGGTTGGTTTACTTAATTTAAATGACGGCAATTAAAAAAAGAACGAAGAAATTTAATTAATAATGATCAAGTTGCAACCAAAGCCGCATTTGACCGTTTTACATCCGTAATTAAAAGAAATTGAATTTGTAACAGGTGAAAATTTTCTTTTCGGGTACTAGTCAGTGTGAAGCTAAGCAGTTAAGATGGGAAAAGAAAGTTGACAAACAATTTATAGCGGAAAATGCTTGGTACTTTTAACAACTTGGTGTTAATAAACATTACAAGTGTAAATAAACATAAAATATTATCTCTTAAAATTTGAATAATAATGTCTTAATTTACAATAATTTAAATAAAATTACCTCATGGTAGTAGAAATCGCAATTTCGCGACTGTAGACATGTAAACATTGGTACACTTGGCAAACAATTCGCATAAATAAGTAATTAATTGTGATATTTTGGTAACTGCGAAGTTCAAATTGAAATAATCCTTCATGGTGCTCCTTTCAAAAACTAAACGAAGCAACGAACTTTTCTACTAATTAAACGACTTGAAACGAATTAGTGAGGCTCATTCGTCTAATTCTTCTCTTATTGCTCTATAAAGACGATTTCATGGTTTAACTAACCTTGAGGATCTTGCTAAATAAAAACTTAATAAGTATAATGGCCGAATTAGTTAAAACAAATTCCAAGAATTTACATTTTGGGTAAGCGAAAAACTAGAAATATTAGGACGTTTCACGGTGATTTAAATCTTAGTTCATATTTATGGGTAAAATAATTCCCATTTTATTCTAATTCTACGTTTGGTCGGTCACTATTTCTACAAAAATTAACATTTACGTTTTCAACTAAAACTTTTTCTTTATTGCTTCCATTGTCGAGAAAAAACGTGATGAGTGGACAAAAATGCCGTTTTCCAGTTTTCCAAAGGAGTCTCTGTATCTAGACGATATTTTAAGTGCAGAAGTCGAACTTTTGCTGGATTTTTGAGAAAAACATTAATATGAGAAATCAAACAAAATGGAACTACCAAAAATACCCAAAGTAACAATTTAACGTGTACTTTAAACCGTACGTAAGCATCGAACAGGTTTTAACAATTTTTCTAGAAAACTTTACGAAACTCATAAATTTGTTAGGCACATTTCCTTATTTCAATAAATTTTCCTTGTGGATATAGCCCAAATAAGCACTAGGTAGTTTGATTATTGCACTTTACCCATTATTTATTATCGCTTTGATATACGATAGAGTTGAACTCTGCAAGGGAGAATATTTCTTGGACAACATCTAGGCCCAATCATCATCTAATTTTTTTATACTCGTACGCATTAAGGTACAAATTTTGTAAGTACCTATTCTATTTCAAGAGCCTGTCTAATGTTTATCTATTTAACGCGTGAAAAACGTTACGAGCAAAAAATTATTTTTTACTAATTGAACAATTATTATAAATAGTTTTAAGATCACGAAGGGGCTTACGTTTTAGCTTCTAGCAACCTTAATGTGCGGATAATTGAGTTCTTTTAAGTTCGATGACACAAATGATTTATTTAGTAATAATTACAAGAATATTTAGGTATAAATAAACTAAAATTATAGGAAGTGTAAGGAATACATTTTAGCAAGTAGTGGTTAAATATAAAAAACACTTTTAATCCAATTATTCCGTTATAAGGTGAAGTTTAAAAATTTGTTAAAAGCCCAACAGATTCATACTCCTAACAAAACCCTACACACGATAGGTGACCGAAAAGACCCAACGTCCTACATCATGTAAACATGTAGAGTCTGATGGAGAAGAGGCGATACGTCCTGAGGTATTGAGATCTCAAAAAACTGGGTACGGATTATGAGAAACTGGGTACGGTACACAAAGGCACCACGATAGGCCAAAGTTTTTACACTCAAGTATAGTATCTTGAGAGCCTCAAGCCAGAAGTCTCGCTACCACCACCCTACCCTGTTTATTGAGTTACTGACTGTAAACTGTAACAAGAACAGTTCCGAGTCATGCTGCTCACATTAGTACCAAATAGGTACCAAGGAAGGTGCAAGGAACGATTAGAAGTGGTAAATGGGGAGTAACTCTAGACAAAATTTTAACAGTTCCACGGTTTCTATGGAGTCTATTAAATTCATACTGCTAGTGGAACATTTTTACAAGGTAATCCAATTTGGTGTACAGATCCAAATTTGGCGAAAATAATAAATTCATGGGGGAGTGGGCTTTCTGAAGAAACGTTTGGCAATTTCAACTTTTGTTCTTAGAAAACCCTATAGTTAGTGAAGAAATTATCAGCAAGCCACCCCTCCTCGTGTAAAATGGTGCTTCCTCCCCTGATGGTGATGGATACGAGACAAGAGCAAAATTTTATGTACATGTACCTAATATTACCCTAAAACTACCCATGTTTTGCCTTTCTGTCTATGAGAGAGGTTGATCGTAACTACAAATCATCCCAAATTCAGTCAAGTTAAAGGAACTATTTAGCTCGGTAACAAACACGGGGTCAACGAGACTTCGGTTAGAGTCTTCACCCCAAATCGTTGCCTGAACCAAAGCATCAATTTTACCACAAATATGTAATTGCTGAAAAGTAAAATTGAACAAAAAATAGAACGATTGTATTTTGTACCATTTAGTAAAAAAACTCGATAAGAAAAAATAAAGTTGACATTAATAAACCGAGAACAAATCCATTCATCGAAATGGGATCCACAGATTCGAAATCAGGATAAGAAGTTGCAATGAAAATCTAGAAAATTAAAACTTTAGGGTTTTTTCCAGTTTTCGCGCCACAAAGAATTTCAATCACCATGTACACATGCATCTTTTTTGATAAAGTGTGATGACATTTCCAAAGTGAAATTGCTTTTGTATAATTTATGTGCACTTATGGCCCGATAAATGAACAAAATTTCCATTTTCTTACCCTCTTTCTTTACCATCTTCAATTTTTCACCTTCCTTAGCAATTTCAACGTATCAATTCCTCTTAAAAGCGGATATAGCTTGATCCAAATTTGACATCAGGCCTTTCAAAGCCAGCGTAGTTAATTAATAACACTCAAAATAATAATTTTCTACATAATAAAGTTCCAATAAACTCGTTTTAGTTGCCGTAGACTTCCCTTCGCAACTTCAATTTCCTTTTAGTTAAGTTATAGTTGACATAAAATTGCACGCGCTTCATTTAAAGCATTCATTTGCTTACCATTAACACTCTTTTGTCAGGTACTACCTACTAATTAATTTAGTGAATAATTTTGTAATTTTCACAAGTTAGAAATATAGAAATCCACAAAGTTCGATAGTCCATAGTCAGCGTTCCCTTATAAATCATGCTCAAGTTGTAAATAGATAAGCACTGTGTACTACTCAATTAAAATAGTTTCAATAAATTATACGTATAATAATTATTGTAACACATAACCATGCATTTACCCAAGAAATTAAACATTTCGTTTTAGTAGCATGTGGATTAGTTACAAGACATGCAACACTTGATGTGTCTGTCGCATTTAGATCTGTGTAGATTATTCTAATTTATGTTTATTGCGCTTTTACTTTATTTTATAATTTACAGAAAAGGTATTTAAATACTTGTGCATCGTGTTTATAATTGAGTAATTAAATCTGTAAACAGTTAACAGAGTGTAATATTTCATTTCCACTGCAGTAGCGAATAGAGATTTAAGTATAGAAAACTAATCGCAGAGAAGAAACCCGCGCTGCCAGTATTATCACCCACAATAGGGTTTTGTAAAACATCGTATAAAAATTAATTAATAGATGATAGACTCAATAAACGAACAACTGAATATAAATAAGAACTTAAGTTTAAGATTCGTTATTTGTTATATGAGGGGCAAACCAATATTTGCGAAAGACAAAGTCGTTGGGAGATGTGAGAAAAATAACATTTTCACTCGTAGCTATTAAGTAAATACATCAACGTATATACAAACATTAGAATTACAAAAAAAATTAGTAAATATTTTCGATTTTGACTTTTAAACATACAAATTGACATTCTGCAAGCAAATGAAGTGAATGTTGGAACTAGCCATCTCATCAACAAAACAAACTCGATGCATACAGATTAGGGACTAGTATTTGCAAATATAAAATATGGCCGCTTTTAGTACAAAATACATTATTTCCCATGGGTTATAACAATAAACTGAACAATATAAATTTCTTGTAGGAGGTAATAAGGCCACCCAACGAGAAAAGTATAATATTTACTTTTTTCTCGAGTAAAGTGAGCTTAGAAAACAATTGACGTACCTTAAAAAGTGGAATTTACACGTAAATTAATAAATAATTACATGGAAAAAGTACAAACTGTACATTAAGTCCACATAGTAATGTTCTTCAAGTACTGTACGCTAAAGGCTATATAATCACGTGTAACAGCAACACAAAAAAAACATTTCCCAATAATTAAGAAAAATTTCATTTTAAATGTTCACAAATTGCACTAAAATTAAGCAATTGCGTCGTTTACCTATATTAATTTAATAACAAAGAAAACAATTGACGAGAGTAAAGAATTAATTTAATGAATAACATTACCAGTTTAAATTTTTTAATTTTAAATTAATGCCACTCGTGCGGGCAATGTGCATGCGCTCATGATAAAAATTGAAAAACAGCATGACGCTGTCAAATTTATTAAATTGTTACGTTTTTAAAAGAAACATAATCAAAATTAAGATGTGTTCACAGACGTTTAGAATGTATTTAGGTTTAGATTTATGCATTATCTAAATAGAGCTTCCATCAACACCAGTACAGAGATTCTAAACTTTTGGCGTACCTACTCCTACACCAATGGTATATGCTACGTTGTTGCAGGAAGCAGGATCCCAGTATTACCTACAGAGCACCGACAACTAAATCTGCCCTTCGAATCACAATAAATTATACTCCATTCAAATTCAAGGTGCAGTAAATGTCAATACATACATCCAGGTATCTTGGCAAAAAAATTACAAAATGTAAATTTCTTTTTTAGATTTTTAGTAGGGGCTCGGTGGTGCCTAGTAGGGCTGGGAATTTTATTCGATATATCGATATTTATATCGATATATCGATATATCGAATAACGATATTTAAAAAATATATATCGATATATCGATATTCCGATATATCGATATTCCGATATATCGATATTCCGTTATAACGATATTTTAATTTTAGCATAAGATAGGTACAATAAAGTTGTAACATGGTTAGGCACATGAAGTACGAACGTAGTCCAGTCGTTTTTGGCCTGGGATAAAAAGGGCAATTACCGTTGTAGGTAATGCCTAGTAAGCTAATTAGCTAGAGACAAGTGTTTTTAGTACCTATTGAATACATCATAAACATAATTCAAAATTTAAAGTTATAAGCGACTAAAGGGGCCTGGACTAGAGCTGGGAATTTTATTCGATATATCGAATAACGATATTTAAAAAATATATATCGATATATTGATATTTCGATATATCGATATTCCGATATATCGATATTCCGATATTCCGATATATCGATATTCCGATATATCGATATATCGAAAATATCGATATTTTTTTAAATATCGATAATATCGATATTTTTTTAATATCGCCCAGCCCTAGTGCCTAGATATTTAGGAAGTTGGAATAAAATCTGCAGTCAATTGCAATCTATACAGCTAAAGTGACGTCACATTTATTTATTAAGTAACTTGAAGCAAGTCAACTTGAAGCTAGTGATATGAAACGAAATGTGGTAATATCTACAGAAAGTAACCAGAGAAAAGAAACCAAAAACCTAAAATAAAATATGGGTCAGAGAATGGATCAATCGACAGAATGGTTGTGGAACTTCTACTACACTTCCCGAAGAGTTGGTATTAGAAGATCCAAGAGCATTTAAAAATCATCTCCAAATACTTCATTCACACAAAAATTTCAATAGTTGTAATTTAATTCAAAGTGATTTCAAGTTTCAGGAAAAGTAGACAGGTCGGCTACTTTACTTGATCGAAAGAGGATGAAAGTATCACCACCACACTGGCTAAGAACTTCAACATCGATCAGTCCACGATTGTTCGTCATCTCAGAAAACTCGTCAAGGTGTGGAAATTGGCCGGGTGGGTTCCGCACGAGCCCTCGGGCATCAATAAGACTCCAGAGTAATGGGCAAAATCCATTCCTCAATAAACCCGTCACAGAAGATGAGTCTTAGTTCCGCTACAAAAACTTGAAAAGAAAAAAGTTTGCGTGCCAGCCGACCAAACTTCTAAGTGTATTCCAAAAGTGATGTGTGAGACCGGACCGGAATCATTTACTGGGAAATCGTCTCCAACGGCCAACGCGACTGGTGGAATGACAAAGATGAACGTCAGGAATGGCGAATCCCGAACAGAAATGGCCAAAGGCAGTACAACATCAACAGCGACGTGTACCTGGCCCTTTATACTGCCTTAGCTGAAAATACCGAGCAAAAAGAACCAAATCGTTTTTCTTCACGATAATCAACGCCTTGATATCAAACCCATCGCTAGCAAGAGATGGAATTTGCTCTCCCATCCGCCCAGTTCCCCCAAAGAGGTTCCCACAGATTACCACATCAAATGCTCCCTGAAAAATTGGCAGGTTGGCAAAGTCTATGACGGTTTGCGATTTGAGGATTGCCTCAAAACCCCAATGCTTCCTCCCCCGCGGAGTCGACCGTCTTCCAAGCAAATGGCAAACAGTAATTGCCGTTGATGGTGACTACGCTCATCAAGCCATAAACCCTCAAGGTTCACAGCCATCCAAATCAATACAACCCAAAACAGCACATTCTAGAGATATTCATGTGTTTGTAGCTACGCCCTTTAGATTAAGGGCCGATATTTCAATCTTCTATTAAAGTTCCTAATAGCTACTTGCCTAATAATTTATTTAGTTGCTAATTGAATTTAAAAATTAGCCAATTATAAAAAAGGATTTATGTAGCAACCAAAACTTATTCGCCAAATAGCTATTAGGAACTTTAATAGAAGATTGAAATATCGGCCCTAATGCTATTTTATCATAAAATCGACCAATGTACAATTTAAAAATTTCCAAAAGTTTGTTTTTAATTTTTAACCCCCAGTGGGAATGTTAGTTAGGCACATTTCACTTTATTTCTACCAATTTGTACGACTTTCAATGCAAGTTCTGACTTTCGACTTGGTGGATGTTTTACAAAGAGCCTAAAGGAGAGTGAAAAACTTTCTCGTCCGAAAAGAGGGAACAGCTACAATTACGACCAACTGCAACGTAAAAAATTAAGAATATAAACTAACTGTGATCGATTCGTACGGACAAGACTAATAGAGCTATATCCCTCATAATTTGTTTTAATATTTCGACGGTAGCAGCAGTTTGCTCCATTTTGTTAAATCACTTTTAGAAGAAACATGGTAAAGCAAGAGAATGTTTAACAACGTCGACAGATAATTTATTAAACACACGAGTACTCGACAAGGCCCTTATACACAACGTGCCTAGAATTGTTACAAGAGGTTCATAAAATTAATTTCTACTCGATTTATTTTGCAGAAATGAGTCGAAGAGTACGAAAGAATCTTCAAGTTGTAAAACACATTTCATTAAGATTTAAGATATAAGTTGACCACACACAAAAACAAAATTTTTGTTTTATATAATCATCTACATGGTGGCCTCGGAAGAAGTGCAGTACTGTATTCGTGCAGGGTGTATACGATTCCACTCTCATAGCCATTTTACCCGAATTGATTTTTTCGCAATCAGCTCCAGAAGCCTAT
This sequence comes from Malthinus flaveolus, assembly GCA_950108345.1. Classification (NCBI taxonomy): domain Eukaryota; kingdom Metazoa; phylum Arthropoda; class Insecta; order Coleoptera; family Cantharidae; genus Malthinus; species Malthinus flaveolus. The sequence continues at coordinate 30,420,503 of OX467285.1, forward strand.
TCGTTCGTGTAACATTCAATCTGCGGTTGATGTTCTGAATGTAAAACAGAAAACTTCTCGCAATGGAGTTTTAAGTAGCAATAGGAAACCCCATGCATGCACATATAAAGTAAACTTAAGGCGGTCATGCTTGAGACATGGTTGCAGATATTTGCACTCAATTTTGTAAACACGGAAACTCTCCCCATTACTTCTATGTAAATTATGACATTGAATAGTCATCAGGTCAACACCTATAAAAATTCAGGGAACACAACTTACCCTCGTACGCAAATTAATTAGTTGTGGACTAATAGGGTATGTCCACGATTAATAGTCGTGAATGCAATAATGCGTTAATTGGATGACGTGCCGTTACGTTTTACGTGAAGCTTATGTGATCGTAACGTGGAGATCACACACCAATCACACAAAGTGTGTTAAACACTGGGAAAATTAAGCTCACGTGTTGTTCAATACCTTCCGAGAGGAGGAATGGATACTTTTTACAAAAAAAATATTAGAAGTGGTTTACATCGTTATAATATGAAGAAATTAAGTAATAAACACATGTGCGAAGAGCAAACACAAAAATGTTTCTATAAAATACCCTCCAGACTTCAGTGGAATATTAAAGTGGCCATAAAAAGGGCATAAAAAGTTTTCAACTGGCCTATACTGGATCGGAAAATGAGCATCGGCAGGTAGATTTAGCTACAGCAAACATCCTTTCGAGCTTCGAGGGTTATTTCGTTTTACAAGAAACTTAAAGGACGTGTTAGTCGAATAATAAAATTACAACACAATCGAAGTAGAATAAAAACAAAAAATGACTTACCTTTGTTATCCCGGCTCCGCTTCTAGTTGGTTCTTCATGAGTGTGCTGTAACAAAAATTATACGTAAATAAATTGTCCGAACTTGCACGTTTTCAGATAAAAAAAAATTTATTAATTTTACACCATTCCTGAAATTTTCAGATTTAAAAATGAGTTTGTTATCTACTTTATTACCTGATGCGATTTGTTTTCCATGTGAAAAGCAACGTGCCAAATTGTAAAAGCTACTTTGTATAAAATACTCGCCGATATGGCACTACTATTATAAGTTAGGCCATCGTTTATATACTTTTTACACTGACAACACTTGTATTGAGGTACCAAAAAATTTCCTCTTCTGCCCATCGTAAAAGTTAAGCACCAAATACACTAAATAAATATTAACAAAAGTGCTTAATTTATACTACGTAGTGCAATTTAATTTCCTAGTTAAAGAGTCAACATTCTTAATTAACACTAACAACTGAACTAAAATTTAACTTTATTTTGGTAATTTAAATTTAGGCGATGCGTAATGGCATGTAAATAAAATAAATATTAATTTAAGCGTTTAATTTTAAATAAATAAATAATACCAAATTAACTAAGCGACACTGTTGGTAAAAATAATTAATTCGACTTCACGAAAATTCGAATTTAACTCCGGTTTACCGGCGTTTAGACACGCCCGCAGTCTAGCTGCAGCCCGGAGTTCCACTTGCATCCGGAATCCCCTCTTCCTAAAGATTTTCAAAAGGACAATTTTCGTGTAGTTCCGACGCATCAGCTTATAGCGGCTGTTTTGGCCAGTTTTCAGAAAACTTATACTCGGCGATTTTGCACGAAGAATTTCTTTCTACTTTCGACTCTATATTAATTATTACAATATAAAAAGTTTAAACTTTTATGTTTGACGTTCGATTTATGATGTATTTGATTTGAAAATATCTGTTTTACGATGCATAATTCTGCAATTACTTGCAAATATTCTCTATTTTAATATCCTTTAATGAATGCTTCATCAGTTTTCATTTAATAGGTAATTACGCTCAAATACATAAATTACTCCATACAAACAAGTACATAATTATTTGTTATATGTTATTACTAATTAAATGTTTTTACTATTCCAAGAATGAAAAATTAGCGACCTCGTTCACCAGAAATTTTCATAATTAACACCAAAACCCCTTCCGGAATATTACAGGCAAAAATCGATCACAAAGTTGTCTTACTATTACAGTATTAAGAGGAATCTATGGTCTGCAGATAATATGCCTACTTCTGTAAAGAATGTATAGCTCCACATTTCATTTTTCGGGCTTCGTTTCACAGGGCGATTCTTTTGAATAGTCTCTTTATTTATTCACGACACTTCCCTAATATTTATGTTCGCGCTAGAATTAGAAACATCTTAGATTTGGAAAGTTATATTTTATAAAAGGTGCAAGAAAAGGAAATTCGGCATGCCGATTGCCTCAAAAGATATCTATTCACAGCTGTAATTCGATGGATTCTCTATTCTCTTATAGCTATTTATAGCGGGTTGCAACAAAGAAAACAAAAGTACGAAATTTATTAAATATTCAAATCGAATTATTGACATTAATCATCGAGATTACCATACAATGATTGCACACGCCTTAGACCTTACAGGTACAGTATTTTTCAAGATTTGATAAAGAAATGACCCAACCTAAGAATACAGATGTCATATAATATAATAATACTTGAATAATTGGTAAGTGAAACTCTCAGCAAAGTAATACACTGCCATACCCTCAAACTGCTCAGGCTACTAAACCATAACATTTTGTATTTGTGACTTAGAATTAAAAAGTTAATTTAGAATTGAAGTAGCAAGGATGGTCGCATGGGCACCCATCCAAGTGTGGCAATTTTTGATCGTGTGCATAAATATCACTAACGCTCGGGAACAATAAATTATTAGAACCCTCTTAGAGCAGTAGAAACTACAGAGAGTGAAATTTGCTCGATAACTAATGAAGAATCTGAAGTAGGTGCACTACCCTTCCCAAAATACACTAATACGCATTGATACGGCGTCATTCATTTTTGTATTGCTTTGCAGTATACAAATCGAAGAGCTAGGCATGAACCTTTAGCATCCTGAAGAAGTTAGAAATTTGACAATCGTGTCGGAAAACTGAATAGAGCAAAGTTGGCTGAATGTCGGCACTTCCCGCAAGAAATGTATAGTTGACTCAGTAAGGGAAGACTACAATTTATTATTACATCACCGATATATCCATGATACGCCCCTTTTTATGTCTTTCCCGGGGATAATATAATAACAGCGTACTTATTATAGTTACAGTAAGAATAAATAGTAAACTTAGCTCGAAAATTATCCAAACCTCAAACTCCAATGGGACGTCTAAACAGTTTTCTGCCAATATCTCGAGAACCACGAGGTCTAGCGCAAACATCATTCAGTATAAAATTAATCTACCTTAAGTTTTTAACAAAAAAGGTCCTATGAATTTTTGTGCTTCAGGCAAGGGTTACAGAGATATGGAAAGAATAAAATGCCCTTTACAGTTTGGTCAAAAAGACCAAAATGACGTACCTTCTTCTATATCTACGTAGCCCTTGTCTAGAGCACAAAAATGATTGTCCTTTTTTGTTTAAAATTCAATGTAGATCAAGTTTGTACATGGTAGTGTTTGCGCTAGACCTCAAGGTGCTCGAGATATTTGCAAACAACTGTTCAAACTGTTATATCTTTTTTCCACCCCCTCCTACAAAAACCCGACGCCCAAGCTCAACTTTTTATCGCTTATTACGATAAGAATATAGGTACAACAATTTGCCGCAGCACAGAACTTTTTTTTGGGGGGGGGGGCTTGGTTTATGAAAACAAAGATCATGTAGGTTCGTCTTCAACTATTTTAAATAAATGAATAAAAAAAATTTGGTAAAAATCGTATCATTTAATGAGCACGCTATTGAACTTCCGAATCTTCTTATTCACAACTTAGAAGTGTGAATGTGAATAGGCCCATATTAATATTGTACAAATTGATTTTTATACAAAAAATTAAGATTAAAATCCAAATTGTTATAAGTGTACAGGTAGGTCTGGACGTCATCAGTCTCTCGGTCCTCCCATCACGATCTCCCAAAAAACGTAGAAAAAGAAACTTTTCGTAAAAATCGCGATATTACCCATTCATTTTTTAATTAGACCAACCATATATACTGAATGAGACCAGATTAACTATCACCTACCACCTACCACTAATATAAAAAGAGGTTCGTTTCCCCAAAAAGTAATTAAAATTTTCAACGTTCGCTCCATTACAAATAGACAGCAGTAGTTCCTACAAGAAAGGATAATTTTGTACCGCCGTACCGTCAAGTTTCCTCTTATTGAATTATTTACCATATGCCAGCTTTTATTGATAACATTACTCTCATGTTTTGATAGCCGGAAAAAATGCATTCACACGAGCTGTGTATTTCTTTCGTTGAGCTCAGTAAGAGATTTTAACCGTATGTGAAGTAAATACGGACTTTTTTCCAAATAAATATCTCAAATGTAAACTGACATTAAAACTAATCATTCTCATTTCCATTAGTATTATAAATAGCTAAATTATAAAGTATTTAAGTGCACGCTATTAAATGTTTAATTTATTAATAAATATTACTTAATGTCGCAAACGTATAAAACGTGAACACATTTAATAACTTCAATATTTATTATAAAATCTTCGAATCGCATGATCAAATCTTTTTTGTGTAATTTACAACTTGCCTAACAGTAACTTTTTAATTAATTATTCCCAATTAATGGCGTAACTCAAACATTTTAATGAAAACCGCCTTCCCATCCATAATTGATTAATTTTAAATTCAACAAACATTCGACAAAATAGCAGCGAAGTATTGGTACTTGGTACTGTTTCAAAATTAACTGTTTTACTATTGGTTTTCCGCCCCTTGTACGATATGCTTATAGAATCAAGGAAAAGAAAGGGGAATTTTTTATTGTCTCGTTACAAATGGATCATACGGTAGAAAAGTGCAAATAGTGCGCATCAGGTGAACCGTCAAGTTTAACAAACGGGAACAGTTTACGGTGTACAGTAAACGGCCCTGTAGTGTCGAGCGAGCAAAATTTTGTAAAAATTAAAAACAAGCGAAAAAACCTTCATCATTTCAATTTTTGATCTCATTTATCTACTACAAGACCACTTGAAGAACTGTCTAAATAAAATTGACCCCTGCCCGATTGTTAAACCAACAATGATATTGCCGAGAACACCAATTTATTAATTCAATTCAAACAATTTTAATTAATTAAATAATCTAATACATCAACTAATCAACGTTGAGAGCTTTTATTAGTAAACACCGCAAAGTTCAAAAAGATAAATTCAAGTACGGCGTTTGCTCTCAGATGAGGGGGATACCGCAGGACTATATACAGGACCATTCTAGCCCGTCCCTGCACCGAGACCTTCCCAGTTACCGAGTAAAAAAGTGATTCTTATAAATTACCTAGTTTGTCCTTCGACACTTTAATAAAAAAAAATATGACACTGCTAATTAATTAACTTTTACGAAATAAAATTAACGAATATACCAACCACAACGTCGCGCATTAATTAGCAACTATTACCAAGTGAAATGAGAACTGACGTTTAGTTGTTTTCTAGGATTGTTGGATGAAAATTATGCAGTAATTAGTGATAATAGTCAGTTCTAATTATAACGATAAGTAAATTTGCTACAATTAACGAATTATGATGCAAATATTCAATGCTGCAGTGGATAATTAATCAGCAGCCGCCACGCCACACTCTGTGGTATTGTGAATCCTCGACCGTATATTGTCCAGCAATTTCAATTATCGTATTTGATATACGTATCAATTACGTTTAAACAGTGTAATAAGTCATAATGTCATACCTTTTCCATTTCAGTTTAAAAGGGCAAAAAAATAGTAGAAGAAAAAGTATTTATACAAAATGAAAGTCAATAAATTTTCTAGGTCTTACCATGAGTAGCATTTATGACTTGAAGAATTGAATCGATGATCCAGAGCTGCAAATAGAATAGAAGGAGACTGAGGGAGAGTATTCAAATCAAATAGTACAACCTTTCTCCTCAAGTCGGTAAGTACGTAAACGTCTCAAATTAGTCTTAATAGTCTCCTTTTACAAAATTCTTCCTTTCACACTATTGGTTGGATTTAAGCTCTTGGAAAAGTATTTTATATACTAATCCATCATGTACCAATCCTCACTGGGTACTACCAACTTTGCTTAAAAGCTTTCTCTCGCCATTTTCTGATTGAAGTTGTTCTATCCCACCGTTTGCAGGAGTTTTTGCATTTTTTTTCAATGATCGATCAACAGAGACGACATACACGCACATAATGAGATAGAAAGAGATAAACCACGACGGTGGTCGGTGGTCCAATGTTTTTCTGATTTCAATGATTTCATATTCTAATGATGCCCATTGTGATTGCTCATGATGAGCATCCTTAATAATCTACGGTATATATCAGAATGGCAATTCTACGACATGTTAATTTCGAAAGTATTTTGAAAATGTATCGATAAACATTTTAGTGCATTGTACAAGCTAGGCACGTTCATAATGAATGGCATGTAAAAATAAAAGTCAATAAAAAGATGGTATATCTAAATAAACTTCAAATTCTACTCCTTACTTAAATATGCAAAAATTTTCTAATGTTAAAATAGCGGTGACGTCAACTAGTTTGCCATTTAAAACATTAAAACAACAAAATAATATATTAAATAAACTACAAGAAAGCTTAAATTTATCAGTGTCGATATAACGAGTTTAAACACCCAATATTTAGCCAAATTAATCACGGTGACACTAGTCTACAGTATTATGTAGGATTAAAATTGAAACTGTTAATCGATTTACGGCTGACATATTTTTGTGACATTATCTATTGGCATTAGATATGGATATAGCTGTAAGCTGTAAGGAGCCGGGAAATCAAACACGTGAGATGTTATATGTAATGGAATTGAGATCGATTTGGGTTTGGTAGCAATTTTATGTATCGCGTTCGGTTCGGAAGTTAGTAACCTGATAATATAATTATTAGTACCGAACCTTCCCCAATCCCCACAATTTAGCCCCTGAATCCAAGCATTAAATTGCAGTTAAAATTCCCCTAATAAAAATTGTAATGTGGTGACGTAAATGATACGAAAAACGTATACAATTATTCCGAGGTTCAATATTGAATTAACAAAACCCAGATCTTCTGGATGCGATGACGCGGATGTAGGAGATTTCTAATTTTTCCTCAATTTTTCTTAAAATAGATAAACAAATAATACATAATTTTTGGAAAACTACTCTTACTTTACTTCTTTTTACATAAATAGATTATTGCAGAAAACTTTTAATTTAAGGTATCACCAAGAGAATAGCGCCATTTAAATGTTTGAAAGTTGTTAGAGCTGCAGTGCGCTCGATGATAATGAACTTATTTTACGCCAAACCCTATCCCTTTTTTCTTATTGAAGAATCAACCTCATAATATTCGTTGCATCACCACAGTTTTGGGGAGACAATTCATTGCGCACTTCTACCAAATTGCAATTTAAGACGACTACAAAAAATTAAATTTATCATCTTCGCAACCACTCGCAATCCAAAAATTTAAAAATTCCCACACTCAAAAACGCTTAGCACGTTTCGTGAAAGTTATTTTATAAAAAAAATTGAATTTACAACTATGGAGAAGTTCAAATATTTATATTACTGCATATTCGAGATTCGCAATTCGTAAATGTAACATGTAAATTAACATAGCAGTTCGGTTCATTTCCATTCCATTATGTGTTAAGATAATAAACCTGAATTGGGATGGTTTAATATGTTCATTAAATTTAAATGTGTATGTGGAAACTTAAAACATTCGATTATTCCTTTACTTTATCCATTTTAACGATGTATCTGAAAGGCTAAATAATTATTTAGATATACAAGCCAGATCACGACTCAAATTAAGAAAATTATTTTCCGCAAAAAATTGTCTACTATAAACTATTTCCGTATTTTATTTTAAATTCGAACGGTTACACGCATAATTAAGTAAAAATTGATTTTATGCCGACTCGGACTGTACCTATAATTAGATAAAGCTCATTTTAGCCTTTTGCGCTTTATGGGATGCTTATAAAGTACAGCCGGCAAATTATTACTAATTAAATTATTGACATCCACTCTTGTTGTAATTTTAATTAAAACTTAATATTTTATTCAAGTAAATAAACAAAAATCGAGAAGGCAACCCTGAATTACCAATAAACGATATAAAAATAGTATTAAGGCTGCATTCGCAGGCCTGAAAACGTTATTCAATTGTTTCTCCCTTATTTATTGTTCGATTTGTTTCAAATTTTTGCAGCACATTCTAGGCCATATTCTGCATATGCTTTGGGGAGTACTTTTTCGAAAAAAGGTCCAAAAGGCCGTTTTTGGCACTTTTTTTTTTAAAACACTCCCCAGACCAAAATCTAATGTACTTTCTGACAAGTTTGCAACAAGTCCCAATTTAAAATTAGTCTTAATAAGGGAATAACACTTGAACAAAAAGTTAAATTTCTGGGTTCGAAGGTGCGGTTGAACGTTTTATAGGGGCGGAGCTTATTACTCGAGAGAGAAATTCTACTACAACTGCTTATCGCACGTCTGAGCTGATAAACATATAAAAATTTGATCTCATACTAACTACTAACGTTACGATGTATTTTAAACCTTTAAAGAACTTTTAGAAATAATAATTTAGTAGCTATTTTTCGTTTTATGTGAGATTAATAAATAAAGTTGGTAAAATAAGCAGACCTTAATTTTTCCCCAAATTTTTTACAAGAGATGTAGGTGTAGGTACCTACTACTATAAAATGACTACTAAGGTACAGGAGCGTAATAAGGCCCACTTAAAACATTTTTTAACATAACATGCGCAAATCAATTTTTATTCCTAAAATAACAAAAGTATTATAAAGTGCACGTCTTTTGGTGCACTCTAGTCTTAATATGGCATTTATAAGTACAAAACAAAAAGTGTAAGAAGAAACTAAAAAATGTCTTCTGTTGGGTTTTATTTACCGAATACCCTACAAATAAGGTACACTATTAAAAATATGCAATTATTCTCATTTTGAACAAACAAACAAATATCTATCGTTAATTGTTAGACCTAAAATATACCTACGCACATCACATTATATTATTCGGATACACATGCTCGCATATCTGCCTGCACATTGCCCATCTTCGGCCCATAAAAAGCAAAGCCAAGAATCATTTTTTGAATTTGTTTTTTTCGCAGTGTTTTGAACTATATTGTATAATTAAATAATAGAATAGAATTGTAGATGATTAAATTATCTATAAAAAATGTATCAATACTTTTTTTCGTACGAGCCACCGTTTCTGAGATATAACGATTCAAAAAGTTGTTATCGTCCACTACCTCCATGGTGGCGTGGAAACGTGTGCGTATTATGACGATAACGATAACTTTCAGCTTGTTGGGACTTTATGCACCTTCACTGTCATTTTTTGATTTTTTGGTCTGATTGACCGGACTAATCGGCATACTTTAGATTTTTGGTTGTTTTAGGCCGGTCGTCCATTTATACGACATGTCTGCGACATGTCGTATCATTTTTTAACTAAGAAAACAAGAAATAATTTGTCTGTCAAGTGTACGAATCTCAATTAATAAACACAGGTTTAAAAATGATACGACATGTCGTATAAATGGACGACGGGCCTTAAGTCCACTTTTTTTATTACTATTATTAATTTCGCTGCAGTAAACTTTGAAGTCCTCAATGTCTTTAAATAAGCGAAGTCGGACAAATGCCCAAAATATATTTTTCTCTTAAAATTACATGAGCTTTCATGTGGCAAAGTTTGTCGGTGAGCTAATAAATCACCCTGTATATTAAAATATCACGGTGGTTGGGGAAGCATTGATTGCAATATTTAGAATTCTTTTTAACTCTACAGAAATATACGACTGCAAGCCGTTTAAAATAAAAATCGTATCTAAGTATCATTTTACAAGAGAAGATTAGCAGTAGTTATTTAAAACAAAGCGTGGTCTGTTGAGCGAGTCCACGTTTAGTTAATTGACAACTGTCACAAATATCACGCTTCATAAATAATAACAGATAGCCAATCACAACCTGATTTTTCATTGAAAGAAAATAAAAAACTATTTGTATCTTTTTTCCACTTGTGTTCCATATGAACACCTAAGAGGGGACAAGCCGTACCCCTTATAAAGTGGACTACGTCACAACTGCGAAAGCAGCCTTAATTTATAAGTCAATCTTATTTGGGTCGATTGTAGCAACCGAGTGAGACGCTCAACTTTATTTTGTAAAGAAACCAACAGCCTCTTCCCAAGTGAAACACAATTATTTTAATTTTGTTATATTATTAGAATATAAATTGATTATTTTCGTATAAGGAAGCGATTTCTCAAAGGTGTAATATGGATTTAATTAGAATCTTTTAGTAACTACGGTAGATGAGATTTCCATACCATTTTCCCTAAACATATACAGTTAGTTAGTAGATCTTAACGAAGTACTTGTTTATTTACATTTCGAGTTGATTTATGGGTACGTTTTAGCACGAGAATATTGTGCAATTAATCCGCAATAAGGGTTACTAAATACATTACGATTTGCTAATGGGACACTTAACTCGGTTACTCGGTAAATGTCATAAATTCTCCACTCATCCCACGTTTTCATCAGTATCACTATAGCATTTGTTTTAAACATTCTCTCATTACGGACAAAAAATATATGGTCCCATTTTGGCTAAAAATATTAAAAGCTTCAGAAATTTGTACGCCATTTTGAACGAAAACAAACTGTGGAATTGAAAGGAAGATTAGCAAAGTGCAAATTAAAGCTCGCAAAAAATTAAGACCTTTAAACTACATCTACATCGGGGTCCTTTTAGAAAGTCCTTACATGAAAAGTATTAAAAAATTCAAATTCTCAAAAATATACTTTTTAAGAACAGAAATGTTCTAATTCGATATTCGATATCTATTTGGCCAGCTTGGAGAGACCTGGAATGGCCTGACCTCCCTAAAAAGCCCCGGACTGGCCACCCCACTACAAAACAATAATGATTACCATATTCGATGGCTAAGATTTATCCGATTGAAAAGGGAATTTTGAGTTTGATAATTAACTCGACGCAAGGCTGTAGCTCCTTGCACTTAGACTGGTCTTTTTAAAGACTGTATGAGAGGTAGAACTGGCAGAACTCAGTGTGGACTCTCTCGATGCCGCAAAACTGAGAATCTGCTTATAATCCGTTGAGAAGATTCATCCCTTTCTCCGTATAGTCCGTAGTCTCTTCATGCAGGGTCCTCTTAGACACCTATAGTGCCTATAGTATTACAAATTTTGAGACGAGGTTCTCTCTATGGGTCCCTCATAGTACAGCGAACGAGCGAACACTAATCCAACAAATTGGTAGAGAAGCAGTAACTATTTTTTAATGGTTTATCAATGGCGTTTACCTGCCCTTGGAAATATTTTGGGAAGCGTTCAAACCCCCGTTGATCTCGCCTCCCTCAATTACGACCTTGATATGACGTAATAAGAAATAAGGTTAAACCGCGCTTGTATGAAAACTCGATACGATGTTAAAATCTACTGACACAAGTATATTTTAGTGGCAAACCCAGTTTTCGCCCCCCCCCCCTAAAAATGATTTAGTTACGTGCGTGATTGTCGGAGCTCTTGTCTTTTTCGAGCATTTGATTTAAAAGTTTATCAAAATGGGGTTATCTACCAGTTTGAAAATTGAAAAGCTATGAAGTCGTTTTTGCATAAATGAAACGAAACACGAGCTCATAACTACAACAATGAAAAGACCAGACCGCATACCTACTGTAACACGAAACGAAGTCTTCGGATGGTTGCAAATTTCAAGAACTAAGTCTCAAATGCACCCGACTTGAATAAGATTGTGTTTTCACGTTACAAAATTCGAAGTCCAAATACTTTTAATGCTCAGTTTAATTTATTCCCATTAAGCTCTCATGAATTTGTACCAAGAATCCTATTCCAAGAAGGAACTAAAGCTCGTTGATTTATTAATCACACGGGCATAACAGAAATTGCCATTACCAAAGCAAATCACGCACGAGACATGCTTAATAATGAAATTAACTTAATCCGTCTCTGCGGTAAGCAGCGAGTACCTGCGAGTACATATCTGGAAAACTATTTCCAAATTGCAAATTTTTTTTAAAAGCGTAAAATAACTTTAAAAAAGTCACCTCAATTAGTCTCTTCTCGAAGGGCCAAAGGATTTTCTTTAAAAACAACGTCGGAACTCAACAACACACGCGCGCACTTTATGGATTTGTGTTTGGAAATAAATTCAAATCACTTAATCACCGAACCCCAAAACCATCAACATAATTTAAAGTTAATGTAAATTTCTAAATTTGTAAGAGATTTTGGCAATTAAAAAATGAAAAATAAGAAGGGGGTTGTTCGTATCATCCCAAGTACGACTCGCAGATGCCGGCATGTCACTGACTCCAAGATGCTTGCCGTTCTTAGCAGTAACAGCGGGAGCATGGCCTTTGCAACTGCTTCCCATACGACTCTAAACGCTTAACCGCGAGTTGTGGTTTCATGATTTTTTTACTTCGAAGAACTTATTCATTTCGAACTGACAATGTTACGAGGTCAAGGTTTTTACGATTTTGCATTGTGTTATTTTCAAGTTTCAAGTTTTGCGCTAGTAAATTTACGCAAATGTTGGAAATTAACCAGTCATTTTACAAATTACACACTAACGGCCCCGCCTTTTTTTTTAAATAAAAAAATATTTTTTTAAATAATTAGCGCGTAAATGCTCGAGCAGTATCGGACAACCAAGAATTTTGCCAATTTAAATAAGATCAAAAGAAACATTTTTTAATATTTCGCACACTCGAGAGAAATCCGCCAGAATTCCAAAAATAATAATTTATAGGTAATTTTTTAATTTACATTAATTACTACCGCTAGCCGCTAGTTTACTATAAAGTACGCTCGAGCGATTTTCTATTCAATAAACTAGTTGGTAGGTAGCTGGCGCGAGCAATTTTCTGGCGTTCTGCTGGCTGGCCATTAATAGTAAATGCGGGAGCTGTAAAAGGAAAAAAATTAAGCGTAAAAAGCACGTGCTCAAGGATGTATAGAAAGGGAAACGCACATGTATGTAAATAAAATGCCTACTCCACGTGTTCGTTTCATCTGGCAAGTATTACAAATAATATTCTTCCATGGGCGCCTTACACACATCAGTTCTATGACCTGTTGTTAGCATTGTCAACAAAAATTCTGGGGATACGCATTTAATTATTAAAGAGATTTCCCGAGAAGAATTGAAATTATTAAAAAGGAAATGAGTAGATGATAATTCTCGATCATTTCCTATGAAATGAATAATGACTAATGGCTGATGACCAAATGACCTACTTCAATATTTGGAACGGCAAACCCGGGGCATCTGAATATAACTCACCCTATCCCCAATCCGCCTACTAAAACGATCGAATTCAACTCCATAAAGCAAACTTGGCAAAAAATTATTTTCCAAATTAATCTGCAACATTAGCTAAACGAGTCGAGAGTTTCCTATAAAGCACTTACCTAATTAAGTGAGAAAATGTAATATTAAACGGAGCGTTCAAGGATAAACTCGGCGGCGATATGTAGATATTAATAAATTCTTAAGCGTATCTTCTGTAATAATTATATTGTTCTGAATTATAATAAAGTACAAATAGTACGTGCACATAAATATTTTAAAAGCGGCCGCAACCAAGAAAGCCGAAATCTCATTAGATAAAATTGTCTCGGATATTATCCAAAAGGCCTTCATTTCTGCTTGTGCTTCAGCTTCTAATTACTAAAGCAATGTTCTAATGTACAATTTGCTAAATTTAGGTCAGATAAATATTTGACCTTGTGCCATTAAACTGCTTACTTGAAATTGCTAATTGATGGAATATCCAAGTAATAAATTCCTCTTTTTAAAAAAATATAAAATTAAGTACGTATGTAGAAATGTTTAATAAAAAATTGAATTGTCTACTAGTAGTTGAAAGTTATCTATAATATGATAGATAATAATATAGAAGTGTGGTAAACGTAAAAAAAAATGATACAAATTTAAAATAAATGCTCCTTTTAGATAGGAAATCGGCAGTTTGTTCTCCAAATTGGAGATATAGAGAACAGGATCCCAAGTTTCAGGAGTGTGTGGCCTATGGTCTGAAGCCCACGTATAAGTTCGTAAAGAGGTGGTAATTTTAAATACAAACATCTGTTTATTCATTGCACCCTTCTTTATTAAGATTCACCCCTCCGGAGTTTTCAGAACCTTTGAATCAGTGAACGATTTTGGCATAGGCGGGATTTAAGCTTCTTTTTTGGAGGAGTAAAGAAGCCTACTAGTATACTTTTCGGAGGGAGTACATTATGGAACTAGAAAATGAGTGGACGGGTTGAACGCGATAAGAACATGAATCGCCTGCTAATGAACAAGAAGAAGTTCATAAAGAAGTTCCGAGAATTTCGTAGTAAGAAAAATTGTGAGTACCTTGGCGTATATTTTTAAACTAGCTTATAAGCTTTCCACTTATTTTCTCGTTCTATGGAGTAAATCGTTACGAGCAAGAGAAGAAGGGGAGAAGGCAAGGGGGGAGAATGAGGCGAGCAGGGGAGGCAAAAATTTCTTATTCTTCCAGGTCAAGCGGCTTAAAACGAAGTTCAGAAATTTTAGTAGCGTGATTGCGTGATACGATTTTTAATTCAATTGAATCGTATAATTTGAAGGGGGGAATGCGCATGACTTGGTAACAACTTGAGTTGGGTACGTTGAGCAAGATAGAGACTCCAGGCTGTCCGAGGTTCTCTAATGAATTTTTTTTAAATTGGATTTGGATGATTTAGCGCTAGTTGCGGATTAAAAAGAACCTCAGAAGCTAGATTGTATGGTTATTATACCCAGTTGGGGAATTAAGACCATCTTTTGGAGTAACAAATTGTTGGAACCTTGGATGTATGATATGTTTTTTTTGTCGAAACGTTTGCGAATATAGTGTGATATGGTTATGGTAATGACTATTAGAGAACGTTAACTAAAATAACCCGAACGGAAGTCGATAAATTTATGGTAACAAGTAACGAGGAAATAATCTCTGGACAACGGGAGGTTGAAAACTGGACGACAGGAGCTATGTTGATAAGTTGAAACATCTGCCGTTGGTTTACATTTTATTATTTTGTCATATATTATAATTGTTCGATATTATCAATTTTAAAATTAAAAAAATTGAAAAGGCCTTCTCCTGGAGAGGCCCCCCCCCCATCCTGACAATAAAGACGTTGTAGTTCTGCTATTAAAGAGTCTTCGGGTAACTTGTAATATCTGCAAGTATCTTTTACACTTGAAATGTCCAATTCACTCGTTTTTAATGCATTGCTCAAGTGATTCATTTAAATGGTATTCAGTGGATTATTAATCACTTAATTATTAGTGAAACGTAAAATTGAAATTTTCAGTAGATATTTATTTTTAGTGTGATGTTGAGTTGGCAATTGCTCCCTCCCCCATTCCATTCCACCAACAAACCCCGCATCTAAATTTTGGTTTCATACGTCTTAACCCGAGAGTTGGGAGAGTTTATTTGCATAACAAAATTTCAATAATGAAATCCTTCTGTATTCAACAGGCAAGCATTGTCAAAAGAGGTCACGATCCCTACTGTGTCTTCAGATAGTTCTCCATTTAAAATTTTCGGTTGGTTAATTTTTGGATTTTAAGATTTATACTCTGAAGCTGGGCTGAGCAAAAAAATTGGAAAAAAGAATTCTACTCCCATTGTATTTTGACCAGCATTCATCCACTACCTGAAGATATCGAGTCACCCCTTTCAGATATGAGATGTCTGATGTCAAATATTATGTGAAATTTGCAAACATTTGTACACTTGTATCTCGGACACGATTGGGTCTAGAGAAACCAATTTGGTCTCAAATTGTAGAAAATTTAGCCTACGTTTAAAAAGTATAGAACAGCCTTTGCCGAAAAATTAGTCCTTCGCAGTCAAAATTGACAGAAACTGAAAAAATCCGGAGGTCTGTCGAGATCGAAAACTTGGATTTATCATTAGACCTCCGTCATAGACATTTAATGGATTTGATGCAAGGTAGAAGGTAGAATGTTTAAAATTATTCGACCAATACTAAAAGGTACTTTTCAAATTTTTCACTACGTGACTATTTTGAAAGTTTTACGATTGTTACAATCCAATTTTTTTAGATAATCTACAATTTTGACAGAAATTGGCAATTGCATCGTTGCGATGAAAAATTTGTATCTTCTTTTAAACTTCCCCTCCAAACTGGTCTAATTTTATTTTTACTATTTAAAAATTCATCTAATAAACTTTCCTAATAGAATTAAATTAACCTGAACTTGAGCACGGTCTTGTTTGTGTTAAATTCCAAAGCATGCACCCAAAACAACTTCTTTTTATTTTTGTCTTGTTTTGGGGCACGAGGCGCTTTGTTTCGACGCCCAAAAATGTAGTTCTTTGTTTTTCGCAAAGCAAAGTAGTAAATTTAAGGTTGCACATATGCACATACCTTTATGTTTACGCATAGATGCATTTACTTACTTGCAATAACAAAGTTTACAAATTGTTCTACTTATTAAAATTTTTTTGATTACCTAGATGCTAGCAGCAGTCAATATTAGTAAGCTATCATATCCATCAATTGTTACAAGTTAGTAAGCCACACAAATAAAAATTCTTGTTAGTATAAAATTAACGAAACCAATAAATCTTACCAAAATAATTTTGGCATCGTTTTGTGGCTTAGATGCAACTGTCTCGCATGTGGTTTGAACAGTTTCAATTTGTACAAGTTTACGCTTTTCAGGTTCAAGTTTTTCGGGCGTCCTCTCAATACTTTCTCTATTCTTGTCATCGTTCGATATCGTATGTTTTATTATTCCATTCGAAATACCATTATGTTTTTTCGTATTACCATAAATCGCTCGGTCGTTAGACAAACTATTTTTCGACGTTTCGTCCGCTGTTGGAAATGCCGTATTATTACTCGATTGCCATTGTCGATGTATTTGCCAACTTGTATCCGTAAAACGATCGGCAGCTTCCTGTAAATATCCTACATGTGTTTATGACGCTCATAATATATCAATTAGCCATTAATAAAATTAGTTGTAAGTAATAAATAATAGGAAGAAAGTAAATGAAAACAATAAACAAAAATTTAAGTCTGCGTAACCGGTTGTGATCGATTTAAGATCGCATTGACTAATCGATAGAAATTCAATTGTGAAAGTTAATTTTAAAAAGCTCCTTTTTCCAATTCATTAAAATTTCTCAATTCGAGGTACAAATTATAAAAAATATTAACAACGTCGACCACGCAGTGAGATTGGTCCGTTAGGTTCCATAAATGGTACTAATCAAAAGGCAGTTCGTTCGTATTGCTTTCTATCCGCTTGTTACACACATATCATCAACTAGATCGATTGTCAGCTGTTAAACTTATACGCAATAATAATTAAAAGAGTAATTAATAAAACTATGTTGGATATTTTTTTATATTGTTTGGTGCATGTTTCAATACAAAGAAAGTGTGGGGTATTGGGGTATTGAACTTGGATTCAATATAATTTCGTAACAATAGTTATTCTAATGTTACAGGTGAACAAAAAAGAGCGCTTTGTATTAGAAAAACCAATTCTAAAAACAAAAGTGTAATACTGTACAAATGGAAGGAGAGGTGGGTTTTCGGACATTCTCAACGGGCGAATTCCAACACACTCTTTTCGTTTGGTTATAAATGTAATGTCATCTGGGGCAGGCGAGTAGGTGGACATATAGTCACCATATTACCATAGTGCACGTAATACCACACAGAATGCGAATTGCATGTCCAGCATAACAACTAACACCTCGAGGAAGTAAAACAACTCGAGAAAAAATCAACAAAATTTAAAATCGCAGTATTCCGGTATTGGATATCGTGCAGCATAATTATTCACCGAGCTAAACAATAAACAAATGGCAACGAGAAAAGCCCCAACTACCCCACACAGTTAAATTAAATTATAATTAAGGCATCACGTAATAAATTGCAATAACTCAAATAAGTAAATATTGGGTGGTCCAATAGTAATAAGTAGCTATAATTTCTCCGCTCGGGTTATTCCCCTTTGATACAAGTTTACTTTGAAGTATTGGGTAGGCGTTTATGATTATAATTGGTTAATTATAGTCCGTTACAACAGTTTGATTGGACATTCAAATAATCTGAAGCTCGAGAGGACAGGAAAATTATAAAACGATAAATTCTCTTCAATATGTTTTGTGATGCTTACGAAATCTAATTCGAGTTTAATTTTTTGTTTTTTAAAAGGCATTTATGACAAATGACTTGATGGCAGTCAAGTATCGAGTACGACATGTTTCAAAAATAGCGCTGGAACGTTCTGGACAGTATAATATGACGACGGAAGACGTATCGATACTCATCCACCTTTTCCAAACATTTTCCGAGCGGTCATCGAAATGAAGTCGATTTTTAGCCAAAAAATGGCGTAGTGTTGTTAAAACATTTACTAATGAAATTAATTATTAAGCTTTCGTATGGCTTAGGTCACGAGAAATTGACACTTCGTGTGAAGAACAACTACCATCGTAAAAAAGGGCAATTTAATAACATTCTGGAGATATCACTGACGATTTTACTGTATGGTATGACAAACCTACAAGCAAAAAGTATAATACCCCATGTGGGAAAATTTCAAATAACAAATTAATTAAAGTACCTACTAATATGGATTTAACTTGAGCAATTCAATTAAAGTGCCATTAAAAAAATATTAGTAATGAATTAAAATACTAATGGAATAGTATACAAAACTTCACATGTGACTTTTCTTGCGTGCCATTGTCTTACAATAATACAGTCTCGATATAGTGAACTAAAGCTGAAAAACGACGATTTTGTCACTCCACTGAGGTTGTTCACTATTTAGAGTTTAGCTTAGATCAACTTACTCAATGGTATTATCCAGAACCAACTGAAAGGAAGAAAATATGAATACACTAATTTATTGAGAAAAAATCTTTCAATTGATCACCGAAACCATTAACCAAATGACGCCATTAAACAAACGATTCGTAAGGTTAATTTTAAATCCACACTTTAAACCATTTAGTGAGAATAATATCATCGTCAAATTTTGCTTAAACAAATATGTATATAACAATCATTATCTCAAAAAGAATATTATTGAAACCTTCAGAAAACCGCACCTTTAAATTGAGTCATCTATAGGTAGAAGAAGCAGGATTAAATATTGTATATTATCCAGTTATCACAGCCCATCAAATTTTATTAACCCGAAAACGGCAGTAAACATTACTTCTTATTACATAATTATGCGATTCTGTTCATTGCGAGTGTTTAAAGAGGTCGTCTTTTATTGTTGAAGAAGTAAATAAATAGCTCTACAAACCTTAAAAGGGTAGGTCGAAATTAAATTACGATGTAACACACCAGAAAACCAATGGACAACAAACTCGCATGAATTTGAAGCATGCCATTATTAGCTTTGGCGTAATTAGAGCACTTCAGTCAACTGAATTTGTTGAAACAAACCTAAATTAACCGGAAAACGGTTTTCTTGTAAGTTGGAAGGGTCGTAGGTCCGTGTAGGTCGTTGGGGGATGTATTTATATAGGCATCTAAGAGCCTCACAACTCACAACTAACTATTATGTTTACGTAGTCGTTCTACACGATTGAATCCATCAACTTTTTTTTTAAATGTGGATATAATGTATTAGAGAAAAAAGATCGAAAGAAAAAAGCCCACTTCGGAGCTAAAGGCGAGTTGTTAGTTTAATTGACCGAAAAGCTCCAAGTGTTCTGTAATGATCTAACATTTTGTAAAAGTCTAATTCTCACTGTAAGGCACAGTACAAAGGAAAAGCGCAACACTTTGATGAAAATAATAATAGTAAATTCGCACACGTTACATAACGTGATCGATTAATCGTAATTTTCGATGAGGCTTGCATGTCAAATACCACTTTCTTATTTTATTGGCAAATTTCCAGTTAATATAAATATACGATTTTTGGTGTAATAATAAACTAATAAACCGACACGTTTAACTTCGTTAAAAATACTCGAACGGTTATTTTTGAATTGTTTATAGAATAAACTCCGTTTGCGTGCATAAGTAATTTCATTATATTGCTGTTTATGTTCGCTACATCGCTACCTACTTGGACGTTGATAATTTTACGAAAAAAAGTATCTCCTGTAGCGGGAGAAATTATTTCAAACCCAATTTTGACACTTTAAAAGTTATTAATTAACAATGATAAGTTGACTTTTGAACGTCAACGTCGATCTCTTTAGCTGGCAAGAACTTCATAAATTGTAATCCTATCTTAATTATTTGAAAAATACTATAGAAATACCTTCTTAGCTATTAACTTCAAAGATGTTTGTGCAGTCACTTCTAATTGGACTGCCAAAATAAAAATAGTTGACTCATAAAAAGATCTATAAGACTCGGGTGACTCGGGATTATTTGGTATTTTTCACGTATTCGGCATACCGAAAAAAAAACAACTGTAACGATGTGGATTTTTTATACAGCTCAGAGTGATAAGAATCCCAAGATTCTAGCTTTGAGCTTGTCCCAAATCCGCATCCGTTTTGGTTGTCAACTCCCTACCCCTAAACCACGACCAAATATTTCTCCCTTATTCATTTTCCCTGTTGTTAATTATTAACAAAAATTAACAATTGTTAAATTAGACCGACACCTGAACATTATCTAGTGTGTATTCAATGAATACGCGCGAGGTCAAGCATTTTAACGTCCGATCTTTATATATAAAATTTAACAATTTCAAAACTTTAAATTAGCTTTGTCTAAAAATTAAATTCTCCATTTTTCCCCCCATTTCTTTTGCTCCCCTAATCTTCTGTTTACGTCCCCTGCTGGTCCATAATTAATTTTATTAATTACTGGCCCTGAATATAATTTTTCTTTCTGTTGCATCCCCAAATTTTCCCCGATTACGACGGGACAAACACCCTTCAAATGCCCTTTTAACCGCGCATTTTTCCTGTTATCATTTTTTCCCCGAATGCCATTAGTTGAATTTTTAGAAGTATAATTAGCTAGTGGATGATAGC
Source organism: Malthinus flaveolus (assembly GCA_950108345.1). Taxonomy (NCBI): domain Eukaryota; kingdom Metazoa; phylum Arthropoda; class Insecta; order Coleoptera; family Cantharidae; genus Malthinus; species Malthinus flaveolus. The sequence continues at coordinate 30,441,634 of OX467285.1, forward strand.
CCATCCGCCACTATTATCCCTATTCTCTCAATCACAGCTAGCGCTTTTCCCAAGAAGGGGAAAAGTTAATAAATAACCGTGCGACCAAAGGGTCGAGGCAGTTCCTAGCAGTTCGACGGCAGTCCCTGGCAGTCTTGGCGTTTTAACAGTCGTCTCCGTGTAGTCCCTGTGTAGTCCCCTATCAGTCTTCATAGTAGTCCGTGTTAAGTCGTGTCTTGTCCGTGGTCCCAAGTGTGGCAACCAAATACATCCCTCCCGAGTGGTTAGAATTTCGTAGTGGTTCGCAAGAGCCGCTGTGGAATTGTCCCTAGCCGCCGTATTCCCTTCCGTGTGGCTACTGTGCTGTGGTGGTCCGCAAGGGCCGTCGTAGTGCCTTATAGCCGCACCTCCCCTCTTTCCCCTTACCTGATCTAGATCCCTGCCCCTGTACATAATTTAACGCTGTTTTTTTTCCTTCTAGAAGATTTTGTTAATTAGCGAATTAATTAAAATATGAACTGTATTGAATATTAATATTTTGGAATTCTTTATTTATTATTTGGGTGAATAAATATTTTAATTTGTGGTATGTGTGTAACTTTTATTCCGACGCCGAACCTACCCCTCAACTGACTGAGCGACGCCCAAGGGAGGAAAAATTAAGGCTACCGGTTTCCGACCTTACACAACTTTTCTAAAACGCTTCTGGGATCCAGATCCACACCGCACTTTTCAAAGAAAGAACATTACAAATTAGTAATAAAATCGACAGTTTTGCGTTTTGCTGTTCAAAGTGGCAGGATTAATATTAACTTGGGGGAGGCTTAACGTTGGATTTTGGCTCTTTTTTCAGTTTTAAAAACTACGCACTTTATGAGAAAAGTTCTTCAATACAAAAATAAAGTACATTAAATTTTCTACAAATAATATCTCATACATTTTATTCTTCAGGGGAGCGATTTAGGCGCTAGCGCGCGTTAAAATAAAAAACTTCCAAAATTGGTATTATAAAATTTTTTTTGTCGCTCATAACTCGAAAACTAAGCACTTTTGGAGAAAAGTGTTCCTACGCAAAAATAAGGCACATTTAATTTCTTACAAATTATCCCTTTTAAATTTTTTCGTCATACAATCAGGTGACGTGGTACAGCGCGTTGAATTTGAGGGTATATCTGACGTAACGTGTCCGGGAGGCAGAATACCGAAATACAAAAATTTTAAATGTTTGATACTGACTGATGCAGGCTGAAAGGACATTGCCAAGGAGTAATAAAACCGACAGTCTGCCACTCTAAAGTGGCAGCATTAACTTGGAGGGTGGCTTTTGTCTCTTTTTTGCTTATAACTCGAAAACTATGCATTTTATGAGAAAAGTTCTTCAATACAAAAATAAAGTACATTAAATTTTCTACAAATAATATCTCTTAAGTTTTATTCCTTAGGTGAGCGGTTTAGGCGCTGACGCGCGTTTAAGTTAATAAAACTTCTAAAATCGGCCAAACAAAAGCTTTTTTCCTTCATAACTCGAAAACTAGGCACTTTTGGAGAAAAGCGTTTCTATGCATAAGAAATAAGGTGCATTTTATTTCCTACAAATTATGTCTAGGTATTAAATTTGTTTTATCAAACAAACAGTTGGAAGTGGTAGAGGTTGAAGCTTGGAGTACATCGAACATAGCGCGTGTCCGAGAGGCAGAATGCCGAAATACAAAACCAAAATTTTTGATTTGAATAATGAAACCGACTATGTGTCTCTTAAAAGTAAAAAAGTGGCAGCATTAACTTGGGAGAGATTCGAAAAAGGTGGGTTTTTGCTTTTTTTTCATTTTTCCGCTTATAACTCGAAAACTACTCACTTTTGGAAAAGGCCTTTTATATAGAATTAGGGCCGATATTTCAATCTTCTATTAAAGTTCCTAATAACTATTTGGCGAATAAGTTTTGGTTGCTACATAAAGCCTGTTTTATAATTGGCTAATTTTTAAAATCAATAGATCTAATACGTTGTAAATGAACCCCAACATACACACATAAGTGAAAAAACTTTAAATGAGAAAATTTGTTTTCCACCAAGTGCCTCGGGAATCGAACCCAAGACTTTGCTATTTCCGGTAGCAGGCCTATACCCAATACACTACGGAGGCGTATAGGCGTGCTACCGGAAATAGCAAAGTCTTGGGTTCGATTCCCGAGGCACTTGGTGGAAAACAAATTTTCTCATTTAAAGTTTTTTCACTTATGTGTGTATGTTGGGGTTCATTTACAACGTATTAGATCTATCTAACTAATTAACCCTAAATATTTAAAAATTTTTAAAATCAATTAGCAACTAAATAAATTATTAGGCAAATAGCTATTAGGAACTTTAATAGGAGATTGAAATATCGGCCCTAAAACTACATTAAATTTCCTATAAATCACATCTAGAAGGATTTTTCCTAGGACGAACGGTTTAGACGCTAGAGCGCGTTAAAGTTTCACAAAAATTTCAAACTCTGCCCAAAAACTGTTTTAGGGGGTTTATCGCTTATAACTCGAAAACTACGGACTTTTTGAGAAAAGTGCACATATGTAAAAGTAAACCAAATAAAATTTCCTGCCAACTATATTCGAAAGGTTTTTTTCTCAGACGAACGGCTTAGGCGCTAGAGTGCGTTTCGAGATATTCACAAAAAACCTAAAAAGTAACACTTTTTTGGTTACTACCGGTAAGCTAGCCTCCGATTCATCATGACTTTTAGTATATTCCGCACTAGATACCTACAAATAAGTAGGTCAAGTTTCAAAACTACTATTTGATTTTTTGGAAGAGAACCTTTAGTTGACTGGACACTGGACTAAGGCAGCAAAGTTCTAGTTCTAAGTTAGTACTTTTAATATCGCCATATTAATGCAATGGAGTTTTACTTTTACTACTGATGAACAGAATAAACATAAATTGAAGCCTCTGATTTTGCGGAACAATGATAATTTTAAGATCAACTTATGTCAAACATAATCCACCGTTTTAACTACTTTCCCTATTTATTAGATAATACTAACACAAACTCGGTAATGTGGAATTATTTTCCCGGTTTATAAACATTAAACAATTAAACTGAATAATATGATACTGAATTGCATAATTCTCCAAATAAATTACTATACCTATATCTATATGCTTACTACGATATGTAAATGACATATGTAGGGGTGAGTGTTACAATATATCACACTGTATCTAATTATCGTTTATAATTAATTATACATTTATGACACCGATACGCATTGTGCTTGTGAACCGTGTCATTTACAACATTTTATATTCAATCTATTAATTAACTACTAAAATGGCTACTGATAAATGCACTTGCAAATTATATTTCGAAAACACGATAATCCGCCAGTTTAAACGCCTCGGGGATTAAATCCAAACTCAAAACGTGCTCCCATTACTAAGCCTATACCTATACGAAACGAGCTATACCACACCATTGAGTATACATATAATAACACTGCTTTAACCACACTAAAAAGCTATAAATTATTATTACCTCAGGTAGCAACATACGGGATGATTCCCAATTATTTTGGCAATTCCACTTGCATATATCGCACATACGACCTTTGGAGACTTGGAGATAACAGAATTTAGATCTTGACCCGACCCCATGCACATTATAAACTTATTTATAGCCACCATACACTATCGTACAGTATATGACTAAAAAACTATTATAATTGGCATTAGAAAATATTATTTTGTTAGTTGCATACGACTCTAATTTAAGAAAATTACAATTGAGTTTTAAAAATATAACGTCAACTTGGAGAATAAAGCGTAAATATTTGCCAATGACCAAGTAACTCCATTATCGCGACCTTCATGACGATTTAGTATAAGTAGTACTTTGGTACCGTGTTACTACTAGGTTTTCTTTAGCCATATATTACACCCAATATTTATTTATATAAAAAAGTACAGGCTATGTAGTAGTTTTTGATAAATCAGCTGTAAAGCGCATTTTCAATAAGTTGTGGGTTAAAAATAGAATATGATCGCCAACTTGTAGAAAATTATTATTTAGTTATTTCATTATTGCGCGACATTGAAAAATATGGCTGTTACAACATTTAAATAAATACGTAAACAAAGTTTAAAATACCTTTATTTCGCGATCGTCTTCATCTTGGACATTTAAATTACTATTGCTACCAAACGACAACAAACGAAGTAATTTGAGTGGACTCATCCTCATTAACGAACCATTTTGAATTTTATTAAGCGATGAATGAGCGCTTGTTTACATTTTAAATAATACAACATTTGGGATTTGGCATACATTCGCATGTGGTTCATTAATAGACGTGTGGGTTAATAATTTAATCGTCTCCGTAGCCGATAGCTCTTCTCGATCGCCATTTGAGTTTTCTCTTACATGCGTTCTGCAAACGATTCGAATAGTTTACTATTTTTTAAACAAAACCGTATTATTTCGTTAATTTGTTAGCTTCAATTGAAACGAAACGCGTAAAATATATAAAAGCCGGAAATTGAAAATTAATTTGAACGCAACCGCACGAATTATGTAAGAAACTTTAATCTATTCCTTGTCGAACAAACGCTAACCGTGTCGAAAGTTAACTTGATTTGATCAGGTTGTTTATTGAATTAAAAGCCCCACAACTGCACGTCTTGCACTATTTAGTTGAACTTACTTATTACATTTTGAACTGCACGAACAACTACCGTTTTCTCGAACAAATACTGTACCGATACCGATCCTATAATCCTATCGACGCAACGGTTCAAAACAGTCTGTTAACTCGGTACGCAAAGTAATTAGAAAAAGTCAACAAGTCGCAAGTTTAAAACGTTAATTTACATAAACTGACATTCGTTTTATTATTTATTAAAATTAACATTGTGTTAATTTGTTAAAAGCTAGTTTTTTAAACTGCCACTTTTTGCTGAATCAGAACAATTATACACTTTTAAGAGCACGAAATTAAACTCCTATTTTTACTGTTGCGGTTTTGTTTACTTTTTGTTTTCCAAACGGTCCAAAATCAAGGATTCGATCGCTTTTTGCGCACGAATTAATGATCGTAAATTTATAAAATAATTATTCGGGCAATAAAAAATTAACTGGTGGGTGTAAATCCGAGCCAAGCGCACCCAACAATGATGACGTAAGGAATGTTTTTTTTAAATCGGCACATAAATCCCAATCGACATAAAAAAGAAATAAAATAAGAAAATTTGTATCCTTGAGAAAATGGCTTTAAATAAATCCTAATAATTATTACAAACGGTTCAATGTAAAAATTTGAAATTGCATTAGAAATAGAACTCGGCGTGTGTACCTACTACTTCGTTTGTAAATAATTTATATCACCTTCAGCGATGCATTTTTTACAATATAAAACCGCAATGGCACGGCACGCCATTTAATTATTAAAAATGTGTTGGTGTTGATCACCTGTTAATTGATCTTGAAAGTATTGCTTTTCTCCATGAATATTTTATGTAAATGTAAAAGGATGATAAATGCTCGATTTATCACATACGTTACAAATTTTCATATTTGAACTTTTAAAGTAACAAGTGGCTTAAATAAGCTATTTATTATTTTAATAAAATCCCCAAATACGATGATGGGTCGTGACCAACAAAATGATGCCGAGCAAAACTTTAATTTACCGGTACAAATAGGAACAAAATGGTAGTGCAAGTAATTTTTGGGGGCTAAACATTGAGGTTCTTGGTCAATGCCAATACATGTTTACTTTGATGATATTTTTTTCATACAGAACTGCCGGGAACTGCGTTAGAATGTTTGAAGATATTTCAGTTATAGCGTCATCGCTCATCACTGAAGAGACTTTGAGACGGAAAGAGTGATTGGCCACCACAAACACCGCAATCTGCGTATATTGTTAAGTATTTCTATACGATTTACTCATCGTCTGCAAATTAAAACTTGTAAAAAGCTTACATTTAGTCCAAGAGCTAGTAAACATACCAATACCACTTGAGATTATTCCAAATATTTAATATTCATTATTTTTATGTAAAAGGACTTTGCATCATAGCCAAGTCACTCGTATGCCCGACTATATATTGGCCGCGTTACAGTACTAGGGCACGCACTCAATTTTTCAAAAATGTCGTACATATTACGTGATTTATTTCAGGATAAAATTATAATTTAAAAAAAAAGAGCAAAAAATATTGTATGGTTTTGTCGAAACAGAATTGACGAGACGTTTGCAGCGGACAGCGCACGAGTTGGTTGCGAGGTAGCGTGCAAATATACTAACGTCCATTTTCATAATCAACTTTAACTTAAAGTCGTCATTTACTTCAGCATATCATTGGTTTCCTAGAACAACTTTAGTACTTTAAAGGCTACTTTAAGAAACCTCACCAAGCACTTTACCTTAAAATAGCCTAAAAAGTACTAAAGTTGCTCTAGGAAACCATGGGTATGCTAAAGTAAATCACGACTTTAAGTTAAAGTTGATTATGAAAATGGACGTAAAACAATTAGTTGTACAAAAATTTTCATTGCAAATAAATAAATAATAGTAATAATAAATAAATAATAATAATAAAAACGACACTGTCTGCCTGTCTGTCTCACTCACTAGCAGCATTAACTTAGAACAGGATCGAGAATGGTGGATTTTGGTTCTTTTTTGTTTTTTATGTATAGTTTGAAAACTACGCACTTTTTAAAAAAAGTTCTTCTATATAAAAATAAACTCCATAAAATTTCCCGCATATTGTACCTGTTTGAATTTTTTTCACACTAATGGTTTAGGCGCTAGAGCGCAAGTTTCACAAAAATTCTAAAATCTGCCCAAAAACCGATTTGTTTAGTTTATCGCTTATAACTCGAAAACTACACACTTTTAGAGAAAAGAGTCCCTATAGCAAAATAAAGTGCACTCAATTTCCTACAAATTATACCTCTTCGATTTTTTCTTCGCACGAATGGTTTAGGCGCTAGAGCGCAAGTTTCACGAAAATTCTAAAATCTGCCCAAAAACCGATTTGTTTAGTTTATCGCTTATAACTCGAAAACTACACACTTTTAGAGAAAAGAGTCCCTATAGCAAAATAAAGTGCACTCAATTTCCTACAAATTATACCTCTTCGATTTTTTCTTCGCACGAATGGTTTAGGCGCTAGAGCGCAAGTTTCACGAAAATTCTAAAATCTGCCCAAAAACCGATTTGTTTAGTTTATCGCTTATAACTCGAAAACTACACACTTTTAGAGAAAAGAGTCCCTATAGCAAAATAAAGTGCACTCAATTTCCTACAAATTATACCTCTTCGATTTTTTCTTCGCACGAATGGTTTAGGCGCTAGAGCGGAAGTTTCACGAAAATTCTAAAATCTGCCCAAAAACCGATTTGTTTAGTTTATCGCTTATAACTCGAAAACTACACACTTTTAGAGAAAAGAGTCTCTATATCAAAATAAAGTGCATTCAATTTCCTACAAATTATACCTCCTCGATTTTTTCTTCGCACGAATGGCTTAGGCGCTAGAGCGCAAGTTTCACAAAAATTCTAAAATCTGCCCCAAAAACGGATTTTTTTAGTTTATCGCTTATACTCGAAAACTACACACTTTTGGAGAAAAGAGACCTTATAGAAAAATAAAGTGCATCAACTTCCTACAAATTATACCTCTTCGATTTTTTCTTCGCACGAATGGTTTAGGCGCTAGAGCGCAAGTTTCACAAAAATTCTAAAATCTGCCCCAAAAACGGATTTTTTTAGTTTATCGCTTATAACTCAAAAACTACACACTTTTAGAGAAGTTTCTATAGAAAAATAAAGTGCATTAAATTTCCTACAAATTATACCTCTTCGATTTTTCTTCGCACGAATGGTTTAGGCTCTAGAGCGCAAGTTTGACAAAAATTCCAAAATAGCCCAAAAACAGATTTTTATAGTTTATTGCTTATAACTCAAAAACTACGCACTTTTAGAAAAAGCGCTCCTATGGAAAAATAAAGTACATTAAATTTTCTACAAATTACATCTGGTAGGTTTTTCAGACAAATGACTATTAACATCTAATTTCCAAAATTGAAAAGGTCGAGCGAGTAGCAATTGCAAGTGGCAACAATTAAACCTATTCTGTATCATAAACTTTAAGAATAGTGGGAAACTTTGACGTTAAAATGACGTTCTATCTTTTTTATTTAGCTGTGACAGAGCGAGATAAAAAGTCATTTTAACGTTAAAGTTTCCCGCTATCCTTAAAGTTTATGATACAGAATACGCCTGAATATTGTCAATATTTCACTTCTACACATTACTATGTTCCTTTATTCGATGCCCTCGTTTTATTCAAATTACGTATACAGGAAATATAATTTAAAATTTTTAATGTTTTGAAAACAGTGACCGATAGCAAAAAGAAAGATCAAATAAACGAAATTGAGATTTTTTTAAGTAATACAAAGCCAAGCTTATTACATTACTGTTTCATTAAAAATAAATATATTTTGTAAGCCGTTATTATTATCATTATTATTATGATACCATCTACAAAACTAAATTACTTTTTTTTCAAAATTGACGATAGTATTTTGATTACTACTTGATTTCTATTTCCACCTCCACGTTATTACACAATAAAATTATTTCTCTAATGAAAATTATGTATTGAAATTTGCTTGTAGTACAGTACGTTAACCCAATTTAGAAATTACTACTCGTGTTCTGATCAAAATTTTCGAAAACAATCCCTTTTTTGCTAACTTTTCGTTATATTAAAATCGTACATTAACAAACTAAGGAATTCAACTGTCGACAAATATTTCTTGCATTACGACAAGTGCAACAATGCAGTTTATCTTCTTAATAGACGATTCTCGGAACGCATGATAATAAATGTTAATCAATTAAAAATACTGGAACCAAAACAAACATCACGTTTGAGAGGTTATAACATACAGGATGAATCAATATTGTTTAAATAAATTAAGCGTGATGCGGTGATGCCAAATTCCCGTCCAATCCCCTACAGTAGTTCAACGTGCTAGGTTCCAATTGCCGAAGTGAACGGTTTCGACCTCGAGATATAGTTAAAATAGCAAAATAGGCCACAGTTTTGGATCTATTGAAGAATGATTTTTTTACTTCTAAATAGGAACGATCCGAACGCACTTCGACTTGAAGCAGGGAGAAAAGCGCAGAAGTGAAAGAAGTTGATTTGTGAAACAGGAGACGACCGTGCGAGAAACGGCCGATTGTCTCCCAGTCTCATTTGCAACAAAGTTGTGCCAGCTTCACAACTTCAGATTCTATTAACTCCTTGGATGAATCATGAATCAATAGGATCCTAGAAACTAAAAATCAAGATTTCCAAATCTTGAAATTTTTGACGTAAGTACCTCAGAAACACACTGTAGAATTGCATTGTAGATTTGTCGTATCTTCTAATCAACGCAATCGATTCATGCCACATTCTCTGTCCATTTCGCAATTATTTTCACTACGCCAATTTTCTCAATTTTCACGGCCATTAAATTTTACAATAAAATGGCACTTCAACCAGTAATAGTAAATTAACGTCACGACAATATTTTTTATGAATCGCAGATTTGGATTACATTTTATATCCTCGTATTTCATTCCGCGCATAAACTTATAGATGCGCGATAACTTCGAATTTGTTAATTCAATATCCGGTTCTTTTTTAATTTGCAATAACTCGAAAAAGTTGTCAAAATTGATTAGTGTTTCGACCGAAATAACGTCTTCGATGTTTGACACCCGAGTGGTGCCAAAAATGGAACCACCAAAACCACAAACGGATATTAACTTTCAACTAAAACCGTTAAGATAAAGAGGAACAAAAACCAAAATTTATTTTTTGCAACGAAAAAGGTAGTATACTACCTTCTCGAGGTCCTCGAGAGGTTACGACCTCCTGTCTTGTAATTTTGCACACAAGTTAAAACTTAAAGCAGCCGATTCAAATTATTCGTTACTTCTCTACAAGAATAAGTTGTTCGCATCTTCATCCCAAAGAGACCAACTTTTATATTCGTGACTTGCACTTAAAGACTTACACACACCACACCTTATTTACTAATCAATTTGTTGGAACGGACGAAATTATTTAATGTAGGCGCCAAACCTGTTGTATGCATGCTTTCAGAAGAAGAAAAAAAACTAATTAAACTAACCAAGACAGTCCTTGAAAAGAAATTTGCATTTGATCTCTTCTCTCCATGAAGGACCGCTTGTGGTGCGACATAAAAATTTACGCCGAATTTAGTTCTTGCGTTGTTTAAACGCACTTAAATTTTTGATGATTATTTATACGTTTATATTAATGTGTTAATTTACGAGACGTAAAATAATTGCGGGACAATTAAACTGCTGGTGTTTAAATCGTATAAGGAGCTATAAAATTAAGAAATTCCACTATCAAGTTCAAGGAAAGACTGTTTTTTAAGAGGATTAAACTATGTTTGTCAAAGTAGGAATTAAAGCGACACAATATTATTTGCAAGTTCAAGGTTAAAATAGAAATATTTGTCAATTGTTGTTGAAATTCGCCATATTCGAGAAGAATACGATGGCAAGTTTCGGTATCGGAGAGTTCTGAACGAATGGAGCATCGAAAAATGGAGTCTCTAGTCAAATATGAACTGGTGTCTTCTACCCTACAACAATCCTAATATGGGGTTCATGTGACAGGGGTTAAATTTGAATCACACTGTGACTATATTACGAACAAATATCAAACTTTTTAAGGATTGGCGTATCGGTCGTATCAAAACACTTACGACTTCGTGAGAAAGGCCCTACCTGTAGCTTTAAATATAAAACTCTGCATTATTTTTAAAGAATACTTAAACAGTCAATAAACAATGGATTTACTATATTTTAACCTTAACCTATGGCAACTCTAATTACCTGCACGTTTTCTCAATGCTCATCTAATCCAGCACAGAACACAGTGCAATTTATTCAGCACTTGTCACAATAGCAGCACTCGCTGCTCAATAAATAAATTGTGGTATTGCGAAAAAATTTGATTAATTCCAGTCGTATCGAATCTTTTAATTAATTGAATATAATGCCACGAGTATGTTGAACTTTTAACAATCTGTTAAAATCGCGAAGTGGGCAGTGGTCAAACACCCGCGCATTTTCTTAGACAAATTTAACTATCCGTAATAATAATAAAAGCACACAAAAACTGGTTACAGCCATTTTAAATACTACGAATGGTTTTTTCGTACGACCCGATTCATTTGAGAAATTGAAAAAAAAAATTAATAATTAACGAACTACTTATCGGCATACCGAGGTTAAACTTAACAGTAAAATTTAATCATTAATTTAACAACTTAATTAAGTTACGCCGAAAAGGGCCTCTTTATTAATCATAATTGTAAAACGTTAAAACGAGGTTCATCTCCTAACTTCATTTGGGTTTGTTTAATTGCGTTAGAAGAAAAATACTGGGACAATACCTCTATGAATAGGCTCATATAGTTTATTATGTTGTGATAGAAGGGTTATGATTCCTTTCGAATAGTAGAATTAAAATTTTTCATTTTGTGATATCTCAACTGAAAACTCGTTTGAACATTTCCCACCCCACCGAAGACGATGAAATTAGCTTTACAATGTAAGTAAGTTGTTGTAACTTCAAATGCCAGTGACGTGAAACATCAATAAAAGTATAAATATAAACAACCAGATACCTCAAGCCTGCTCCAAACACTAAAATAAGATTTTTCTAGCAAGAAATCTTTAACCGCAGGCCTAAATGTACACGTGTTCCTCCAGTCAACTCTCTAATATCTGCCGGTAACCCATTACAAATCGTCACCGCCTCGCACAAGAATGAACGGCGATAAAGAGGACCCCTCGCAAATTCGTGTCTAGGCTCAAATCTCCGTCTGATATGATATAGGTGAATCCCAGATCCCAGACAAACAATTCGCTGTTGAAATTTGAAATGTAGAAATCCCGTAGTCAAATATGAAGCAGCCAGCAGTAGTCAGCACGCCCAATACCTTAAATGGAGGCCTACAAGTCTCTAGCCTTCCACTCTAGCCACAGACCACGCGAATGGCCCTTTTCTGCAGCTTAAATATGCGAATTGCATCAACCGAATTTCCCCAAAACAGAATACCATATGTCATCAGCGAATGAAAGTATGCGTGATATACCACTACTTACAAGCGTTTGCAACATACATCGGGACCTCGATTTTTTAAGAGCGAACAGAGACTATTCACGGCTTTCGATGTCTCTGCTCTCTGAGCAGTGTCTACACCAGTTAAGAACGTCATCAACGGTAAGCCCCAACAAGTTACAATGCGGAGCTAGATTCAGATCAACGCCGCAATAAGAAATCCCAAAATTATTCGGAACTTTAAACTTTGAAAATATCATATTTGTCTAGAAAAAACCAAAGCAGAAGAAAATTGTCCAATTGTAATCTATTGTGATGTCAATTATTGTTTTTAAAATATTTCTAAAAATTTATTACCGAAATTTCGAAAACGAAGCCTGTGGCCTGTGGTAGCAAGATCCTACACAAACTTAGGCAGTGCCGGATTAAGAATGCACGAGCACTGGGATTAAATAAGTGACACAGTGACACTATACCGCATGTTCCGTTGAAAACTATTCATAGAAAATTTCTGAAGAAACTTTTTCAACAAGTACTATTTAAGACCTTTTTCTTGTAAAACTGTGCCCCGTATATTGATAAATAGAAACAAATAGGATATGAACTTTCTTGCTTAGGCCCAGTTGTATAAACGAACTAATCTCGGAGTCAAAGTGAACTCCACGATTAACGTAAATCAACAACTATTAATTCGAGTTAACTCGAAATATATTTGACTCTAGGAAATTGGTGGGTTAACCCTGGACCAAGTGTCTACGAGCTAACCTAATCTAATTCACGCTAAGATCTAACCTTATATTCAGATCGTGGAGTTAACTCTGACTCCGAGATTATCTCGTTTATACAACTGGGCCTTAGAATAACTTTTTAACTTGCCCTGTATATGATCTGAATGTCTCAAACCAGTACATGCGAATTGGAAATACGAAATACATAATTCAATATTTTATTAAACCAATTAAACTGAAATTTTGAAACATTTTCTTTAATAAATAAGCAGTTTTATGTTTAAAATTATTACTGCGCTACTATAAACCCTAAATAAAGATGCACACGGCACTAAATTATTTTAATGCAGCATTTACCAAACTTTTTGACGTTAACTTCCACAAAGTCTGGACAATTTCCATTTCCCGCAGTGCCGGTGAAAATTTTAAGGACTTTACTGCTCGTTAAGATACTTCCGTAAACTATTTGGTGACCTCAGCATAGAAACTTTAAAAATCCTACTAAAGAAATTGTTTTTCATTATTATTTTGTTTGTTTTTGACACTTGTAGCATTGTGCTACAGAAATGGTTCTAAAGATTTTAACAGTTGTTGTTTACCACGATTTTATTATTAACTTGAATAAATTTGATGATAAAATTCAAATTTTCAGTAGGTACCTTAAATTTCATATTTTTGAATATTATCTCTGGAACAACTTTTTCTCGTAAGTTGTGCGGAATATCCAAAAATTGAATCAGTTTGGCAAAATATCCAGCTACTAGTAGAAAAAAGAAGTCAAATGGGGGAGCTCGGGAGTACTTTTCCAAATTTTCAGAGAGAAATTTATCTTGAAATTACTGTTAAATTTTCATTCCCATTTGGACAACACCCTGTTCATTGGAAAAATTAAAATTTATTGTTTTCATTTACCCTCTTGCATAAGAATTACAGAAAATTGAATTTACAGGAATAATACGAATCCTCGTAGTTTGGTGTAGTATAACAGTTTCTGCTTATCAAATTCTATTAAAATCAATTAGTAGTACCATTAAGATAAGATTTTTAATAGCCCAACATAATCTTCGGTTTAAAAAAATTAACAACACGAACTACGATAGATTAAACAAATAGCTTGAGGAGTTTTAACAAACTAACTTAATAAAAAATAAAAAAGATTAAAGATAAAACATAAAATTTGTGAGTAAAACAAAACAAACTTTACTAACCATCGACTTGTACGAAATCTACGCTTTTTAATAATTGAAGTCCGGTATATAAGTCAATCTTCGTCCTTGCAAGGACGTGGCACATAAAACCTTATTATGTTGATAATTACATCCGAGCGTTTTCACTCGATCATCGCGTAAAATACGTACTTTTTCATAACGTAACTAGCGATCATCACACCTTAGCAAGTTCATGTAGACTGATTCACCCGCGAAACGATCGAAAGATTATGTATCGCGCCAATGCGACCACCACGAATAACTTTTTCGCTGTCCGAATCACATTAACGGAGAGGCAGTAAGTAAGTAACAGAGCTCACGAGATTTATCAACCGTAGCACGAATAGAACAACGTGTATATTATGTTGCAGGGTGTTACGTGATACCGCAGGAGTCGACTTTTAACCTGCATACCTAATATTATACTTTATTCCGCATTAAATTCTTATCGCAGACGGTGTGATTGTGTGTTCAGCAGTGTTTACCTGTACTATAACTATAAAGCTAGTAAAGACGTGTGTCGGATAAGGTAAGAAATAATAATACTCGTCGGCTCGAGAGTTTCCACACTTTTAACTAGGCTCTATGGGAGGAAGTGATTGAAGATTAATCGATATCCTAAACCAATTTCAGATAATAGCACAATGCTCAAAATTCTCGTTTAATCAACAACGTTTAAAGCATCATAATATTGATAGTCTGCTTAGCTAAAAACGATAAAACAAGACCTAAAATTAGTCATTTGTTTTGATTCGGGTATACAGTATACACTATACAGTGACCCAGAGCAACACAAAATAGGGATAATGTAGAGAGAGGCTATACTGAATACCGAATCACTGAATCTCAAAGCATCTTTTACTGCTTACGAGCTTACGTGCTTACTGCTATGTATGAGATGACATTAGTCTGCAACGGTTTTCGAATTCTTTATGTTGTCTGTCTCGGTAAAGCGTTTTTAATTTATCTCCCACTTGACACCCATTGACAACAAGTAACCCACAAAGTCGCCTAACACTATAACTTTATTTATCAGCTGAAACAGATGAAATTTCTATCAAGTAATTATTATTATTATTATTATTCTACAAAGTAAAATATTGACGTAAATTACAATGTTTTTCTTTGCTGACGCACTTTCCATCACTTTCGGTTCCACCGGAAATAGACCCAATTTTTTTATTTCTAAATAGAAGGGTATTGATTTCCACAGTTGTGTTAGACTCCAAGACTGAAAACGGCCACTGAGCGAAAAAGACTTCTACAACGCGTACCTACTGGCAACCAACAGTTTAATGCAACAACACGAAATTCGTGTCGTGGCTATGTATCTCGGTAAATTTTGGTTGTACGGAAAAAATTACTATTAGCCAAATTGTTAAGGAGGATATATCCAACAACTTTTGTTTGACACTTTTTTTGAAATTTCTTATTGTTCAAAAGTTATAAATTTTCCAAAATTACACTCTTGGGGATGGAAACGGTTTTTCGATTTTACAACAAAACGGTAAATCGGGGACAAAAAATGGTTAAGAGAGTTGTAATTGTAGAGAGTTGTAGCTTTTGAGTTTCTTTACAATGTGTATATGCTAATGGTTTTTGATGTTTGGTACGAGTTCAGAGGACGCCAGAAGTCGACCGGCTTCAATATTTTTGAGAATTTTTCAATTTTGAACTTAACTAATTTGTAAGTATTTCAAGTCATCGCAAATTTCAACTCGAGGTGCCCCCTTATGAATTTGGTCAAAATGCGATGAATCCGAGGGGGAAAACTTGGTTGGGGTGCCCTAGTGGCATCCCCTACCTATTACCATTAAAATTGCATCAAACTTCTAATTAACGCAATTCAAAAGTACTATTTGACCTGGACTATTACTACACTACATTAGTAAACATTTTAATGTCTTGTGGCACTTTTTAATTCCAAAACGCGTTCTGGTCGGTTTCTAAAAGGACCACAACAAGAGTTTCGTGTGGCATTAAACTATTGCCCGAACGCGTTGTGTTTGTCTTCTTCGCTCAGTAGCCATCTTCGGTACTATGTACCGAAATGCACTAATTAGAATTTAGCTTTTAGATACCTCTATATTACCAGAGAATCCAAAAGTCAAGTACTCGACAAACAAACCAAAATGGCGAGTGTGAAGCAAAAGACAAATAAACTTGACTTGGGCATTACAGGAACTAAATACATTCTTGAACATCGAAATCAAAAGTTACCAAACAAATGGATTGTGGAAAAAAATAATCCCCAAATAATGGTAACTAATTATTGGTTACGTGCACTGTTCAACTTAAGAGCAAAAAATAAAAGAGATGACATGTGAGTTGTGGAAATTTTCAAAATGCAATCACGCAATTACCCTCTAAACGAATTTGTCTTCCAGATGATTCTTTTCTGGACGCTCAACTGAGGGCGCAGATTCACAGCCCACTTTTTCATTATTACGAAGGTAAATTTGGGTCAGGGCATTAATTATTAATTATTAGAAACCGCAACTATGATACATAAAGCAAACAGTAAAATAGAACATTATTGATTTAAGAAAACTACTTCGCAATCTCATTTACTACAGTTGGATATTAAAGGTGTAATTAGAAACCTGCAACCTTATAATTTTACTTTAATATTTACCTACTATTTATAAAACACGAAATTTATTAAAAGGCTTTATCAAATAAATAGTATAAGTTTCTACGTTCTACCATTTCATAAAATTTGTTTGAAATTGCGTGCAATATAAAAGTGATTTATTTAGTAAGATTGCTTTGCTCTGTACGTACGTACGTTCCTTGTATTTTATTTAAAAAGTCAATATCAAAGGCATAAAATGGCACTTTACTATAATTAAACCTCCCATTACACTTTACGTGTAATGCAGCGGCAAAAATACACCTTGTCGAGTGTAGGAACAACCGTGAAAACTCGAAGTGCTGTTGTTGGTGTTAAAAAAACAACTCTTCCAATTGAATATTTGTGGTTACAGTTACCTCACAACCACACCCCAGCCACAGAAACGATGGTTTTCTACTAAACTAACCAAACTATACCTATGTAATTGCTTAATCGTTAAAATAAACTGAGCTTTGAGAGTTTTCTACTTTATAGTATCGTTCGTAAGTCACAAAGAAGTCCTTGCTCCTTGCTCCTTGCTAGAGCTATTGTAACGTTAGAACAAATTGCATAAAATGTCACCAAAGTAAGAGTATCAAGTTTAAAAGTTTTCTGAATACACAAGAACAAGAATGTTAAATATAAAATTACATCGCATTTATCTAATAATAACAAAAGAAAAGAATAAATCGTCAAATAAATTTACCCAGTCATTGTACACAATGGTAGGATAGGTGATATTTTATGACAAGGTGTTACCGCCAGTTTTTATAATTGGGAGTAAAACGATATGCATTATGAAGGAAGTATGGATGCAAAATGAATATGAAGGAGGGATGTAAAAAAAGATATCTGTCTGCAAGAGGGTAAGTCTGGGACGTTAGAAGTTTAAAATTTTCCAAAATATACTAAGTAGTATTTCATGGGAAAATCTGATTCACTCCACTGTGCTAAGTGTGTTAGTAAATTACGAAGTGTAGACGAGTAAAATATACCGGGTGGCACGTGCTTATGGCATAGGTTGCCCTTTTCATTTATTTTTACAAAGAAATAAGTTGTCAAGCCTTGCTTACCAAATGGACGTAACTTTAGTTTTGCAAGCAGTAAACCGATTCAAGAAAAATCATAATAGTATACAGGGTGTTTTTAGTTGAGATATGTGTATAAAACAGCATTTGTTTCATCTTTTAACCGAATGACAATCCGCAAGGGCCACTATACTCAACAGACAAAATTCTGGCCCTGTAATGAAAGCCTTTCCGAACTTCTTATCAGCGACCCAATAAAATATGTACCTACCTACACATAACTTATTTATTCGCTGGACTAGAAAATTATTGCATGTACCAAATTATGTTTCACCAACGGTAAAAAGAAAAACAGTTGAAATTCTGCTTCCTTCTTGGGTGATATTAAAGTAGGCACTACCTGATAAAATGCTTTAGTAAATTTGCGCCTTCGTAAAGCTGCGAGCCTGGTGGTGATAAATGATATTGTGTAAGAATACCTCTATAAATGATAATGAAATAATTTGAATAATTATACTTTAAAGTTCGTAAGGAAAAACGTATGCTTGTTAGTGATATAAGATATAAACAAAATATAAGTGGATATAATATATCCAACTTCTTATCTTTCGTACAACGTACAACAATAAACTGTTCGTATAAGAGAATTGATTTCTTGCATTATGTTCCATGAAATTCTTCGGAGACATTCAACCTTGCCAACTTTTACCGTACATAATAAATGAAAAAGTCAATATCCTGGTTTTACCTAAAGCACATATTAGGAAGTACAGGCCTTCCAGTTTTTATAGCGACATTGCAGAGAAGCTGCTAATGCCATATATTCTGCCTCGCCCTAGCGGAAGGTCGCTGTGGTCGTTTAATCTACAATACTTCTTTCAAGTTGCACGAAGAACGAATTTTATGAACCGTATCACCGAAAGTCGGCTAAGAGCACATTAAACGAGTACCCTCACTAAAGATTGTATTACAAAATTTTTTTTTAGTTTACTACAATGTATTCAAATTTATACTTATAGCTCATAATAACGAACAGGATGTTTTGAGGATATTGTAGGTTTGTAGGAAGAGAACTATGGAACTACTGACCTGTCTAGTGTCTAGTTGAAAGTGACAGTTTACATTTAGGAACCTACCTATGTAACAAAATACTGTTGACATTATAACGAAGGGTATTAGCGAAAGCAAATTGTCTGTCACATGTAAGTTTGCTAAAGTAAACACTGTTAAGCTAACATCCTTTACTTATTTAAAAAATATTTCAAACTCGTCGCAGAAATTAGAAATAAAAATGATGGGAACTTCCTTATACAAATTTGATAATTTTAATGCATTTACAACTATTATTGTAAGGCGAAACATGGCGAAACTTAATAAAAACTTAAAACAATTCCTAGCGGCTTTTGATTTAATACAATTTTTATACTGCACAGGGTGGCCCATTTTGCATGGTACTTGGGAGTTACGTCTATTTCTACCGTGTTGTATGACGAATTTTGATGAAAAATCGATTGGTGAAAACTGAAAACCACCATATAAATTGGCGTTACCGTCAAATACTGTGCTAAATTGATCACCCAGTACTGTTCTTTTTGTTGATTTTAAGGACAAGTTTTGAACAGTAAACATGTCAAGAAATCAGATGGAGCAATTTAGTTTAGCCATTATTTGTCACTAAATTTACAAAATATCGTTACCTAGTGCATGATCATCGAGCCAACGTGGGAGGGACAGTTAAACCAAAGAATATCTAGTAATTCTATGTTCTTTGGTTAAACCAAGTTAAACTGAGTGTTACCTCCCACCCCAAAAAAATGAAAAATGAGCGAGTGCACCGAGTGAAACGTTCAAAGTGCCGAAAGCAACCTTTGATGACCAAAAAATTGAAGATGATGTTAATGAATAAAACATGGTGCCGCATTCGTGGCATTTTGGTTTCTCTTAACACACAAAAAAAATACAAAAGCACTGACTGCGATCGAGTATTCTTTATTCTCATAAATAAATGGGTTTTTTCCACCAGAGGCTGTACCACAGTGGAAACAAATGAACTTTATGAGAAGATTTCTCCGACGGCTTACAAGCACATTATCGCTTTTATAGACCGCTAATAGAATTATTATGTATGTAATTAGGTAAGATTGGTCGTTTTTAATAGAACACTCTGTACTTTTAAGGATGTTTTCTTAAATTAGAACAGGATTTGCATATAATTTACGTCACAAAATGTAATTTTTGTTCCCCCTTGTTTGTAAACACTCTGTATTATGTATACGCATACATAAACGATTAAAAACAAAGAGCTAAATATTAATCAGTTGCAGGATAATTACTTTTTAGTTTGCATTTTGTTCCATATTACGATCTGAACTGAACAATGTAAAATTAAATGCTTCTTCGTGTGCTGCATACAGCAATAAATGGCAAGTACTCTACATAACGAACAGCGAACATGTTTTTAAAATTAGAATTTGTTAAACAAACAATTTTTAAATACATGTTCAAACAAACTCATCTACCGACTGCACGAACCGTGATAGAAATTATCAATTAGCCACCAAACGATCAATTTTACAGTCGTTAAAGTTTGCGCGTTAAACTGGTTGCCTATACGCCAGGCGTATTAATTGTGTTAGGATAATATTATACGAGTTGTGCAGCGAATTAATTTATAGTTCATTTTCAAAATACGCTCATTTGAATGTGAATTATAAACTTATAATTCCACTTAAATATTAAATATGCGGAATAACTAAACGCAAAATAAATAATAGAGAAAATCCTCCAAACTTTCCTGTTGGCTTTTCATTTAACGTTTAACATACTACTCTAATTATTATTACTAAGTTGAAATTTCAAAATATTTTCTAATGTCTTTTCACGCTTCTAACGACTAAAGTTTCAAGTTTGGGCCTAAAATTGATTTAAATATTCGTAAACTTACAATTTTTTGCATCGATTTTACATTAGCACGTAGGCCTGTCAGTGTAAAGTTTTAGGAGTTGAAAAATGTATTTAGCGTAACTTAGTTAGATTTTCGATACATAGCACGTCAAGACATATATATGTTCCGAATGTTTGTTCCCCTTAATCACTTGACGCTAAAGCCACTATGGCAAAATTGTAGGGCACCCAAAAATATTTTCTTAGATAGAAAATTTTACTTTTTGTAGTTAATATACCTACTTTTGTCCATCTTCAGCGTCAAAAGCATTAAAACTGATGTAAAATTAGAACTCTATAGGGCTCTATAAGGAGTATTCACGTGCCATTTCCGTATAAGTATGTCGAAAACAATTCTACACCCGGTATAAGTTTAACTGATTGAATACTAATTGTATTTGGAAATTGAAATTAACAAAAATAAACTCAATATTGGTACCATCGAAAATGTGTTATTAAATTTGTAACATTGTAACTCGATAAGGTATATTTATTCCGCTTCAATGTTTATATTAATCAACTTGTCCAAACACCCAATTTAAATAAAATAAAAATTTAATTGATAATGACGTGTAAAATTATTTATTAATTTGCAATTGTAAATGTATATAAGTTAATCCACTACCTGGATGACATTAACATAATTTTAGATGCGATATGAATATGTAACAAGTACTTATGTACAAACAATTTGCATATATGAATATAATTTGCTTCGTACTTGTTTATAACACCATGTACAATATATTATAAAGGGTTGACGATAATTCTGTTACAGAGAAATAAATTTTTAAGTGTTGACTTACCTTGCTCTCGCAAACTTTATGGCACACATATTTGCAAACTGAAACAAATTTTTAAAATTAGTAATGAGTAATGAGCATTGAATGAAAAAGTACAATTAGAATTGATTTTATTCAAAGGTGGCTTTAGAAAAAAATGAATAGCTGTCCTCTTTATTTTTTACGAGCATGGGCACTTCTCAAGCTTGGATTTTGAGTGATTTTCACGCCTCTTACAGTCCGACAACATGCCGAAACGGTGATAAAAAGTCCTCGAAAGATGTTAATAGTGTTACAGTTAATATGTCGTTTCGATTTGAACAGTTTTCGAATGAAATGTTGGTAGTAGGCTATTGTTATAAAATTCTAAAGATGGATTAAAATCTACGAAAAACAAAACATTTTCTTTAACTTGTTTTGTGTACGTTGAAGAGTTTTATACTAAGCACAACAGTAAAATTTCATCGGTTTAAAATTATAAAGCTTCTTAACACTCGAAGGAACTTCAAGTACGAGGTAAGAAGTTGTACGTGATTTTTTTGTTTTCTTGTGTGGTAGTAAACTTTCAAAGTATTGACAAAGTAAAGTATCCACGTTTACAATTAGTTAAAATATGCTTTTGAAATTCCAATCGAACATTAGCATTTAGAAATTGTAAAGTACCTATCTATAAGTACACTATAGGAGGACAATACTAACTATTGTGGTTCTTAGTTCAACATTGTTCAATTTGCATCAACTTCAAGTACGTCGAACAAACACAACAATTGTTATCTTACTTATAATTCAATAAATTATAAATCAATAAAAATTTCATTCAATACAAAAGTAGTAACCTATATGCAAATTGGATGGTACCGAATAAATTATCTAATTACAATTGAGGTGTGTTCTGAATGTAACAGGAGAGTTACAAAAATAGTTGCGCTTTGTATTTATTAGTTTTTAAACAACACACTTATTTTGGTTATTTCTAACGGATTAATAAAGTTCTACTAGCTAATTTAAAATTTTTCTCGATTCGACTCGCCTAATGATTAATTTCAAATTGTTACAAATTAAATATGTAACACCCACTTCGATTAATTACAAAAATAAGAGTTAATTTATAAAACTTGAAGGTGTAACAAAATTGTTAAAATTAATTGATATCTTTTAAACAGATTTTACACGAGCGTCTACCTACTCGAAGCGTCCGTGCCGCTGGCGCCTGCCTCTTAATTTGGTTATCAACACTACCTAGACGTTGCAATCGTCGTTAAAAGAGATCAATGGATGGTATACCTGGGCCTAGATAGTCCACAGAAAAAAAATTAACATCGTGCAATCATGCGAGTGGTTTCATCATCACCGCAATCGCTACACCCGTATATAGCTGTGGCTGAACGATTGACGTAACAATATCAAAACGGTGACGCTTTCAGTATAATTTCAGTCCCTACAGAATAAGAATAGCCCTTAAATTGAAAGGAATATTAAGAGTTTAAAATTCTTAATTTTTCGACGATTCCCACCCTCTGGTAATTAATAAGAGCTTAAAGAAGGTGGCAATTTATTTAACTCTAAAAACGAATTAATTCCGGGTGTGAAAAATTTTCCAGTAGGTACGTACTGCATTTACAGTAGCATTAAATCAATATCAATTTGAAAGCAATCCACTATTGATGATTTCAAATGAAGTTTTCCCACTTTCACGATCATGTATTTTTCGACTTTAAAAAACTAACGTTTTGTTGAACTTACTTCATTGTAAGTAGTTTTTAAAACTTCCAATATTAAAACCGTTCAGTCTTACTCACAGGATCACTTTCAATCCTCACTCCTCGAGGATTTTGGTGTGTCCGTAAATTCCATATCTGACGGGTCATAATCCCCATCCCGCAGTCCGGAGTTTATTTCCATTTTTGGAAGACCTTACAGTTTCGAGTTAATTTTTGATGATCGTTTTCTTAAGTAAGTATCGAAATATCTATCGGAACACACATTATCAATACAATGAGTGATTATAGCTTGTATAATAATTTTATCGAATTATCTTATTGAAAGCAGCCCTCTTCTTATTGCTACTGAAGGTTCTACAGCTTGTCAGGCTGGGCATACGTTGAGTACACCAAAAAACGCTGCACTTTTTGATTGAGCTGTGCCACTTTCTGTGGTCTTAATTGATACCAAAAGGTAACTTTCCTGATAGAAAGCCACTTGAAAATCCGTGTAGAACACCATCATAACGGCCATTGAAGATGGTCCTCATTAGTCGAATAAATTTTTTTTTATCTCAGCTAATAATGGTCCGATTTCGATTTTATTTTGTTTGTATGAAAGCTCTTGTGAAGAGGAAACTTTTTTGTTCCTATACCTCTACACCTTAAGAGAAAGATATTGAACACAACACACAGAGACTTATATCAATGAATTCGTGAGAAAAGTGAAATTTTCATATTTTTGAAAATTGTGCAGAACTCTTAGGGTATTAGAGATAAATGTTT
Organism: Malthinus flaveolus; assembly: GCA_950108345.1. NCBI lineage: Eukaryota > Metazoa > Arthropoda > Insecta > Coleoptera > Cantharidae > Malthinus > Malthinus flaveolus. The sequence goes on from OX467285.1 coordinate 30,465,570, forward strand.
AGAGACGAAAAGTTTCCCCTTCACAAGAGCTTTCATACAAACAAAATAAAATCGAAATCGGACCATTATTAGCTGAGATAAAAAAAATTTATTCGACTAATGAGGACCATCTTCAATGGCCGTTATACACACGAATTTTGAAGTGGCTCCCTATCTGGAAAGTTACCTTTTGGCATCAACTATGACCACAGAAAGTGGCACACCCCAATCAAAAAGTGCAGCGTTCGAGCTTATTACCCAACGTACTTTTAAACCCTTAGTTAGTAAATTAAAACCCGAGTTACACATCATAGTAAAAGCCGAATATTATATCCAATACTTCTTCTGATCTCTTTAGTGATGAAAAGAACTCTTGAAACAATTCCTTTTATTTGCGTCTCCTGCGAAGAAGAACTCGACGAAGAAATGCACTTTTTTTGAGTCGCCCTTATTGCCCAATGTCTCAACATCCGAATTTATTAGTAGGTTGTTTTTTCTTCAATTAAAAAATCTTAAGAGGAGATTCAGACAAAGATAGCACTTGCGTGATCGCAATCACGACGTTTATAATGTTTCTAAACGTAAAGACCTCATTGTTCTGAGCGAGTATGATTAAATTTTCATTTATAATAAATTAATAAACAAAAAAAGTACCTACTACTGTACTCTTGAGACTGGACACGCAATTCTACGTGCTCAATGCAAAAGGAAATTTTCAAATTTTCTTTCACAAGAAAAATTACCGGGCTGCTTTAGCGCCATCAGCGGGGTCTGTTTTCTCTATCACGTTTCCGCCTAGTTAATATCTAGTATAATATCATGAGGGGTGTACTATACGTACATACTTATATACTACATGGTGTTAATTAAGTATATACACAGACTAGGAATTAATATTCAATTGATTTTAAAACAAAAAGTTCAATATAAATATGAAGGTGTTAAAATCTGATAGAAGATAGGTTTTGTAAAAATAAATTAAAAATTGTAAACATGTGTCAAGAAGCTTTTACATAAAAACGTCGTATTCAAATTTTAAAACTGAATGATGGCCAAAATATCAAATTTTGCGACATTTGCCTCTAAAAATTCAAGAAAATCGAAATAAATCGTGTAGCACTATTCGAAACCAAATTAACAAAAATCTTTCCACGGCCATTTTTGAAAGTATGTGCTTACCGACGAGCAAAAAGAACCAGGTGTGTAGTAATAAGAAATTCTAAAATTACCTTTAAGAAAATGAATTTTCTGGACTCATCAGTCATCACGATATTTTCCAAAACACATAGTTGAAAGTTTAGAGGGTGTTTTAAACCCTCGAAATACGACGATTTTCACAACACTCCACTCGCGTCATTATCGTACACCAAATTAAATTACAAAGAATCAAACTAAAATGCGTCGAGGTACAAGTTCGAACTAACGATAGTGATGCGCTTATCTTATTAACACCTGAGTTGCCAAATGTGAATTTAAAGCTGTCGTTTATAACAGTTTTAATTCTACAAAAATAATAAAATTGTATTCTTAACTCAATGAATGGACGTAAAATGTGTACAGAGATTGTAATTCCCTTTTAGAAACAGAAAAAAGTATTAGCGGGCAAAAAATTGAGATTTTTCAGTACCCAATTCGAGCACTCTTTTTAACCCTTAAATACCCATGCCAATAGAATCATAGCAAATGCTCATATTATGTGGGTGATCTCTAAAGGTCGCCACCGAATTTTAGAAGTTCGAAATATATCTTTTTATAATAAGAAAATATTAGACACACATCTACCTATAAGTGTATAACTACGGTGTTCGTCAAACAGTCGTTATCAAACTAATATGAGGAAAATTTTTATTTGCGAATTTAGGGGGAAATCGATTAGAGCAATCGAGCAATTGAGTAGGACATGTAAATTAAACACCGAAGAGTGCAATCTACTAAAATCGAAAAAAATTTATCTCCGTAATAATAAGACCAACTTCACGAGGGTTGTTCTTGAGTAAAAAAATCTCATTTATTGACATTAGCAAATGTGAAATTCTGATGAATTTTATACGAACCGAACGTCTATATTTATCTTGAATTAGATTTTAACACCCTGTAGAGAAAACAGAATCGTTGTGAACTGATGTGTTTATAAGAACTTTTGTCATAAAATTAATCAAATATTAATTTCTTGAAGTTTGTGTACATACTTAATTAACACCCTGTATAGGCTTTGGTTTCAATATTACTATTAGTCCACCCTGTATAATTAGATACGTCCAAAACCCTATTTTAAAACAGCAAGGATTATTTATAATGAAAATTACCCATATCAGAATGTAGAAGGTATATAAAACTAAAATTAAAGTGCGTCCCCTGTGGTTTTATGCTCGGCTATAATTTATCTCGATGCCGTTCTCTAGTTCCTTTAACAATTTTTTTACGTCGTTTATTAAGTGTAAAATTAACAAATTATAAAAGTATAATTACCTCGGCAACAAGATCCTTCATTTAAAATTGGTTGATGACACAGATGACAAGGTCTCGGTTTTTTGAAAACTTTACATCGAAATGCATGATTTGGTCCGGACGACGATTCGGCCTGAAAAAGAAAAAAAAATAACGTTAGTAAATAATAACTTCGGTAAATAATACTAAATGATCTTCGAGACAAGGTAAAACACACCAAATTGATTTAAGTGGACACGGTGTGGGTAAATAGAAACCGGTACACTTGAAATTCCCAAGCTCTCGGTTATGATTTGTAATCGTTTTCTGTCTTTTCACACATTAGTTTTCGAATCGTGCTTCGTGAATATAAATTTTAGGTTTGTAGTAGAGAACGGTAGACGGTAGCTATAAAAATAGTACCGACGACTTTCAGACAGGCAGCTGATAGAAAATGTACATAATCTGATGGAATTTGATGGAAACAATTTTAGTGTGACAACGGATGGCCAATTTTAGTGTGACAACGGATGGCGGTAATACAAAATTTTGGGCACATGAGGAGAAATTTAGAACCCCAGGCTTCTCTTCCTCTAAGTTCACGCTTTTATTATCGTAATCATTAATTAAATCCGCCCTTGTTTATTCGTCCTGCTTTTATTTCCCTTTATTTTTTCGATCTTAGAATAACACTACAGAAATTCAACGAGCTATAAATTTGCTCGTATTATACTCATTTGTAAATTTTCCGGCACCCTCATCTTTTTTTGCGAATCATAATACAATAAAGAGTTTTGCTCGGCATTTGCACAAACCCATTTGTTTTTCTTCTGATTGTACAAATTTCCTTTTCGAATGAATGAATAATAATTGGGGTAGGTTAGCCACGTGTGTGCCTCTGTTATTATTAGACGGATATCGAAATTTTAAGAGCCTTTGTTAATAGACAGCTGCCAAAAGTACTCAGGCGTTGGGCACACGCTTGTGCTTTAAAGTAGTTTAATGTATGTTACACCATTATATCTTACCTTACTGATAATCGATATCCCAATCTGGAAAAATTTACCTGAACTCGAGCAGCTGGCGAAAAATTCTTATTACATTTTTCTAAATTGCTTCTTTTGTAAGGTCCAATTTTATTTAATCCACAAGTAGATATTTGAGACGAAAACTAACACTCATATTCTTTAATGGCATCATCTACTGGTTTTTAGTAGATGTAAAAAGGATATTTTGGGAGCTTTCCCTTTAAAGCCGTTTCTTACGATTTAAATAATTTTTCTTTGAACGACGCGCTATGAATTTTTATTATTAACTTATATCACACACGGGAATTTTATTAAATCTAAACACGTGCTAAAGCTAACTCATCTTAACAAGATTACACATGGGCATTTATAAGCATAAGTAAAGGTTGGTTCTAAGAGAGGCAATTAATTTCCTTTAAGATCAAATTAATGGAAGAGTTGGTTTAAAACTATAAAATTACGTAATTTGCGAGCTGCAGAAGTTACTTCGCGGTGTCGCTTCTATACGCTAAATGTAACGCTGTAACTTTAATTTACGAGCTCTGCACACATTGCACTTCGGAACTGTACATATGTTGTCACCCTCTAAAAAACAAGGTAACTCCTTACCATGAAACTTGTAAAGTTGTGTAGTCAGTGACAACTGTAAAATGAGTAATCGGTCTTATTGAATCTTATTTACTGTAGTTCATAAAGATTGTAAGTTGTAAGGGCAGGTACTTAGAATCTTGATAAAAAAAAATTGTAACATTTTCCAAAGATCATGATGATGTTACGAGTTTTATGAGAAGGTCTTACACAAAACAAAATAACTTCTTAAAAATTCCCCAAAAACCCATGCAAGACATTTAACAAAAAAGAAGACAACAAAAACCCTAAAGTTTCAAGACCTCTCCATATCCAGAGATCTTAAGAAAAACACTTTTGCTATTTTCCACAAACCGACTCACACAGACACGACGATGCACAACACCTCTAGACACCCTATCTCACATAAACTAGCTGCCTACCACTCTATGATTCATAGACTACTTTCAGTCCCCATGAGTCAAAAACTACAAAAAAGAGCTGCACCGCATATACATAATCGTTAAAAATAATGCATATAGCCCCAATATAATTAACAACATCATCAAGAAAATAACTCCACAAAAAGACTATGGCAATGGTTTACGCACAACATAAACCCGATGACACTAAAAAGAATACACCGCTTTCTCTTACATCGGACTGCCATCCGAAAAACTCAACAAATTCATCACCAAAAACGGCAACAAAAAAGTATCATTCAAAACCGACCTGTCCAAAACCCTCAGCTCCATTATAACCAACACCAAACCCAAAATAGACCCTATAAAAAAATCAGGAGTCTACAAACTCTCCAGTCCCGACTGCAATGCAGTATACATAGGACAAATCGGCAGAACCTTTGAGCAAAGGTTCAAAGAACACTCAAGGAGCTATAAACACAAAGAAACAGACTCCAACTATACCCAACACATCTTAAACTACAACCACACGTTAACACACAAACCTGAAATCTTACACATATCCACTAAAGGAATTAAACTAAATTACTACCTACAAACAATAGACATAATGAAACACTACACATTATTAAACGACCAGATCGATCTCAACAATTCTCCTATAATAAAAGTCCTAACGGAACACGAGATAAGAAAAAATACCGTTACTTCGAACATATAAATACCGGACCTAACCCTTACGCAAACAGTTATCCCGCCTGGGGGTACGCCGTTCCGACTCACATCAAGAAATTACAGACAATCCAGAACAAGATCCTACGAATCATAGTCGACGCACCATGGTTCGTGCAAAATCGGAATATCCACGAGGACCTCCAGATGACCAGCATTCAGGATTTCATCCGAGAAGCAGCCATCAAATTCCACGACGCAACGCTGGACCACGAAAACCCCACCATCCGAGGATTGTGGGAACGTCAACGAGATCAGACTCCGTAAGAGACCCAAGCTGGTCCTCGACAGAGTCTAGTTTTCGTCCACTATGACCGACAATAATCAATGTTTGCCTCCGGCGAACCAAGTAAGACGCGTATCGTCAACGACTTCGGTCGCATTCCATAATTCATGTAATTTTAATTACCCATGTTTTTATCTTTTCAGATCCAACCGATGAAGGAGGAACGGAAGACCCAGTTTTTTCCAGATCTCCATAGCCATTCAAGATTCACGATTCACGCAGACAGTTAAAAACCCGCTCCAAAGATGATACATTGTATTGAAATAGCTGTAAGCAACCAAACCGACAAAATTAGTGCAAATGGCTATTTGAATTTAGTTAGTACAAAAATCAACCTTTCACAAAGTATTATACCAGCCAGGCTCGAATATGAATGTAAAGACTATCATCTTATTACAGGCAAAAGGCCAGAGTAATATGAGGGAGCGTTATCGCGTCATATTGGGTTTTTAGTACAAAATATGGTACTTAATCAGTTAACTTAACTGCTCAATTTTATTACAAAATAAGTCCTATCCTCTTATTCATTCAAGTAGGCTTTGTCTACCATCTTAGACTTTTGAGCCATTTTTGCTCCAAAGTCGTAGGTTTTTATGGAGCTTTGACAACATTAAGTAATTCCTGATGTGTTCTCAAACTAAAAAATACGTTGAAAACTATTTTGCCATGAAACCATTTCGAGAACACGCAAAAACTTTTGTACGGACGTGATAAGGCATGCCAGACTTTCAATTACTTAGAAGCAAACACTTCGAGTTACCAATGAGAATGTTTAAACACCAAACACGATAAAGCAATTAATCCACTATTCTGAAACCAAAGTTTCTCCAATAATACACAAAATACTGCCCATACCGTGATAACTTTGGGATTGGAAGTATGAGCAATAAAGAAAAGAAATAAACGGCCACTTTAAGGCCTTGAGAAAGAAGTGCTACCGAAAAGAAACAGAAAGTGTAATGAGTATTTAACGATGTTGAAATGAAACAATTGGTATGATTTGGGCGCTTCAAGAGAATAGAAAAAGAGCGATCGAAAAGAAATATGTTGGAGATCTGAAACCGATGGATACAGAACGAGAGCAGCTATATGACCAAAGGAAAAAAACTGAGTGTGAAGAAGCAATTCATATAGAAGCACTCATCAAGTTATAGAAGCTTCTTCAAGGTGTTTTTCTATAATTCACAAATTACAAAATGAACAATGTTTTCTATTTTGGGCTCAAATTTAATTATCTAACACACACAAGGTCCAAGATGAAATTTGTAGCTACTCGTATTCGTGACTAGCCTTCAAATAACGTCATTATCGAAATTATGTTAAACCTACCCTAAAAGTTAAATTTGTATTTATAATCCAAAAAATACCGTCATAAAACCGCGTGGTTATGAGAGTAGAATAATTGATCATTTTAGCTTTTGTCCATATTAAAAGTCTTAAAAGCCCCAATAACAAGCTGTTGTACGTGAAACACGCACGTGACTGTCAGATGTTATGTGGGTAAACATCCCTCTAACCACGTACAGGGCAGGGCGACTATATATGCATAGGTTTTTAATTAACGGTGTATGTCCAGGTGCATCATCTATACGCCCATTACGTCAATTTGTGGACTAATGTTACATTGATACATAAAATTTAACATACAATTGTTGCCTGTAACAGCATACAAAAGGCATGGGCCAACTGCATCCGACAACAATGTCAATACTTTTTAAGAATACTAATGCGTAAATTCGATTTCGAAAAATTTTGTTCCGTAACTTAATTGCCAGCCCTTTACGTTCGGCGGTGGTGGTACATGAAAATGTTATAACAAGACCAATATGGGCCGCGATCTCGAGCGTCATAAATCACATTACGATAAAACTGAGCTGTGATCAGCACATTCCGATAAAATTTCATTCAGTCATAAAATTTTCGAAACAAAATTGTCAGCTCTTGTACATCAACAACTACTGCAACTTCTACTACGAATATCAAATAGTCACAACTTGAAAGTTGTTCAAATTTAAATAATTCAGTTTTATCGAGAAAATCTTTATCCTGGGACTTGAGTAAAATTTTGAATTCTAAAGGGTAGTTTTCCAATTCTTATGATTCGATTAAATGAAAATAACACATTCGGAAAATCGAGCAACGCGGCAGTTTACAATAAAATGTTTTCGTCCTCGTCCGCCGAATTTAATATTTATCTCGCAAAATATATTTTTTCTCGATACTCCATACATAAAAATGCATAATAAATTGAATTTCGATCAAATAAAAAAGTTTTTGTGCGTACAATCGTAAGTTGTTAATCAAAAGTTTTTACAACCACACAATAAGTTTGGTTGGAAGAAAAACTAAATTATTGTTCCTTTTCAGTTTCCAATTTCGATTAACTTGGGAGAAGTTTATTATCTTAAAAATGTCGGGAATGTGTAAGTATTCTATTTATATGTATGTGTTAATGATAATTAGGTTTAGAAAAATTCCACAGTATAGTGTCTATTAACCATTACCCACGCCATTTAGTTCTCTTCTCAACCGCAAACACGAACACCCTTTTGTGAATAATTGTACACGTACACTAAACGTTCTCAATTTAAAAATTAAATGTTTGTAAAAATCAGATGCGAAAGGAATAGGTATAATATTTACACAACGAATTACTACTAATGGCAGTATTCATTAAATTCGGAATCAAAATACGAATTTGAATTAAAATGGGGTTATTATTAAATTACTTCGTGTTTAGCTCAGCGCAATCAAAGATTATGTTATCGTTTTCATAATTAATGATATTTAAATTAGAGTATACTTTGTCGTTAATTTGAAGATTTATTTCTGATTTATCTGAATTTCACTTCATCGAATATACCTAATGAATCTTTGCATGGAGGTACAATGACAGATCTCAAAGATGCTCTCGAAGCATCCAGAAAAAAAAACAAGAGAGCCATATGCGTTTTTGGCGAAACTACAATGAGTGACAACCTATCAAACGCTACAATGACGTAAAATTGCCTTCAGCGTCCAAAAGTAGCTCTGATCGGTCACCATCACAGTCGCGAATTTGCGAGGATATTGAAATGTCTAGTCTAAGACAAAGTAATACAGACGGTTGTGAAGAAAACAGCAGAAAGACATTAAGGGAGGTTTACGTTTTAAAAACCTACTCCTCCATAGAGAGAGATGTGCAAGGACATGCTTCAAACCTAAGAGAGATGACAAAATACAAAATACAGAATGAGCAGAGCATGTACCATAGAAAAAACCTACGGAATTAACATTCCAACAAGGGAAGAGTGGGAATGCAACGCAGTCAAAATGAATTGACTTGTATTCTACACAGACGGCTCTACAAACCCAACAGGCACAGGAGCTTGAATCATCATGCACGGCAACTTGAGAAAATGGGTAAGCTTAGTAAGCTTAACTCTCAGGGACTGCTTCCGCAGACAGAACAAGCTAGGGGAGAAAAATTTTGTTAACCTGGTATGAGTGTTTGCTCATGTCGACATACCAGAAAAGGACAAAGTGGACGGTCAGGCTAAATAGGACAGCAAAATAAGACCCATTAGACTAGAACTAGCTTTTGGCATTCCATATGAAATGGCAAAGAGAGAAATAAAGTCACTTCTGGTAAAGTGGCATATTAAACACTGGAAGGAAACTCCTATATATAAGCATTCTAAAGTCCTACTGAAGAAACCCTCTGACAAAAGAATCCGCTCTCTACTTAGAATGAGCAGAGGTGAATTACGACTGGAAACGACAATAATAATGGGCCATTTTCAGGTTAAAAAGGGCCTATATACTATGAGACTAGAAGAAGACCCACTATGCGGAAGATGTGGACAGGAAGAGGAAATTCCAATTCATCTTTTGCTGCACTGCGAGGCTTTTAGAAGAAAATTCTGGACCAGTCTCAGAGCAGAATAATAATAATATCTACTAGGACGATAAAAATTACGCGAATTGCGAAGGTGAATTGAACCTACTGGGGACAACACAGAGAAACAAGACGTATGTATCATTTACTACCTCCAAGGTAGTAGGTACATAAATGAGTTTACGACTATATCATGTTATGTTGTATAATGACTTGGGAAAAAAACCGCCACAGAAGGATACTTTTTAGTGCCCTGTGTTGTGTGTTGCTCCTTATCAGCTAAATCCAAAGAGGTATTTGATAATAATAAGCATTAATATAGAATATTCGTTTGATAAACGTTTTCCAAGTTTAAAAGCATTCGTGGTTTTTATGTTACTCATCTAAATCGTTGTTTTTTATTGTCTCAATTGAAAAGCATCCCACTAATGTGTGTAAGCGGTTGGAATTTCAATTTACAAGTTGGTATTTAAGTAATGGGTATACTAAAATTAAATTAGAATTTTTTCAATTACTCTAAATGATGCAGATGTTAGTAAAATATTAAAATAATACACAATAATGTTATTCGAAAGGTCACATACGACCTCGTAACATCATATAAAATTCAGTATCAATTTTAAGCAATTTTACATAGTCGTAGAGAAGGTAAACCATTTAACTTTATAGCAAACCTTAGGGTGCTTTTTATTATCGCCCACTAGTGAGAACAAAAGAAAAAAATTTAAGTAAATGGAATTTACAAATAGAAAGCCTTTTTATACGTTTGCCTTAAAAATTAGATGAAAAATTTCGATTAAGACATAATATATTGACATCTGCAGTACCTATGCAACTATTTCTAAAGCAAATAGCGGTAAACTTGAAATAACCTTAGAAATTTCTTTGAACGTTTAAACAAATTCTCTACCTTTTACGCCAAGCCCTTATAACCGTACAATGTTTGTAGTCCTAAGTCAATATTTGTTCCCTTTTTCTTGTAGGTATTATAAGTGCAAGAAATACCTATTCAAAAAACATGTTTGGATATTGATTGGAAAAAAAGGTATTTAAACAGTATCACAAGTAATCGAGTATCGTTCGTTCGGCTTTCGAAAAACATAACCACCCTTAATGTTTAAATGCAGAAATGCCTCTGCTCAAGGCTCAAGAATAGGAGCAACTTTCGATGCTCGCTGGCGAACACCGTATTACACGGGTTCTACTGAGCGTCCCCGTTCATTGGCGAATAGCTTCACAACTGTTCCTATTCTTGACAAGGTGTATGATAATCAAAAGGTAAGTATTACGTGTCATTCGAATAAAGGTATAATACAACCTTCGCATCGCAACCATCGCAACCTTAAAAAATAATCTTCTAATATCAGAGTAGTGTAGTTGCAAGTTTGAGGCATGAACGTGTGCTCTGCCACTGCCACTGTCCAGCTTCAATGCAAACAATAGGGTCAGGGCTATATGACTTCGGGTTCGACACAACATCATCAGCCAAAAATTCTTGAGTTTATCATACATATCGAGTCGCTGGTGTGGCTCTAGAACTATAACTAATGGACTGCTCTGAGGATAAACAACAAGCCAGAACAAGTAGAAGTGGTCTAACTCCTAATTGTTGGAGGTTAAAGCTCCTCTACCACTTTTACACCCTGGAATTTAACCTAATAACGTATAGAGGTTCCATTTTGAAACGGTGACTTTACCACCAGCAGAGAGGTGCAATAATGAATAATCTACCTCTATAAATAGTCTATTCTTATTTTATTAATTCTATTGAACCTTTCTGCGGGTAGAGTAGTCACCAACACCGTTTAAAAACCTACTTTATTGATTATTCGAAAAATCTAGTGACTATTATATAGGTAGCTATACACTCAGCCGTAATGTTTTGCAGAGATAAGTAGTTTATAATAATATTTATGAACTCTCTGCTTCTGCAACTACAAAACGTTAAAAATCCAATGCAGGCCCAATAGTTTACACAGTATACAGTACACAATAAGAAGATTTGGATAACAAAACTTTGATTACGCACGCAAAAATTAATTTTGCTGTGGCTCGCTATAAAGAACATAAAAAGATTATAAATGGATGTTTTCCTATTAACTTTTTACCATGAAAACAGTTTTAGGTTTATAACGTTTTATTAAAACAAGCAAAGATAAATCTTATTGCGCCAACTTGTTTGTTGGTACCAAGTTTCACGGCTTAAACTTTTTGCTCTTCGAAATAAACACGATAAGGGTTGAACCATTTTCTTATAAAATGCGATAACATAATTGTAGTAAATGTAGATGTATTCGCAATTTAATTCCAACACTTTTACAAGAGCTACTTCCTATGTAATTAGTATGACATCAAGTATAATAATTGTAAATTTTGCTTGCAGATTTTGATCTACAGTAGTTGCCTATTGATTTTTAAATTACTCAAAAAACAAGATAAACGACACATCGGTCGGGTCAAAAAATGTGCTCATTTTTGCTTCGAGTCGCTTTATATGCACATTTTACCACCAAAAAAGCAAGTCGTCATTTGAATAACAACACACGACTTGGTTTCTTTTTCGAATATTTATTATAAACTGAAGTAACTTGTGTACGAACTAATAGATTTTAGCTGTTTCGAGTTTATGTTGACTTGATGATTTTACACGTCTTGTTTAAAATACAAGAAGTGATGGCGAGGTAAGTTATTAGGAAAGCTTTGGGTGGTATAGCTTCAGGTAGATGAATGATGAACGAACCTTTATAGATAGTCGTTTAATTTGAGGCAATTTTATATAACTTACGAATTGTTGTTTCAAACTAGTTATGAATTTAAAAAAATTCTACTGTTATAGGAGCCCTACGAGGATTGTTCCGAAACTATTAAAAATGCCATGCTTCGCAATAGCATAATATGATGTCGAGTAATGTAATTTTTCTTAACTACAATTGGGTTAATGTTAGGTTTTCCAGCAAACTTCGCGAAGCTATCGCAGTTTAGTTTTGATTAATAAAGTACTTAAGGTGGGGTTGTTTGCAGCAGTCAATACTAATATAAAAAGCAAACAGAGGCGTGCTATACAATTACGTATACTTAACAAATCAGCAACAGAAAATTGGGGACGAAAAACAAATTACTCGCGTATAACTGGCACAAAAAGATAAAAAATGGCCACAACTCTGAACAAGTGTCGACACCGAGACCAGTCAAGACAGAAGCAAATGATTAATGCCGAAGATTGCTCTCGAGGGACTCAACTACGGCACAAACAATATTTAATGCTGAATCAAAACAATAGGGTTGCTCATCGAGCTTACTTCGTGATAATGTCTAGTTCTAAGTCTCCCAGACCCAGTGAAAACTTGGTTTTCTTCTAACCAAGGAGTGGAGAACTGGATTACAAAGCACGATAAGATGTTGGATAGAAGTGTAGTCAATTGATGTCACAATTTGACTACAGGTGGAACAAAAACTAACACTCCTGGAGGGTTATTACAAAAAGTGCCAACAGATCTATTACGGAGAACACCCCTAAATTCAGAAAATTCGACAACCATATTGGGAATAAAAATCAGCTGAGCAATTTGCTCTAGGGACCTGCCAAGTGGTTGAACTTTTTAGAATTTCCAAATTCGGCGAAATTTATGGGTGTTCCCCACAATAGGTCTTTTGGGGCCCTAAATAAGATCTCAATAGAAATATTTTCTCAAGAAAAGTGTTCTATAACAATTTACTCCAACTGGAATTCGACTATAAGAATACTATTCCTAACAGTAAAACATTTGGATTTTCAAATTGTCGTTGTTTGTACAGTAAGCTAGAAATATCTCAATGAGCCCTCGTATATTAATTTCAGAAGTGCGTTTGTGTGTGTTCTAAATTGTCGAGATAATAGCGATAGCTTTAGAAGTTATAGTAGATAGATAGGTCATGGAAAGATTTATAGATATCGACCAAACACCCAGACCTTCTATCATAAGGGTATTATCTACAATTTCTTGTGTTCCTTAAGGCTTTCAAATATCTACTCATACATGATTAATCGAGAGTATTAAGTCTTGATGAGAATGCAGAATACATTTTCTTTTCTCATTTAGGGCCTTATTCACTGTAATTTTTCATGCATTGTTTTACAAATACTGTAGCGCTTACTCATATTTCTATATTACTCGGCGGGGTTTGAAATGGTTAGATTATTATCTGAATTTATTATAACGAACGAAATTATATGTATAATGAATGCAAGGCGAGTGTTAAAAGTGACACTATTATTATTGGAAAACACGCAACACAAAACTTCTCGTTTCTCATCTCAAAAGAAAAAAAAAGAGCGCGCGCTAAAATATTCAAGGGTTACGGTTAACGAGCGTAGACGAAATTGAAATAAAAATCATCTGCTATCGTTCTATCAGAGCGTGTCTGATGTCTATATTCATTTATTGACTAGGTTATTATGTTATTAGTTTCCCACCTGCCACCATCAGATGATTCTCGATACTAAATAGCAGTTTGAGTATCATTCAACTTAACTTAAGTCTTTAGTATCGCAATCTTTCACAAGCACCTAATCTAGATCTAGGTAAAGTAATGAAAGTTGGAAAACTACTGCACTGCGGTAGTGCGGTAGTAGATCTAACCCTAAACTGTATCAGTACACCAGCGATGAACGTATTCACACATTCTCTTAAAATTTGTCAAGAAAAAAATGTTATGCTGCATTACTCTAGATAAGTAAACTATCAATTGAAAAAATGATCCTAAAACTATGTCGAATTCCTTTTAAATAAAACTAAAATGTTGGATTTTTTATAACTCGGCCAAGAACATAAAGCGCCCAGCCATTGATTAGATTGAAACCATTAAGATTGTACGAAAAAACTTCTGGATACGCGCAGCACAGTATAAACTATACGAACATTATAAAATCCTTTTTAGAATATCAATAAAAATAAACACAACATAATAATTTCGTTTTACTTATCTAGAATAGAAGTGCATTAAGTGCGTAGATGGATCGAGCAATGAGATCATTCAAATCCACGTCCCCTAAATTTATGTAAGGGATACACACCAATTATTATCATATTTTATTACTAATTACAACGGTCGTTGAATATCAATGCCAGCATGTTACATTTTGGGGGATATATACAATAGAAGTAAAGTGAAAGGACATAAAATTTAACTCGAAATTCGAGTGAGATATTACTGAACGAAGTGTAGGATAAACGCCGAAAACATAGTAACTTATGTCTTCTTACTGCCGAAAGCATTTTGTTTGGTGTAATCTGTAAACAAATTCCTAATATTCTTTCTTGTTTCTGCTATAAAATCGTTTAGAAAGACGCTTCCTAACAGTTTCGTACAATTTATTTAATAAATGGGCCCCGCGTTGCAACTTTGCCGCGAAATAACTCAATTTCGTACCATAAACAAGAAGTTTAGGATGGCTTTGTCATAATTCGAATTTTTCGTAAATATTAGCAAGGGGATGTTTGGCCAAATTGAAGCAGGGTGTCGTCAAAAATCAAACGAAACTTTAGTGTGGTTTTAATCATAGAAGTAACTGAAGCCCACTTTCACCTTTTCGGTAATTGAAGAAGTTTCGGTTGTAAAAAACGTGAATGAAGAAACCCATTTTCAACACCAGAAAAACTGAGATTATTGTGAAAAAAATTTGAGAGCAACTAAAACGAGCTTAATTAACTTTATTACCCAAGTGATGAACCTGAAGGTCGAAGGTTGGCCAAAATGTTTTGGGTTACGATGTAAATTAAATGCTAAATTTGGTACTAAATGGCCAAGTCTAGTACACTGTTAAGTATTTGCCATCGTTATCAAAGGTTTGAGAATGTCATTAACATTGACGTATAATTGTTTTCTCAGATGATTATACTAAATTAATCAAGAAAGTTTAATTAATCCCCTGGAACTTTGTATCGGTCACTTTACTTTACGAAAACTACCACATCACAAAGGGTAAACTTACAAAGCAATTTCGTCGCAATTACCAATTTCAACAATTTAGATGTACGCGATATGAATATATTAAAGACTCTTTATGCAAATTTATGATTAATATCAATAATAATTTATAATCATAAAAAGATAAGTAGAAGATTATGTAGGTTCGTCGGCTTATATAGGGATAAACGTATTTTCGATTATTGCAAAATTACTTTATTACGTGTATTAGAGTAGGTTATGACTTCAAAATAATATTACTTTTTCAAATGGATTAGTGTCGTGTTTCAGTTTTAGATTTATGAAAAACCAATTTTTTGAAACTTCGGATAGAAAGGTTTATCATATAACATAGGTCTAATCCTCTTTTGAAAAGAAAAAATGCAATAAATTAATCGGACATCTTTCTTTTTAGCTAAAATTAGACTTTATAAATAACTTTGGTTTTTGATCTTTTATTTATAGCCAATAAACTATATTTTGAACCCTTATTTAATTTTAAATAAGTTTGTGAAGGAAATACTTCAAAGAGATTCAAGCAAGAAAATTAAGTTATCGAGTGCTCTTCCAGAGGGTTTCTTTTAAGTCGAGAAACGCACCTAATTATTAAATATGTCGAATTAGATTTAAAAATTTTATTGCGATTCTGGATCTGGGATCTAAAATAGGATGAAAAATTCTTATTTTTGATTTCTAAACAAACCCACTCTTTATGAAAATTCTCGTTCCATAGACTACATTTTATCTATTTCTTACAGGAAATGAAATATTTAAAATATATATTTTTGAAATCAAAGTATTCAAACATAAGATTTATTAATATATCATTTCCTGTAAAAGATGTATAAAATACAATATGTGGAATAAGAGTCATAATGTAAGACGGGACTTTTATGAAGAGTCGATTTTGTGAGAAGCTAAAAATAAAAACTTTTGATACTGAATTGATAAAAGTCCAAAGTCCGAAGAAAGAATTTTCGTCAAATTCAAAAACGTCTGCTAACGCGAAGGCTGCACTTAAAACCGTCTGCCACAATATATTTAAAATCTACACAAAAAATGCAATTTTTTGGTATAAAATTTATTTGTGTACTACCAGTACTACCGACCCCCAAAACCCGCTTTTCTATACTTCAAAGCGCTTTAACACTTAAACTGGAAGTTTTAAGAAAAAACCTAGGAGATATAATTTGTAGGAAATTGAATATACTTTATTTTAGTACAGAAAGACTTTCCTCGTAAAGTGCGTACTTTTCGAGTTATAAGCGATAAAATCTCAAAAACAGTTTTTGGTCAAATTTTGGAATTTTTATCAACCATTAACGTCCTCTAGCGCAATCGTTCGTCCTACGAAAAATCCTTCCAAATACAATTTTTAGGAAATTTAATGTAGTTTATTTTCATATAGAAGCACTTTCCCAAAAAAGTGTGTAGTTTTGAAGTTATAAGATAAAAACTGATAAAGAGCAAAAACCCACCCTTTTCGAGCCGCCCGCCCCCCAAGTTAATGCTGCTGCTTATGAATTGCAGACGCGACAGCCGCTTTTATTACTATTTTGCTTTGATATTTCAGCCTACAACGTCTAAGTAAAAAATTTTGCGATTTTTTACACTCTGTCTACCGGCTACGCTACGCCCAATATACACTAAACGCGCTCTATCACCTCAACTGTTCGTTTGACAAAAAAATCTAAAAAAAATAATTTATAGGAAACCGAGTGTACTTAATTTTTGTATAGAAACACTTTTCTCTAAAAGTGCGTAGTTTTCGATTTATAAGTGAGAGACCGAAAAAATAGCAAAAATCCACCCTTCTCGAGCCACCCCAATTTTGATGCTACCACTTAGGTGTGGCAGGCGGTAGGTTTTATTAATCACTTGCAATGTTTAAAAGTTTGTACTTTATCGTTTAGTAAAAGTCCTGGCTGCCTTCCGGTTTAATAAAATTAATAATAACTATCGAAATTTATCCACTCGTACATATTTTTGAAGCAGCAAGTTCACCCTAAAAACATTCAATAAAGGCTTCTTACCAACATACACAAATTAAGATCAGAGTTTATTTTCGTTTTCTTTTCACAGTTGGAAAAACAAGAATTCATTACCCAAGTCATAATAACACTAGCTAAAAGTAAATTAATTAATACAAATAATCGATTTACAATAGAACTCACACTGTTATCATTCAATTAATACAAAACACCCCCGTAGTTTTCTTCAATGATATAGTGCTGAAGCACGCAGTAATACACTTTTACAAACCAAATTTAGAAAAAAATTTAACTCCGAAGTCAGCTTGTTACAGAAAAAATATATATTAGGGGATAACTTGTTATTATGTCGGAATTTTAGTTAAACCCCACAAGGTTTACGTTTGACAACCTAACTTGAAACTAAACCGACAAGAACACCGGAAAAATGAATCGTAAAACTCCACCCCTAACATAATACACGTTGGCCTCTCTATACCTACATGGTTACCCGCAAAATAAAAATTATTCATATTTTGTTTACTCAATAATTTTAATTTCCAAGAGTCGATAAAATGGTTAACGAAAATACGCTTCGTGATGAGTTTAAATAACATATCAAAGTTATCAAACATTAATGTATTGCTATAAAAAAGTAAAAGCTCCAAAATTGAAAGCCGTTAGGCACTAAAAAGTATTTATTTTCTTAATTTAATATTTTCAAGTTATTTTTAGTAAAATGTCGATAAATGAGCTCGATTTATTGAATTAAAATAAGCAGGGATTCTTTCAAGTTTGTTAGTAAAGAAAATTATTCGTGGTGCGATTCGGAAAGCCTCGAAGAATAATTCTTAATGGTTCTCTATAACCACGAGTCGACTTAAAATGATAAATGGAACATAAATTTATTCATAGGTAAGTTCTTCAGTTTTAGTGCTTCCAAGCTCGCGAATTCATGAAACAGATCCTCCTCTTCTAATTTAATACGCTAGTAATGATTTGCTTTTTCAAATATCGAAGGAAAGCTTTATAAAACTTTAATAATTTAACTTTATGAAAATTAAAGATGGAGATACAGAAAATCTAATTTATTTAGCGAAGCTGTGACATCCTACTGTCACCCAGTTTTTGCGGAAGTCTTTTCGAAAGCGATGCTAATGAATCCATATTACAAAAATAGGACATTTTTAAAGACCTAACCTAATAATCTAAATTCGAAAGGACTTAGGGATATAAATGGGAACGAAAAATTTTAAAATTTAGGTGTTTTATCACACATCGCATGTTTTCGTCCGAATTCATATGAATTCTTAAGAACGGCCGTCCTTTGGATGTGTTTTCGTCAGAAAAAAAGCAGACAAAAACGTATCCAAAGGATGGTCGATACTTAGGTTTGGACACTTAGATGATTACGTCACCAACAGTAATTAAAACTCACTCCAAGCTCCAAGTTCGGGCAGAAATAGGAAGACTGAAATTACAATAGAAGAAAGATGTGCAAGAGAACTTGCTGAAACATTTGGTTTCAGCAAACTTCTCCATTTAAAGAACAGATTTCGCTCCTGAAGAACTTCAGTCGTTTTTTTCAAAACTTCAGTATTTGCAGAGAATTGCAGTATTTTTACTTGAGAAAGTACTTATTTGACACCCTGTACACCATGTAAGAGCATCTATCTGATGGGCAAAAACAGTGGGAGCTTGGTAAAGTTAGGATCTGTCAGAAAACCCCACTAAGCCTAAAACTAATTTTTTAGTTAAATAGCGCAAACCGCATTTTTTACAAGTAAAATCAATTCGTGCTTAAAACCCAATTCATGTTATAAATCATTTCATTTAAAAATTAACTTTTTTGACCAGCCATTGGGCGGCTTGAAAATCCAATATCAAAACCAGACATTTAATTGCATTTTTTATAAACGGATTTTTTTTTTAATTCGAAATAAATCCATTACTCTGTGACAACATTAATCAGTTTGAAACCATCCTAAATAGCTAAAATACCTTTTATAATACGAAACTGACAATTTCAATGCTTACTTTTCAGCATCCCTACACAAAAACCGACATTATTAAATTAAATTATTTACAAACCACTAAACAACTTACATAAACTGCTAGTAATATTTGGCAGATTTTGATTTATTTAAAAAAGTAAGTAAACGATGAAGGAAAGGACGGTGTTAGCCGTCATTTTTGAGTATAATGATAAACGACTTCTTAAAAAGCTTGCGAGCTGAATACCTCAACGAAAGAAATATTTCCAGTGGCTCTACCAAACTGTTGTGGCGTTATATAAAAAAGATCTCGACGAAATGTGATCGACTCGAAACGAAAAACTTCAAAAAGTAATTCGTGTCTTTATTAAACTAGCCAACTTGATAGATCGATTAAGGACTATAGATAAGCTTTTCGCAGTTCTAGTAGTATTTAGAACGCTTTTCAAAGGTGGAAACATTTTATCTTGTACAAACATTTATAGCGAAGTCAATTTCGAAGTTCATAATATACTACCGGTTTTTTCTCAAATTAGAAATCGATAAATTAGTAACGAATTTTTTGAAGTTCTGTTACGATCGTAACATAACTCATGTTTTTATACCTATATACCCACCTACAATTTATATTTACATTGTCACCGGTATCAGGACATTTATAACTTCTACATAACAACGGTAGGTATCCTAAAAGAGATAAAATATATTTTTATATAAAAAAATTGACAAATTTATGAGACTTGTTTTAACTTGAACATCTCAGTTCCAATAAATATCCCCCAATAATATTTTTGATTCAGGTTGTTAACCATTAAGGAAAAATATTTTACCAAAATTTAAATATTTATCAATAAATGAAGGAAAAATTCTTAATAAAAATGCGGATTTATCTTATCCGTTGTGTGTATTTTCGATTCACGTTAAGCGAAACCCTGTCATATTTCACATAATCCTCAAGCTGGGTGCACAACAAAACATTGTTACGGAACAAATTTGTGTTACAAAATGCTCGAAAGCCCTTTCGATATTACTAAAATCAGAAATAAAGAAGATAATGCAAACTATCGAAATCAACACAGTTTTTCAAGCTTTTCATAAATAATTTCCGAGTCAGCATTCAATTGTGTTCTTGATGGCATATTAAGCACCAAAAACTCCGACACTTTGCCCATTTAATCAATCCTTTATTTTTACTAATGAGCCATTAGAAATGACTAATGACAAGCCCAGTGAAAACGTTACATTTCATTTTTGGGGATGAAACGAACAAATACATCCACCCATTATACTATAATTTATCATCTTGGATGCTACAAGAAAATCCCTAATGAACCAACTCATTGTGATAGCGTTGTATTCTAATTAAATAATTATTCATTCGTTTTAAACAATTAACTTTAACAGCTGCATATAAACTAAGCCGCCCACGCCCACAGGCCTCGTGATTTTTCATCGGTCATCTGTGATCGTAACAAGCCGTCGTGACTGGTTTACACGCCCGATGAGGCCACAGATCTCGTCATCAATCTTCGTGACAAACATGAGGTTCAATCTCGACGGTTTGTCACGATGACCGACGAAAAATCACGAGGTTTGTGAGTGTGTGGGCTCATTGGGCTAGAAAACCAATCACGACGGCTTGTCACGATCACCGATGACCGATGAAAAATCACGAGGCCTGTGAACGGCTTTTATGGTTCTAATTCGAACGTAAAACGGATACAAATGCATAATGCACATCTAAACGGAGCTATTGTTTGACAGTCAAATTTTATTGCGTATTATCAAAATTTAACAGGAAACTGCAATTATTTATGGAAGGTACCGAGCCAAATAATAATAATAATATTAAATTCATTAATGATATACTAGGATCTTTTTCTAAATACTTACACGTTTTGTAATTGAAAAACATGGCGTGTCAATTTTACGCTCTACTAAAAGGATACAGTTAGTTCTCTACACATGTACAATGTAAAGTGTGTTGAAATAAAGCTCGAAACGTAACTTTTATGGCAATATGGAGACAACTGGTAAAGCTTATTGTTATAAACGCTAAAAATTCTACAATATATTAACTATATAAATAAGCTGCCTAATCAACATCTCCGCAAATATTTAGGAGGTCCTGACTATTTTTTGTGCGCTCAGTTTCGATTAATGGGTAGCAACAGAAGCAGAGGTGTCAGGGATGACACTGCTTACAATCGACATTTGGAGGAAAAATTTGTGAAGAATGTTCCATATAAACGTAAAAGATATGTTTAATCAGTTACGCCACTGCAAGCGAGAACAAACACGTAATAAAGACGTCCGAAAGTACGGTTTGGAGGCAATCCTATCAGTCTACTACAATTCACGCACGTATCCAGTCAATTAGACTTTTTTCAGAAAAACAGAATAACGTTTTGAAACCTGTGAATTCATATTTCTTGGGGCTTAGGTCATCAGAAACGATAACAATAATCAAAAAAGTTTTTGTCTGAATCGTAGATAAAGCTAATACAAAGAAGCCCCTAAAATTGGTTTTTGACTATTATTTTGAAAAGGGTGCATCGGAAGTCAACACTTCAGTATAAAAAAATAGTGTATCGAATTTCCAATAAGAATGATAATATGGATTTTTCCTGTGCGAGTCATATTTTCCGAGTTGTACAACATCGGAGTGAAGGATGAGTTGAAGACTTTTTCTTGTTTGTATCTAAGAATAGGGTAGGTTTTCGATAAAAATGTATAGAACTAAAATTGTAGAAGGGAAAATTTTCTATTACCCAAAATTAAATTAATTTATGTAAACAATTGACGGTAGTATTTACAATTTCATGAAAATGAAAAACCAAAATAATAGTCAAAAACCAATTTGGGGGGGGGGAGCAAAGGAAAACTTTTTAAGGAATATGAATTCAGAAATTTCAAAACTTTATAAGTCAAATACCTAATACGTACCCATCGCATCACGGGATAAAATAGATCTTTAGTAGACTGTCGAGTCCAATGAGTAATCTTAAAGAGCATTAAACCTTTCAGTCTCACACTATTCCTATCGTCACTCTCAATTACAGACCACAGAAAGAGATACTAAAAGTAAGCTCTATCTTTAAATAAGAAAACGAAAACACGATATAAGGAATATAATATGCTCTTCTTTTAATAACCGATTTCAAAAATGTAGGAATGTCGGATGAAATAGAAGGCGTATTTTTAACGCCGCCCGACATGAAACCAACACACTCTTCTTTACCTGTCAACAAATACAGAAGAAATCTCATTCAACAGCGCGCGAAGTGTTTTTAATCAATGTATTTTCAAAACAAACAGAAATGGAATGTAAAATAGAAGAACTTTACATGTGTTATATAAGAACATCGCGGTAGGGCATGTCATTCTCATTTTACAAATTGATAATGAGGTTGTTTGACTTGCAACCCAAGCCACAATCCAATTTTTTTCTCAAAGATAGTTCATCTGGATTTAAAAATCGAGTCTGTGTAACGCCGTATACCAAAACATTTTGTAATAAACTTGGTTAAGAAGAGATACAATCGTTTTTTTTCTTATTGGGCGTCATTCGTATCGTATTACAATTTTCTAGACAAAAATATACGACATGTGGGATTAAATCATTTGTTAAGATGATTAATTAAAGCTGATTTATTTCTACTAAATTGAAAAAAACTTTTAGTTTGATGGGGTTCGATCGTTCGATGAAATAGTACCTTAATTAAATTAATTCTTTTCCATTTATATAATTAGTTTAGTCTTGACGAAAATATCAGGCCATATAAATAGACGATAATAGGCCATAACGCTATAAACCTTAGAAAATTATCTAATTGACGTTTGCCACGCAAGTTGTCCATCTTGATTACTAAAGGCTCGAAAAGTTTTCCTAAACTTGGTCAAAGTTAATTAGCTATAATTGTATTTTTAAAACTATGAGAAAAATTGTGGACGAGTAAAATTTAAGAAGTTTGTCCCTTTAATGATCCTTCGGTACATCTGTGGCAAGAATGTGATTTTCGACTTCCCAGAATAGGCCATTAGGCAAAAGAATTCAACAACAGCGATTTTGCTGCGAAACTTGATTTATTTACATTTTTGTTAACGACGCATTGAAATGTTCTTTCAATTTAAGAATTAGACCATCTATTGAAAAGTCTAGTCTGCATGCACAAATGCAAATCGTGAGTTCATTTTGGATGATATTTAGGGAGCGTAAAGCTAAAAATGACTATTCACGAACAATAAATTCATAATAACATATTCCAATTTTACTTCTTTAATTCGAAACCCAAATTGGACTTAAACGTCACTCGATTGCCTAAACTCCAAGCTATAATTTTTTCTATTTAAATTGGTTTGAGGGAAGCTCTTGAAATTCTATTACGAATTCGTAAAGAAAAATATGAGAAAAGAATCGCAAGGTATTGACACAAATTAGAGTGGGGAAGATGGCCTAAGAGGACTCATAAATATTGAGCAGTCGATAGCCAGGCAGAAATGCGTTTAAAACTGTTCTATCTCACCCTTGTGCCCAAACTCTAGAAGGCGTACGAACTAAAGAAATTTAATAATCAATAAAAATTTCGATAATTTTTACTTATTTGACCATCAATCATTTAAGTGTGAAGCGAACTGAGAAGTTTAAAAACCTATCAATCATATCGCTCTCGGTAATACGCGAAGTAATTTACTTAAAATGAAACAAGTTTTTATAAACATCGAACAGAATTAAAATTTACATAAAAATACAGCTCAGGGGCAAGCTATGATGGTCAAAACCAAAACAATTCAAATTAGTCTTGGCCATCAAGATCGAGACAGGACAGTCGAGACCAAACCCCAAACTTCGTCTAGTCTCATTTTGTCTTTACGTCTCGCACACCGACAGTCAATCGCCAGTTAAGTCCCCTATACACGCGACCTGACGCGGTCGGCCCGACAGTCGGTCCGACCAAATCAGGTGTTGCCTACACGCTAAATCGTCTGACAACGCTCCACACGACCTGATTTGGTCAGGTGGACGGGCCATCTGACAACTCCCGACGACCCGACACAATAAATGTCAGACGACAAGCCTACACACGACCTGATATTCTACCTGATCTGACCAAATCGGCCCGACCGCCTGACCAAATCAGGTCATGTGGAAGGGACTTTAGGATTTCCATAAGACCGTAACCCCGTAACCAATAATAAACGGGTAAGTAAAAAATGTCTAACCGGCCACTTTGGTCAAATATTACCTAAAATTTGCATCTAAAGGATTGTACGCTCCATTTTAATCTGAAATTCCAATATAGTCGCCATCGTGAATGTGGTAAAATAAAAGTACCAACCTAATTTAAAAATAATATTTATTTTATTGCCACTGAAAATCGATTTTGCGCGTTGAAATAATTAAGATTGCGCGTTTTAATTAGATTTAAATCGTAGAGTTTGTACAACGCAAATAATTAAATAGTTTGCAGTCTTATCACAAACTGTTAGGCTAATTTTGCAATTCAAATCAAGATTTTAAGAAAACGTGCATCGATTATAAAATCTAATTTTATTCTCGTAAGCAAATTCTTATTACGAAACTGCAAATATTACTACTGTATAGTAATAAATTGCTTTACTTATCATAATTTTTAAGTTTTTCTAAGCCGATTAGAAATTACCTTACCAAATACAGTAGCAACTGAAAGTAGGTAATTGCACATGTGCATTTTTATTGAGTAATTAATATAGCCGAGCATTGTTATTTGAACTTTAAAAGAGAAAATGGCTATAAATCTTGTCCGTAGTTTTTCTACTCTCAGAGGAATTCAATTTGACTCTAATTTTCTTAGTTCTCTTCCAGCTCTTTTCCGTCGATCAAGAGAAAACTGCTGCTCCATCTCGAACAAATAACTTAAAAAGGTGTTTCTCTATAAAACACAAATCGATTTATTTCGAATTTACTTTAAATCGTATATAAATAAGACCAAAACAAATAAAAATTAACTTTAAATTAGTTTTGTAGGCAGTGAATAATTTACCGTACGTACCCTAAGCCATCAGGTTGAAAATCGAGAACAAGCAGTAATTTTAATTAGTTGAAATTAATTTGTTGTTTTAAGAGTCTTAATTAAGGTTTGTTTTTAACTTTTATAACGTACAAAACACATTTTAATGATTTTTTCTGGCAGTTTTTAAACTTTTGGGTTAAATACGAAAAAATTATTAATATTCATGAATAAAACATGAGTTTTTATAAAAATTTCACCCCGGCTCGGCTGGAGTTCCTAAATTAATCCTATTAGTAAGTGGTAACCTGATGAATACCTGATGTGTGTGCTGGAATGTCCTGAGAAGAGATTAAAAAGTCAACCCTCTCTCGGTGATTTTTATTTGTGTACAAAACCGGGTTGGTTCCCAAAATCTTTTATAATTCTCCTTCAAGGAGATTCTTCGTTATTAATATTCAAAATTTAACGAAACTCCAGAAACATCTCGAGTTAAAATTAAATGGAGCGCGTTTAATTAATTGGCAAGAAATTGAAATTTATCCTAAAAACAAGAATTATTAGTAGTTAATTAAATTATACGTTTCTTTCTTTTAATTATACAGAACTGTGAAGAATTCCTAAACCTTCCAATTACCTTTATAAATTCAAAGACTCGCACACCTGAAACAACCTACTTTATAATAATTAAGAGGTGGATTTATTAGATTACTCGTGTAACAACTACGAAAAAAGCTTTAAGAATTTATAGACTTAAACCTTAACTAGCGTATAAAATTAAAGACACTGTAGTAAGTTTGTTAAATCATTTTTTATACAAACGTGTAGTCTAACGTTTATGCAATTGATTTCAAAATGCCGTTAAAATGTTGTTGGAATTTTCATTACCGGTACAACTGTCAAATAAAATGTTCTCCAAACTTGACACATTAGTGGAATTTCGTTACTACTACCAAAAGACGTGTTATACCACTTGCTCGAGTGTACAATTTTTAGTTACAATTTGCTACAATTTTAATATTAAACAAATATTAGAAACCTGGGATTCATTTTACAGTATCCTCATTTTGACGTTGTATCATTAGTTACTAGCTTTTTTCATTTCTTTCTATGATCCCCTGAATCTTGTAAATATTTTTCAAGAAGACTTTTGCAACAAAGTAGATTACAGAGTGTACCTTACATTTAGAATCATCAGATGCAGATGATCACGTATTCAGCAAAATTCAATTTGGTTCTCGAAGAGTACTCTTTACAGTCAATGCAATTACTGTTTACTGTACCTATACGTCTGAAAATGGCAGTTACAACTCTATAAATAAACGACTTTTGTTGGTGTTAAGACCTACTGCCTACCAGATACTTTAAGAATTTTGTAATTGTATTGTTTCCAAAAATCCATGATATACACACGCCGACAAATTTAAAGGAACGAATATGAATTAAATTTATTTCTTTAATTTCTTCTTTTAGCGGATAGATCTAGACAGCGTACGATGTCTCATTACAAATTGTTGTTTTTTAAAACAATTGGTAAAGCTTGTTGTTATTTGTGTTTTTGTTATTTTGATTATGAAACAATACATAATGGCCGATTTAGCACCAGCCGGATATCGCTAAGGCTGTGGCAATTATGGAAAGTGGTCAAACTTATACCGAAGTTGCCAAAATGTTCGATAAGTCGAAATCGACGATCCATCGTAATATTAGTCATTGGAGACAAACTGGACTTGAACTGCGCATGAGAAGACGAGGTCAAGGCAGCAAATGCTCAGCCACAGCAGTAGATGATCGAGTTATAGCGTTGCAAAAACTTCACAACCGGGTATCAAAAGGCAACTCAAACTTGAGGACATTAGTGGAACCCGTATAAGTGAGTGTACAGTAAGAAGAAGACTCAGAAAAGTTGGTTTGTAGTCGTATGAGCCTATATAAGCCCCAAAACTTCAAAGACATCATCTAGTAGCGCGATTACACTTTGCTCGAGAACACCAGAATTGGAACAATCAATTTTGTCAATTTGTTCACAGATGAAAGTCGTTTATGTGTAAATTCGATTGATAGTAGGGAAAGATTGTATCGACGTCAAAGAAAAGGAAATGCCCAATTTAATTTTACTTCTACTGTCTCTTTTGCTGGAGGCTCGATTATGGTGTGAGACAGAATATGTTTAGGGGAACGTACAGAGTTGGTCGTAATAATGGAGGTACTTTAAATACAGATAAATATATTAGGGACATTCTGCAAGACCAGGAGTACCTTTCGTCCTGTATATCGTGGAAAAGTTTGTCTTAATGCAAGACAATGCGCGTCCACACGCCGTTTGCAGTGTAATTGGTCTTTTAAACCAATAAGTGCGTATAACTAAAATGAATTGTCTGGGACATGCTAGGCAGACGAATTAGGTCGAAAATACCGGCTGTAAAAATCACAGAAGAAGTAAGAGCTGCATTAATTGAAGATGAAGAATGAGAGAATTTGCCTCAAGAAATGATCGACGACGTCATCAGAAATCAGAAGTATGGGAAGACGGACAACTTCAGTCATATTAAGTGCTCGGGGAAGAAGCACGTTGTATTGAAAAAATTATCCTTGTAACTTTATTTACTCAATTTTTTCATTACTTAAATGTATTACGTTTCTGTTGCAATAGCTCTCCTTTTTGTGTAATTTGTTACAGGTTTCAAAATTCATCTTATGAAATTTCGAAGAATTTGCTAATAAAATTTTCATGGAGAAAAAAATTGCATTTATATGCGTTCCCTTAAATTTGCCGGTGTGTGTGCTAGTTATCAAAATATCTTCGTTTTAGAGTTGTTTTAGAGAATCAAAAGATAATTCTGAAAACCTTTGGTTTTCTTCAATGGTCCTTATAATAAGGAAGTTATGCCGATTATTAGAAAAAAAAGCTTAACCAACAAAAGTCGTTTATTTCGATAAGTTTCGATAAGCCATTTCGGGTGTAGCGACTTAGTATTTACACCCTGTATACAGAGAGTCACTTCTATTTTAAATAACTAAAATGGTTTATTTTGAAAAAGTTTGTTACAAGCATCCCTGCTTGTTCAAAAACTCACTTTAATTGTAATAAAATCTTGAAATTGTTGAAGATGCCTTTGACGCAACTGAAAACGTAAAATATTTTCAGGTAAAGTGTACCTATCTTTACTCGTTTTACGAACAGCTATTTAAAAATATTAAAAGTCTGACATTTTATTTGTAAATCGTTCCATGGCAAATAGAGGTCCGTGAAGTTACAATAACCACATTTTCCGATTTTGATGAAACTTTACCATAATTTAGTATGAATTTAGTGTAATTTAGTGCGCTAATAAAAAAATTTAGTGCGCGTCTAGTTTAGGCGCTATACGCGTTGGAAATGTGGTTATTGTAAGTTCACGCGTAATAACCACCTTCTCCGATTTTTATGAAACTTGGTGATAATTTAGTATGAATTTAGTGTAATTTAGTGCGTTAATAAAAAAATTTAGTGCGCGTCTAGGTTAGGCGCTATACGCGTTGGAAATGTGGTTATTGTAAGTTCACGCG
The DNA here is from genome assembly GCA_950108345.1 of Malthinus flaveolus. NCBI lineage: Eukaryota > Metazoa > Arthropoda > Insecta > Coleoptera > Cantharidae > Malthinus > Malthinus flaveolus. The sequence continues at coordinate 30,494,337 of OX467285.1, forward strand.
TAATAACCACCTTCTCCGATTTTTATGAAACTTGGTGATAATTTAGTATGAATTTAGTGTAATTTAGTGCGCTAATAAAAAAATTTAGTGCGCGTCTAGTTTAGGCGCTATACGCGTTGGAAATGTGGTTATTGTAAGTTCACGCGTAATAACCACCTTCTCCGATTTTTATGAAACTTGGTGATAATTTAGTATGAATTTAGTGTAATTTAGTGCGTTAATAAAAAAATTTAGTGCGCGTCTAGGTTAGGCGCTATACGCGTTGGAAATGTGGTTATTGTAAGTTCACGCGTAATAACCACCTTCTCCGATTTTTATGAAACTTGGTGATAATTTAGTATGAATTTAGTGTAATTTAGTGCGCTAATAAAAAAATTTAGTGCGCGTCTAGTTTAGGCGCTATACGCGTTGGAAATGTGGTTATTGTAAGTTCACGCGTAATAACCACCTTCTCCGATTTTTATGAAACTTGGTGATAATTTAGTATAAATTTAGTGTAATTTAGTGCGCTAACAAAAAAATTTAGTGCACGTCTAGTTTAGGAGATATAAGAGTCAAAAGGTGCATATCTTAGTCTGCGTCTGCGCTTAAAGTAACTAAGTACTGTCGCCGATAGTACTAGTACTGATAGATCATTACAAAAGGTTCATCTCAATTTAGTAGGTACCATTGATTCATGTGGTGCAATTTGATACACACGAATTTAAATATAATTAGTTCCAGCGTAGGTAGTAATAATAACATTGTATTCTTTATGGCATTCATATTGTAAGAAACACCTTCTTCCTTTGAGAATGTTATTTTAGATGTACATAGCTCCTTCATCCACTGCAGTTTTCAATCTTACAGTAATATTTACACATTTTGAAAGGTGCCATGCGATAGAAGAGTACATAACACCTTCATTCAATAAAAAAAGTCATTTTTTTAAATGTTACATCCTTCATCCACTCGCGTCTTCAACTATTCTCTACTTTGTTATAGAAAAAGTAATAAAAAGTATTTATCGTTTACAGTCGTTATTAGCAACATCTCCTGTTTGTCTTTGACCAATCTTAATAATTTATGTAGATATGATTAATTAATTGAAATTTGTTAATACCGGCTATAAGTTTTGCGTTTATACCTAGATAGGGCATTCGAGCTTTGGCAGAGTAAATTAAAATTAAATCTAGACAAAGTATCGCATTCATACTGCTACACTTTGTTTCTAATTATCAATGGCAGTAATTTTATGAACTTTCGTAGGGTATTTGGGGTGGAATCCGCGTTGGATAGGTAGAAAACAGACAAATAATAACTTTTTCCTAAAATCTGGACATATTAGTAGGTATCGTATTCATACTGCTAAATCTTTCTAATTATTTTTTTTCGTACACATTCATGCAAATTGAAAAATTGAAAACCGGCTAATTGTTACTAATTAATTTGTTATATACCTGGTCGTACGGTCGTATACTATTCAAAGGGACCGTTCCTGTATTTGGACAGTACGACCGTACAACAATCTCATTGTAAAATATTCTTGTTTTTATTGCTTTTGAGTTATTTCAATCTGTTATTACCCACCCAAGTATTTTTAAGACTACCGTTATGGGGTGTAGTCCGGTATTAAAACCTTGTAAAAAATATATCGCAGTCGTCCTACATGTAAGCTCAGGGAAGCAAATAACATTATAATTAAAAAACATAAAAAATCTCAAGTGTGGTGTATTATTTTACAAATTAAATCTCAATCATCATTTAACAATATTATATAGTCCACTAAGAAGTAAAATTTAATAAATTGAAGACAAAAAAAGCAAGGATTACATAATTATTTTCAATAATATTACTGCTGTCAAATCAGATGACTGTTTAAAATACTTTGTTCATTAGCTTTTATTTAATTTCTTTTAAAATCAAAATCCGAAAAATTCATCTAATTTGCGTATTACCTGTATAGATTTGAATATGTTCTAATTATTATTTATCAGAGAAATGCAATTTTATTATTGAAAAGGTTATTGTAAAAGGTTCTCCCGATGAATCTTTTCGTTAAGGCCCGTCTAGACGCAACGTTTTATGGAACTTCGTATAGCCTCATAATCAAAATTATGAAAACTGCCGTTAGTCAAGGCCGTACAACCCCAAATTCAAGTTTTGAACTAAAAATACATTCTAATGATTTTGATGTATTTTAATTTATAATAGTCAGATATTTCAGAAAAGATAATAAAATCTTATGGACCTATAATATTAATAAGATAAGTATAATTGATAAAAAATTTTGGAAGCTCATGTTGATATTTTGGAATACCGACCTGCTTGGTTTGAAAAGTATTTCTAAACGGTAAATACTTTCTATTACTTTTTCTATAACAAAGTAGAGAATTATTATTACTATTACCTACTCTGGAACTAATTATATTTAAATTCGTGTGTATCAAATTGCACCACATGAATCAATGGTACCTACTAAATTGAGATGAACCTTTTGTAATGATCTATCAGTACTAGTACTATCGGCGACAGTACTTAGTTACTTTACGCGCAGACGCAGACTAAGATATGCACCTTTCGACTCTTATAGCTCCTAAACTAGACGTGCACTAAATTTTGTTGTTAGCGCACTAAATTACACTAAATTCATACTAAATTATCACCAAGTTACATAAAAGTCGGAGAAGGTGGTTATTACGCGTGAACTTACAATAACCACATTTCCAACGCGTATAGCGCCTAAACTAGACGCGCACTAAATTTTTTTATTAGCGCACTAAATTACACTAAATTCATACTAAATTATCACCAAGTTTCATAAAAATCGGAGAAGGTGGTTATTACGCGTGAACTTACAATAACCACATTTCCAACGCGTATAGCGCCTAAACTAGACGCGCACTAAATTTTTTTATTAGCGCACTAAATTACACTAAATTCATACTAAATTATCACCAAGTTTCATAAAAATCGGAGAAGGTGGTTATTACGCGTGAACTTACAATAACCACATTTCCAACGCGTATAGCGCCTAAACTAGACGCGCACTAAATTTTTTTATTAGCGCACTAAATTACACTAAATTCATACTAAATTATGGTAAAGTTTCATCAAAATCGGAAAATGTGGTTATTGTAACTTCACGGACCTGGCAAATAGTACACATGATAAAACAAGCACAAGATGGTTTGTACAAGCTTATAACGAGGAATTCCACTTGATAAAATGGGAAAATTTGAATGTGCTATTGATTACGCAATTTACGTTCAAGCTAGCCTCAAATTCGTATTAATTATTAGCATAATGCCATCAACAAACATTGTTATAATTGTAAAGTTGGTTCAGTTAATGTAAAATTATTTAATTAATGTCTTGAGAGCTGTTTTATTTGATACAAATTCAATAATTTAATATTTTTTTAAAAATAGCTATTAATTTCCGTTCCCATTTATTTCTAGCGGAAACTTTTGGAAAAACGCTAATCGACAAACTTAATGGTAGCTTTAAAAAAAAGTAGCAGGGATGATGAACGGAATAAAAACAATTATTTGGTTATGGCTGTACGAGTAATAGGCTAATAGCACGGTCTTATTCGAGCTTGAGAAAAATGAATTATTGTATACGGGAGCAATCCTTTCGATGCCAATGCATCACGTCTATCCATTAGGTATTATTGTTCGATCAAACCCCAATGCGTTCAAGGAGGCTTTGTAATAGTAGTATACTGAACTTCGCGGATGATAGAATGTAGCATCGTTTACCCTAAATATCATCGGAATTGAGTACTTACGGAATTTTTCAAGTATTGCCTAGACTTGAATATAGCAAAGGGTATGAGTTAAAGAACTATGGGGAAGACTCAAATCTAACTTTAAATCAACAACGTTGATTTAAAGTAAAGATTCAAAGAACATAATAATAAACAATAAACATTTTTGATCTCGAAGCCATTTAAAAAAACATTCGAACCTATTTACAATAAATTCTTAATGATAATAAATAAATAAAACAGTAGGTAAGTACAAAAGTGACGTGCAAAAACGTGACATATTTGTATCAAGTTGAGACTAATTATTCCTCTCTTTTGAGCACGGCAAACAAGAAAATTGAAAGAAAAAGAGTATTTTGTAGAGAGCACCCCAGAGCGAAAATAGACAAAAGTGAAGTCATTTCAGTCAAAAAATCATTATAATATCTGCCCAAGTAAAGAAAAAGTGTACAACTTATTAAATTAAAGCACGTCCTATATTACGATTTTTATATCCGGCTTATGTACACATTTTCTTTTGCTCGAAATTCTTCGTATAAAACTCAGTTTATGAATAAATTTGTTAAACTAAATGTATGCGACATTCGAATTGGTTGAATTAAATAACCTTAAAACCATTTAATTAAAAAAAAAGTTGGAAACGCAAATCCCGACAATTTTTTGCTTATTTGATGGATGTTAAAAATATTTTAATAACGGCTTTAAGCGTTAAGCTAAAAAAAGCTTTAAAAAAATTTGAAAAAGATATTTTTCATTAAGATTAGTATGGAAATTTTTTATTTTACTGTTTATTCGTCGCATAAAAGCCGGCATTTTCTTTGATCAAAGGATTATCAGTAAGTAATTATAAATTAAAATTCCCATTGTGTAATGGAATCCATACAAATGCCATTCATATTTATTGTTGTTAAAAAAAATAAAACTCGTATCGATTGTGCGTCGTGGTAAAAACACGAGTCGACTTAAGAATTAATTACTAATCAAAGACCAAATTTGCCTTCCTAATCCTTATCCCAACAAAATTTAATCGCGCAGCGAGTGTCCTTTTAATTACTACTAAACCAAAGAGCAAAAGCAACGGAAAATGTAGATGTATAACCGTATAAGGAAACTAGAATAAATGAAATACAGAAACTAGGACGACTTGTATAGTAATACGTTTATCGTATACGTTCGTATATCAATCTAAGCACCACCGGTAAACTTTACTTCATTCAGAACACCTACACGAACTTGAAGGGAACTAATTACACAAATTTTTAATTTATTTAAAAATCGGCTTGAGAAAGTTTAAAACGATATTTATTAGTTAAAACTGTTAATTAAAACGTTCGTTTGTGTGCTGGGTCGATACAAAGAATGCTATTCCGAAAGCATTGTTTCCAATGAACGTGTGTCGATTAGGAAATCGAAAGAGTAATATTCCAACAAATTGAACTAATTTACAATAACACTTTTATCGATAAAAGTTATAAGTGTTCAATTTGTCGTGCTCAAAGCAGCTTATTACTAAAATGTGATCAAAACACAAACAAATTTTTGTAGATAAATTGGCGCGCTAATTGGAGCTTGCGAGTCACGCTTATTTTATAGTGCAGACAATTTCTCCATTTTAAATTTAATAACTTGTACCTTTGTTGCTTTTGTACATTGTCAGAGTATTCACTTGTTGTTTTATATTTGACAGATAGTGAAAAATAAAGGAGATTAAAAAAAAATTTAATAAGTCGTTAGTTTTTCAAAGTTGGAAATTGGAACCAATTTTGGCAATTCTACACGAGGGCTTCAACAACCCAACAATAGAAGCAGAAGTGAGGAGACTTATGAGCTGGCCTACTGTATCTACACCAGGTCAAGAACATAAAAATGAAATCCCGTCTTACCAAAAAGGCTGCCTGAAGAAATCCAACTCATTACTTTATAAGTCCTGAAGGAGTAGATGCAATTTAACTTTTTAAAAAACTAACTGAAAGTAAATTCCCTTCACCCTTCATAAATTTTATATTATATAAAAAGAAGTTACGATTTGATTTTGTAGAGTGATGGTCTTGAAATCGAAACAGACTGGTGTTCTTAACGATTTTAATCGAGTAGTGCCCAGAAATATATTTACAAAGTTTTTGATTAAATTTCAGCATGGAGTGTGTTTCGAAATTTCATTTAAATCTACGAGGACCTAAAGTAATTTCCAACTCGTTTAAAGTAGGGGTTGTTAAATATTGAATTTTTAACCTCAATAAAAATTATCCTCGGAAAGATGGGGTTTATAAAAATATGCATTTTTCATTTTTAAATTAGTAACTCACTAAGCATTTTTAAAATTTTATTTTTTTACTTTCTCATTTACCAATAGTTAAGCAAAATTGGTGGTCCAACAAAAACGATTAGGTGAAATGGGATATATTCGTTTTCAGACCTTTTGAATCAATATACAGATATCTACCATTTTTTAGTAGTACAAGAAACATTTTTTGGAAATTCTAAACAATTTTTCTTAATACCTTTTTTTTGGTAATTCGTCCTACTTATTTTAGAAGTAGGACAATCTTATAACAAGCCCTACAATGGCGTAATCCTCGACATTGAAAACGTGGGAAACTTAAGCAAGGAACAAAACGTCTCCATTAATATCGTATTAACAATTAACACAAAAGCTGATCCTTACTGCAGTAGCAATTTTCTACGAAGATTAACGATCTTTCAAAAATACATTTTTTAAGCTTTATACACATACACACTCAAAATATATACCGCGTGTGAGTGAGCAATATATTATATTTTTTAAAACTTATAGATATTGAAACTTTGTTTACTTTTTATTAAACGTAATGGAAGGGAAGTAACGAAAAAAATTTGCCAACAATTCAAAGTACTTAAGCTAAAAGGAAAAGTTCGAGTACCTCTTTCATTTTTATGCTTTTCAAGAAAATATAAGACAGCGAAATTTGTAACGGAGAGTAGATTAAAATAGAAAATTTCACATTACTCTTTATTTTTCGACAAAACCAACGTTACAATGTTTAGTAAGATCAAAAACAATCGATTTTAGATTATACCAATCCCAATCATTCATTTATTAACAATGAAACGACTTTCAGTCGGTTAAGAAAAATTGGTAATTCGTATACTCGAGCATTTTATTATACAAATTATACACTACGCACATTGGTAATAATAAAGCAGCGTTTGGTAAAAAGGGGAATAAATAAAAAGAAGAAAAAAAATTTTCATTTGACCTGAATATACAAACAGCTTGCTTTTCAGGCAATAAAGGTTTACGGATAATTGTCACGTATCTTGTCAAAACTTTTATTAAAGACACACTCGAGCAACCGGAATCGTCGAAACAGATTTTTCAATTACAATCGGGTACGTAATACGAAATTGAGGTTATCCACTTTTTATTCAACCACCCTCGACCCCGACATACATTTGGTTTAAATTTGCCCAAGTGGTTTCTTTTAGCGTTGCTTTAAGTGAGCACCTTCGTTTTTTATGTGCGTGTCATTTTATTTTAAATTCTTCAATTTGCTAAAATAGAGAAAGGAGTAGTTTCAGAATTCCATTAAACGAAATCTTTCGTAGCATTTGTTAAATTACATAATTTAAATAAGTTTTCCTTCTCCGTTTATAAAAACACACACCTGAAGTTAATGTTATACATAAATTTCTAAATACGAGTACCAGGTATAATCTAAAAGTCTATATTTTCTAAATAATTCTATAGAGTTTAACCCGAGGAGATGGATCATGATAGTTTTAAGAAATTGCTTGTATGTAACATATAATTTTAAGCTGATCTAAGTGGTATTTCGTGATACAGTGAGTTTTCTCATTCCCTTATTTTTTAATAGAGCACATACAACTTCTAAGTAAAATTATATTTTCTTTGACGAGTTAGGAACAATTTCTCGTAATTACAGTTATATTCCATAAATTTGAGACATACATTTTATACTGACCTTGTTCGCAGAACTTTTTAGAAAGAAAAGTGTGAAGCAAAATTAATGAATTATTGATATTCCGGCGACCTATACGAGCAGTACAATTTAAAATTAAATAACAAAAAATTGCAGATATTTTTTGAACCCAAGATCCGAAGAGTCACAAACGTGAAAGTGATTCGTATACTGCCAGCAGACTCGCCTCTTGTGAAGCTGTCCTTCATGAAGGCCGTTCCATTACCAACAAACCACTTAGACGTTCGTTCATTAAGCATTAAAGTTTCCTAACAATTAACAAGATGTATACTCTAGTACCATCTGCAATGAGTAGTGAGCACAACCCATCAAAAGGGTCAAAAAATTGTCAAATAATCATCAAAAGGTCCAAAACACGAACGATGAAGGAGCTCTAATTGTATTGGGTACTTATTATTTGTAAAATATTACTTAGCAAGGTCTAATAATTACACGCCCCTCTAACCGGGTCAATTTTAGGTAAAAGTTAATGGTCGCACGCTATTACCATTATGAACCCATGCGCAAAATTTCAAATAGACTGGTTAAGGTGATGAGCATGTATTATCGAGAAATAATATACAGGACGTTCAAATGAGCGCACAATCAACGATAAATAGAAAATTCAGGAAAATTATTGTTTTTGATTTTTATGCCCACCATTTAACTATTTTGAAATATACAGACTAAAACGCCCATTTTTTAAGCACTTTATAATTAACAATTAATAAATTTGGGAACTTTAAAACGATCAGATAAATAAAAAGAGTACAATCTCTGTTTTCACTGTTTTTCCACCGTTTTGGACACGCAAAATACAGAAAATAGATATTAGGCTAGTCAGTAGAGGGTTTCTACGATGCAATAAATGGAGTAGAAGCTTTTCTTTTTTTAAATTGTTTATACCGGTGTAAACACCCAAAAAACAAAAATGCTAACACCGGCGACCTCGGGAGACTTTTTGGCACCCAAAAAACCCCAAAATTTTAGGAGTTGCTTTGTTTTTTGCCTATAACTCCTAAATGGAGCATCTTAACGAAAAAGTATCTCTATAACAAATTAAAGAGCATTAAACTTTGCGTCGAATAGTACCAACACTTAATAATTCGGTCAAGCGGTATGGTCGCCAACCGCGGTCAAAAAACGACGATTTTTTCAAACTTTGTCAAAAAGTGGCATAGTGCATTATATATGAGTCTGCTGTTTAAAAATTAGTACTCTAAGAAAAAAACTCATTTAATAAAAGTTGTAAAGCATCTAATTCTGCGTTCATGTGTACCAAAATTTTTAAATTCGGTTAAGCATACCTCTCCCAAATTGGCAATATTCTGATGTCCGGCAGTTGGCATATGAAGGTATAGTAAGAAAATAGTTCAGTCGAATAAGGATTTTTGGTCAGAATAATTCCTACGAGGCTGGATATTGGTCTACACGTACATTAAGATGTTCCAAATAAGTATATCACAAAATCAGAAAAAATTTGGCGGAGCAATTTGAGATATTCAAGGTCAAAGGCTACAAAAATTGTTTTTGGCAAATGACTCGCCTTCTATAGATCGTATGTTGATGAAGGTTATTATAAAAATTATAGAAAACATTATTAGCTACAAGATTGGTTATACACATTTTTTTCATAAGTTTAACCCTTTTCGAGATATAGCGCGGAGAAGGGTCGAATTCTGGTTATGGATAAACTCCGGAGTAAGACGCGTAAGTCTTATAAAGGAGTCAGCCACTAAACTTACCGACTGATAAATAATGTGGCACTGTATGAAGTTGAATAAAGGATGTAATTAAAGATTTATGAAAGTAAAAATGGTGTAAGGTCTCGTCTTGACATATTTCAAAGAAATTAAAAAAAAAACAGATAGTTCGAAATTGTGATACTTATATAGTAAGCGCGCTATTCAACTTCAAGAGCTTCTTATTCACGACTTAGAGCCACGATTAAGATTTCCCATATCACATCGTGTAGAATAAGGACGTAGTTAAAGGTTTTTTAGAAACAAAGTGGTGCCAGGTCCCCCCCTTTTCATTTTATTAAGAATTTTAAAAAAGTTTTTTTCGAAATTGAAAAATCAAGAAGTGCGCTAGTCAACTTCAAGAGCTTCTTATTCACGACGTAGATGCACGATTAAGATTTCCCATACCACATCATGTAGAATAAGGACGTAGATAAAGGTTGTTTAGAAACAAAGTGTTGCCAGGTCCCCTCTTTGCATTTCATGATTATTCTGACCAAAAATCCTTATTCGACTAGACTATTTTCTTACTATACCTTCGTATGCCAACTGCCAGACATCAGAATATTGCCAATTTGGGAGAGGTATGCTTGACCGAATTTAAAAATTTTGGTACACATGAACGCAGAATTAGATGCTTTACAACTTTTATTAAATGAGTTTTTCTCTTAGAGTACTAATTTCTAAACAGCAGACTCATATATAATGCACTATGTCACTTTTTGAAAAAGTTTGGAAAAATCGTCGTTTTTTGACCGCGGTTGGCGACCATACCGCTTGACCGAATTATTAAGTGTTGGTACTATTCGACGCAAAGTTTAATGCTCTTTAATTTGTTATAGAGATACTTTTTCGTTAAGATGCTCCATTTAGGAGTTATAGGCAAAAAACAAAGCAACTCCTAAAATTTTGGGGTTTTTTGGGTGCCAAAAAGTCTCCCGAGGTCGCCGGTGTTAGCATTTTTCTTTTTTACATGTTTACACCCATACAAACAGTTTTAAAAAAAAAAGCTTCTACCCCATTTATTGCATCATAGAAGGGTGTTTTGGTCCTCTACTGACTGGCCTATATGGGATGCATCAGGGTATTGTTAAGAAAAATCAAAGAAAGTGAAGCTAATACTTTTAAAAGTGATACAGAATGTAGCCACACACTGTATAATAATAATAAAATTTCTCCCGCAATTGTAACTCACAAGCTAATAAAAATTTCACACTATAAAGCGTAGAAAAAAAAAGTCGCTTCTATCTACTACATTTATCGCGCGAATCGTTAGAGATATTGATGTGACAATTTCCACTAAAACGCTGTTGGGTGCACAACAAATATTCAACAACATTTTATTGACATGACATAACATTGCGACTTATCGATGCGAATAGATTTCAATTTTCATCCTTTCCTCACAACGATTTATCAATTTCGACAAGCGATATGATTCGCACATTTTATAAAAAGCTCAAACAATTTAATTTTCAAGCTGCCGCATTTTCAACTTAACGTCAGACAATTTTCGTGACAACTTTCAAGTAAAAAGCCATCATTGTGGTAAATTTCCAACAGTCTCGAGAAAAATAGGTCACGAGATATTGTCGAAAGTGTCAAAAAATCAGTGATGGCTTCCGACCTCACAATGCGATTTTTCATTTTACACTCAAGTTCTTAGTGCGAAAGAAAATGTAACATTCTTGTACACAACCCACATCAAGCAAAATAGATAACGCGCTCAGAGGTCATTGAGGCGTCGAAGACGTCAAGAGCACGACCCCAACCCTATCTTATTAGCAATTAGTATTTCCCCAAAACAACCCACTATTATAAATTTCACAAACTTAAAATAGGGCATCTGTTAATAATTTCGGTCTTTTATTATACACGAATTTGCCAGTGCATACTCTCCATATTATGTAAGCTCGACTTGATTTACGTTCCCTAAAAACTTTTCGAACTCAACACAAGTGTAACGAAGGAGGTCAAAAGTTATACTTTTTAAACGCAAAAAGTTGAAATTAACTCGATTTGTTTTTGGTTTTATATGCGCACAAGTAAACAAACACCTTTTATCTTAATCAAGGGGAGATAGGTGGCCTAAACAACGTACACAGAATTTTACTTAGCTAAAAAGTTGGTTCAACATTGGGTCGACTTATTAAGGTAGGTAATTATTTAATTATTTTGTTTTACGATTAACACCGAGAGCAGTCAATATTTTAGATATCGCAATTCAAAAACTAAACTAAACTCCCGACTAAACCCCGTGTGAAAAGTGAAAAAATCTTAAAGGCAAGACCAAACTTGCAAAAGCTTCGTGGGACTGAGACACTGAAAGATTTTTTATTATTGTGTACTTCGTACAATTAAGCTACCCGAATTGACATTGCCTTGCTTTGAGAGTGCATTAAAAATTTATTTCGAGTCCAGACCAATCAGAAAGGACACGCGAATGGTTTAAAATGCACTATTTACACTTCTAGTGACTGTTATGACTTTTCAGCAAAAACGCTTTCTAATAACATAAAATATACTAAAAAAAAAAAAATTTAATTGGTTAATAATTATTATAAGAACAAAAGAGCATTAAAAAACGAACGCTTCAATGATGACGACGACTTTTCTTTTATTGAAACGGTATCTGATTCTTTTTCAATTTTTGCGGTGAACTATTAATTTCACAGTTCGTAAGAAACCAATTCATAAATTTTCTTAATACGTGACAATTGAAAAGTGAAACGAACAAGAATTACGATTATTAATAGCGAAATTATTAAATTGTTAGAATTGGAATCGTAAAACGCACCAAATTTAATTCAGGCGCTTGCCAATGTGTACGGTGTATACATTGTACATGCATAACCTGTTAAATTAGGAGCTACAGTAATTAGCACTTCCTGAAGCTTCGCTATTTCCGACTTCACTTATATAAAATATATTCAGTTGAAGCGCAGTATTATAATAGTTCAATGAAATACAAATTACTTTAAATTTAAATTTCTTTACATTGTACCGAAACGAGATTCCATTCTTTTTATTAATACGTGCAGTGTACTACGGAGCTAGTTCGAATTAAAGTGGAAGGGAAAAATTAGATTCCGTAAATTACTACTATACGAGCAGGAAAACTTTCCGAATTGTTACAACTGTACCAAGATCTCCAATTAATTGAGAAACCATTTCTAGATAAAATTAACCCAAAAAAATTTCCAACGACTCTTCCTGAACTTTTTGATTATTTAATTTACATATACTAACCTAAGGTTAGGTATAAGTATTCCATAATTTCTCCGTTTGCAAAATCTTCTCATTCGCATTTTAAATTTAGTGAGAAATAAATTGAAAAACTTTTTTTATGCAAAAAATATATACCTAAGGCCTATAATCTCTACCTTCATACATCCATTTATTTTTATTCAATTTCAAAATTATAAATTGGATGTTAGCAAAAATGGCTTTTAATAATTTGTCGTAATACTTTCCACCCAGAGAAGACCTTAATCAACGAGGAAGTTAGAATTTTTCCCTTTCGCAAGTAAGCACTACGAGTGCGTTTAAATTGGTGTAAAACTTGATTATACGTACGTTAGATTAAACTTTAATTGACAAATAATTTTGCCGAGCTGTTTGCATCGCATTAAGTAAACGTAGAAAATAATTGAATTTCAAAGAGATAGGTATTGGGTAATGCTTAGAAATGTTACTGACGTAGATCTAAGATAAAATACTATTAAAATCGCTTAAAGTCTAAAGAAATCTTTGCTTTTTGAAGAATATTTTTCGCACGAAGCAGCATTTAATTAAATTAAATTGGAGCGCGTTTGTAAGTTTATAAACAGAATTTTAAATATTAGGCCCGGAAAGATGCCCCATACCTTCAAAAATTAAAAATTTGAGCAGGAATATCCTATTTATCATTAACAATTTCTGAAACTTTGTCGATATTCGAAGCTAAAATTATTTCTAGCTCAATTTATAGCGTAATTTCTGTTTAACTGTTGGTTTTTACCTTTAGCACTCACTAATCAGCTAATCACAGTTAGAGAAGTATTTCAACTAATACCAACCAACCAATTATAGCGGAAAGATGTCTTTAAGAATTTTCCAGCAAGTAGTACGTATAACAAAAAAGAATCCCTAATTTGTGTTAGTACGTATCTTTTAGAAAAATGTATCTAAAGACTGTTAGTTCGCCACCTTGACAATTTTTGAAAAATCCCACTTCACTAAATTTGAGGCGGTAACAATCAGATCGATTACGTTTTATTTGCATTAAATACACAGGACGTCTAATTTAAAGAAGAATTCTCGCATTGCACTAGAAAAGAATCTCATAATACAAAAAAATGTCGTAAGAAAAGTAGAAACGAGAAAGCTTTATTATTTACCTTAGAGCAAAACGAACAATGCATCTTCATGAATGGAAGACACCTACCTTCCTTATAAGGATCGTAGATTTAACGCTGTATGTACGACAGTAATGAATGACCCACACGCAGTTTAGTACTATAAAAGAATCAGGTAAAACGAAAGCTTAAACGACCCGATTTGTTGACACACCAAGACGCAATGTCACAAAAACTGGTGATTCCCAATACTATCAGATAGAAAAACATTTTTTTTTAATATTAAATCTTTTCGTTAACGTTCGTGACTTAATAAAATTTATTATAGGTCCTACAGCATTTATTTCTTTACAAAATTGTTTTTATTTAATGATGAGAGTAAATAGTTGTTATTTGTCACAAAAATTATAGTTGTTTTGTGCAGATAAATAACGTGCACTTAATAGAACAATCACCATTACATCGTTTATACTCCCACGTAATCAAGATTTCCTGGCTATAATCAGAACATACATCTTAAAGTCTACAAGTACAATGAAAGAAAACTCGAAGGCAGTTTAAAAAGTAAAGGAAATAAATAGAAATATGTACGAACATTATGAGTTTTCCTTTCAAAAGTAGAACAAAAAAGTTTTCAAAATAAAGAGAGGAGGAATTGAATAAAATTTATAATGTCAAAAAAACTTATGTTCACATAATTACAGTAAACTGTTTATGACTTAGAAGTTCGTCTCTTGTTAACCTAATTATTTAACTTTAAATAAATTTTCATTTCCGAACTTTGTGGAAATTTTGTTGTACCTACATAAAACCACTTTTGTAAGTTAAACCACATTAAATGTATTATTCAAAGGGTTTTCTATTAAAAGTAAACTCAAATTACCACAATTACAATTTTAATGTCTACTCTAAATAGATAGTATACCACTAAATTAGCTGCCACGCAAAACTTTCAAAACTCGAATCCATCAAATTTAATTAATATTAATGATCCGCTAGTAATTGCAGGGATTCAAAGATGGCCTGACGTCTAAAACGAAATTTGACTCTAAATTGATTTGAAAAAAATTGGTAACTTCTTGACGTGAGCGGTTCCTAAACTGTGGGGCGCTATATTAGCTCGAGAGACGATTTGAAATTTGGTAAAAGTTGCTAGTTTTAGTATTTAATTGCCTGCCGTGTTGGTTGTATAAAGTGGCGTAATATTGCAACTTCAGTCGTTCGATCTGTCTTCACTGACGTATAGCAAATACAAATTATTATTTTCTGCCTAAACCATGACAGACGGCGAAATTGAGCAAGAGGCCAAAAAATGCTTTAATGCAATTTGGGGTCGTTTGCCAATATTTGTATTTTGGCACACACACAAAGCACTAACACGTTACAAGAGGCAGTAATAGCATACAGATCTGTTCATAGTAAGAAGAGACACTAGCACTAGCAGCCTTTAAAAACAAAAGATAGTCTTCAGAAGCTTCACAAGATAATGAATGGGGCTTTTTATAGTAACAAGACTAACAGCCTCTGAAAACACGAGAAAGGATTTAAAAGCTCACAAAAGAATGAATAGGGATCTTCAGAGTAAGAAGAGGCACCAACATCTTCTGAAAAACCCAAGAAAGTCTTCAAAAGCTTCACACGAGAATGAATGAGGCTCTTCAGAGTAAGAAGAGACACGAACGGCTTCTGAAAAACACAAAAAAGTCTTCAGAAGCTTCACAAGAAAATGAATGCAGTTCTTTAGAGTAAGAAGAGACACTAACAGCCTCTGAAAGACACAAGAAAGTCTTCAGAAGCTTTACAAGAGAATGATTGGGGTTTTTCAGAATAAGAATAGACACTAATAGCCTCTGAAAAGGTCAAGAAAGTCTTCAGAAGCTTCACAAGAAATGAATGGGGTTTTTTAGAGAATGAAGAGACACTAACAGCTTCTGGAAAACACAAGAAAGTCTCAGAAGCTGCACAAGAGAATGAATGCGGCTCTTCATGGTAAGAAAAAACCCTAACAGCTTCTGAAAGACACAAGAAAGAAGCTGCACAAGAGCTCTTCAGGTTAAGAAGAGACACTAACAGCTTCTGAAAGACACAAGAAAGTCTTCAGAAAGAATGGGGCTAGAAGAGAATATGTGGACACCAAAAGTGCTGGAGGAGCCATAGAAAACAAGAAAAGATTGAAAACAAAATATTTGGCAATAGAAATTTTGAAATTTGAAATTCAAATGTTTTTAAAACTTGTCTAGAGAGATTCTTGTAAACGCCACATAGAGTGTTTGATAAACCAAAAACTTGAAACAATATTTTGAATTCAAACTATTCTTTTGGACAATTGGCAAATTATGAGTAGTAGGTACTTTTCGTATAATTGAGGAGTGAGCTTTTTAAAAAGGTTTAGAACCACTGCCTCAACCTGTGTAACAAATATTCCACTTAGTTCAGCCTACCCACCCTATACCATATATTTCAATAATTTCAAACATGCAAAGTTTTAATCAAAATCCTAGACGGGCTTTGATGTAAATATCGCAAATTTAAAAAGTAAATAATGGATATGTCAGTCAGCTCAAAGTACCTTTCAGCGACTTCTGAAATATTATTGCTAACTTTGCATGTATCCGAGAGATGTGAGATGAAACTAAAAATGCCAAGATAAAAGGAAGTACAGATGAATAACGCACTAATAAATTTTTTGCGAAGTTGAATAAAATGAAAAATATTTTTGCAAATTATTATTTGAAAAAAAAAAAACTTGAAAAGATGTGCTTCATTTAAAACGTCAAGTTGGTTCTTTGTTACGTCTTATAATATGTTATGAAATGTTGATGTCGTCGTTGTACATGTAACCAAGTCATTTCATAACATGTAAGTAGCGAAAATATAAATATAATATTCTTTTGTGAATAGAAAAGTAAATGAAAACTCAGGTTTGCTCATTAATGTTGCATTTTCTGAATAATTTTAATCAGAAGTCGGTGCATGGCGTGCATGGTGCATTAGAACATTTTATATAAATACTTTAATAGGAATGCAAATTTGAGAGTGCAAGTACCTACCCATAATGCCTGTAATCAGCTGGAATAATTTGATCATTAATATTGGGTGGAATCTTTGGAATACGTAAAGAAAATTCAGAATTTATTAGGCTTACACAGGCTCGTGTAAGGCTCCCCATTAAGAAGAAGGAAGGATCTTGCTCCAATCGATTCCTGTTTTCCATCTTTCACATGGGTTTCAGGAGCACTTTCAGTTATAATTTTTTCATGTTTCTGAAGCTTGGACGATGTTAACAATAGAAATATAATGATATCGAGTTCGTGTTAGATTTTCCTACGTTCCAAGAGTGCATCTGCTAAAACCAATTTTGTTTGGTACCACTAAATGACATTTTCTCAGGGTTTTCTAATGAGGTATCACACAAGGGGCGTCTTACGATTTGCAAGTTGAGAGAAAATTTCGCTTAGAATTCGTCAGAAATTTGTAGAACAAAACATTTAAAAAAAATTGTTTGAAGTCGTTCCTTGTTTCTTGAAATAAATTCCAACTGGTAAATCGAAGTAAAAATGAAATAAATAAACCTCGCTTTTTATACGATAAAGCTACAAATTCAACAATGCGAATTTTCCAGAGCGTGGTACTATGCACTTAATATTTATTTGATGATTGTCTATTTCGTTTGAAAAGCCAAGCCAAACTTAATTGAACAGTGTTTGAAGTGCCAATTAAATAGGTACTTATTGCCAATTTTGCTTCGTGCTTGTTATATTAACACTAATTAATACATTTAAGTTCGTAGTATAATTAATTAAATAACAAATGATGGGGATGAAATGACTTTTTTCTTTAAATTCAAGCATACTTTCATCTACAATAATTCTTAATGCGTAGTTTCGCTTAACCGCTATACAAATTAGGCGTAGAAAGGAGTTTTAGATTTAAAAAATTTATACTTGGCATCAACCAAACTATTGCACCCTCATTTTATTCGTTAGTTTGTGATGGCTCGATTCTTGTACACGCGGCGGATTCACTTCAACTTCAAAGGCGTCTGCCACCACGAAGACTGCACTTCAAACCGTCTGTCGCAATATACTCTACACCAAAAATACAATTTTTTGGAATATTATAAATTTTTCGTATAATACCCTATGTTGAAAGCTAGGGATTGCTAGAACAGTTCGCGGTGGACGAAAAGTCAAAGTTTTTTATTTGAACGATTTTGAAACTTTGTCACACTTTAAGGCGCCCTAGCGCCTAAACCGTTCGCTGGAGAGAAAAAACCTAAACAATAGAATTTGTTGGAAATTTAATGTAGTTTATTTTCATATAGAAGCGCTTTTCTCATACAGTGCGTAGTTTTCGAGTTATAAGCAAAAAACTTTACCCTTTACCCATTTACCCTTCTCGAGCCACTCCCACTCCTATTTAGAAGTGGCAGCAACGCTCTTTCTGCCTGCATCGTTAAAAATGTTGTACTTCATTGTTTAGTAAAAGTGTACGCTGCTTCCAGCCATTCTTCAAATACTTGATAATTTTCCCCAATGGGAAACTTTAGTTTGCTGGAAATACACTCATTTAAAAACTCTTCGATTTCGTTTTGTGGAAATCCTAGATATGCGCTTCCACATAAAATCCGTAACGAAATTGAATTGACCATTAAAATCTGCAGCTCTTGGCGCGTTTAAATGATAAAAAAACTTACATTGTAGGTGTTGCTGCCCGAATCTAAACCATGGGTTTAATTTAAAATTTAAATTTATTCGATAAGAGCTTTAATGTTGTTAATTTACTGTAGGTGTAATTGCAAGTTGCTTTCTCCAGTAGATAATTAAATTCGCTAAATTTCCTATTACCTAAATAAATTTTTGATTAATTTTAATGAGAATCGGTTAAAATATACCCTAACTTAATTGTGATCAATTTGGGGTATGACGTGGTATGACTCGAAAATCGAGAATATTGAGAAATTCGCTTTAAAATGATTTTCACATCCTATCAAAGACAACCACATTCGGTTTCAAATTAAATTTTCTAAAAGCGGTTTAATTGGACCGAACGAGAATTATTTCAATTAATAAGGAACTTGTGAAACTCATTTTGCCTATTGCTGGTTTGAAAAGTATCAGTATTCCCCCTATGAAGTAACCCAACCACCTCACTTATTTCACCTCAATTTCAAATAAACTCGCCAACTTGGAAAACTTCCGCGACTAAAGTCTTGAGGTTTCAACATTGGTTTAATTAAATCGCTTTTTAGTAGTTTTTCTTCTTTATCGCCATTTTCCCCTCATTATTACTTCGAACATGTTCATTAAAATTTTGAAGTCACAAAGAGCCAATTAACGTCTAATACTATCTTATTTAAAGAAAAATAGCGAGCAGAATTATGATTAAAAAGAAACGAAAATGGAAAGTCTCAAACGGAAAAATTACATTTTTCGCCTCTTAAAAGCTTATAAATAAAATTCTCGTTTCAACTTCGGTAAATTTTTCTTTAGTGTAGTAACCGTGGGGTAACTTCCCAATTCCCACCATTTGAAAAATTAAATTAACTCGCTCTTGTCTGATAGATACATAAATTAAACAACTTATTCGAGAATTACAACGGATTTAACACAAATATTTCACTTAAGATTTAATTACGAAAGTTAAGAAAGAGATTAAAAATAAATTCTTTTTCAAATTTATAACATAAATATAATTGCGTAAAAATAGAAGCTTTTAATCTTTATATTAATTTATTATTAAACACAAGCATAACATTAGTAGTAAAGTAGTCTGTTTACTAATACCATAACAGAGTTAAGGCTAACGTCCTAATTTATCTATTTTGAATTTTTAATTAACAAAGTATTAATAAACACTGATGATGGCATTGTTGCTTTTAACTATTATATAGTCTCCCTATAGAAAAAAGATATTTGAACTTAAAGGTATTGGTCACGTTCTTCAGAAATGAATAAATATGCCATCAAAGTTGTTTAGAAATGATTTGTTTTCACTTTGAGATTAAAAGCTTTTTCAAATGATTCCTATAACCTTCTGGGGTACCAAAATACGGGGTGGCGCAAAAATCCAAGAAACTTTACCTTTTTTCAGTTTTTGCCAGTTTTCACCCAGAAGGACTAATATTTCGGCAAAGGCAGTTTTATGCTTTTTAAAAGAGATTAAATTTTCCACAATTGGAGACCAGAATGGTCTCTGTAGACCTAATCGTGTATTAGGACCGTGGTCGAGAGTCGAGAGGTTCTTTGAAAGATTCCTAACGCTTCGTTTCATAGGTAGGTACTAATAGATCAAGTCAAAATTTCGAAAAGTGTCCTCTCCGCGAGTGAGTATTGCAGGATTGGTCTAACGTAGAACTCAAAAACGATTAAATTAAATTTCATTTTGAGAAATGTGGAAAAATGGCAAAGAGTTGAAAAGTACGTTTCCACGTACACCCGAGAGTTGACCTACCTAAATAGTGTTTGGAAGAGAAATTGGGACATAGTACGTCCCCTGGTTGCTTTTTAGCTTTTTTAAAATCGTTCTCAAAAAATGTTGATTCGAAATTCCATCTCGGTCTGTCAGACCGACGCATCCTTCAACGTTATGAAATGTCGCGAGCCTCCCGTAAGGTTAATGAAAATCTAATGCTCAGGAAAATAAATGAAAATTTAATTTTAGCGTTCTCTTTTAGAGGGATGTAACTCCGAAAGGAGACATATTTGGAAAATAATTTATGTACAGATCACAGATCCCTTCATTTTGAACAAGGAATTAATTATTATACCCCTACAAGTGTTTCGCATTACTTATGAATCATCCTATATTTATAATTTACGAAACTTAGACGAAATCAGTCAAAAGTAGAAAAGTTATGAGAAAACAATTTTTCGACCGTTGTTAATAAGTAGATCAACTATAAAGACAGCTTGGAGAAATGGCAGGTTACGCAAAACGTATAATGGGCTCTGCAGCAAAAAATAAAGGCCGAGTACCACGGTAAAAATGATCATCGATAGCTTTGTAACAATTTGTATAAAACTTGTATAAATCCGGCGTCGTTTTTTTTTAATTTTGACGTTTTCCCATATTGGGATGTTCCGTGCGTTTTCCTAAACAATCGCTTGGTTGAAACGGCGTTTATACAAACTTTTATCAAAACATTAACGACAAATTTGTCCAGTGGGACTCGAGCTTAAAGTTTAGAGAAGATCGTTTAGATCTGACGTTGCACAAAAATACGACCTTGCGAAGGCTTTAAAAGAGAACAATAAGCTGGAACCGCCCGTGACAATCTTGTAGCTAAAGACCCAAAGACAGGACTAAAGATAAGACGGTGGTTGTAATTTCAATGACTGAAAAATAATTCGCAGCTCAACTGGCTCGATGTCGCTCGACACATCACACTGTATAATTAAACTAACCACTTTAGTTAATCCAATTCTGTAAATTTATTGTGAGAAAGTAATTTCGGAATTGGTTCGATCTTTTAAAATTTCTAGATAAGGATAAGTAACAAACCTCGTATGATTAAGTAATTAAAAAGGGAATTATCTTTAGTAGTCATCAACCCATAATCAATGCACATTAAATTGGATTTCTTATTCATTACAAACTTGTTCTTACGTTGCTTACGTACATCTGATAACCCATAATATTTTTTATAGTAAAGAGTGATTACTTCAAATCTTCGAATGAAATGACCTTAAAGCTGATAATTTCAAACTTTTGAAAACACACTAGGTATGTGCATTTTGAACACATTCGCTTTTTACACGTAACTTATTTGATTAAAAATTCAAAATTTCGTAATTTTAGACTTAAAAGTTGTTTACGAACCTAATAAAATTTCGTTTACGGCTTTTTAAAAAAAATTTACATTTTCATAACCAAATTAAATTACGTTTTGCATTTAAATGAATTTTAATCGAATAATTTAGTAGGCGATGGTTCTCGAGTTCGTATTTGATTGGGGGTGGCTAGGCATTCTTTCAGATCTGGTTATAACGTTTTTCAAAGCCACTTCTTTTTAAAATTTAAGTTCATTGTTGTGTTCTTACCTTCAACATTAAATGTACAGGTGGACTTATTGTGGGTGGTTTTCTCTTTTCTTGATGACATAAACATGATCTTATCCAAGGCATGATTGCATTCCTCAATGGTAGTTCTTTAGTTGTATCAAAACTGCATCATTAATATTAAACCCACAATGATTTGGCATCTTACACTAATCGTCTCTTAATTTACGCATCATAAAAAAATAAAAAATTTTCAATTAAAATTCTTTTTTCTATTTTTTAATTATTTTACAGAAATGAAATGACAGTTCGTGCGAATTTTAATTGCTTTAATAAAATTAACATGTTGATTTAGCAACGAGAATTTACGAGTTTACGAGTACTTATAGTATTCTACGCGCGACGTACACCAAAAAGCATAACCTTCGACGCACGAAGTCCCGGACGCAACTGACGAACACCCAACCGGAACTTAACTTGGGCTTCAGCCTCCGTACCCTATAGTTCAGCTACCGTTAGTTGTTGAAGAATGATAACACAACACTACCACAATTTATTGTGTTTGGTAGTTTTTAATCGGAATTTTATACGAAACTATGACCGATCCAAGTATCCACTAGTAAAACAATTTTCGACTAATTTATCAACGCTGCGAAAATAAAGATTTAAAAGAGACGAAATAAAAATCACAAACTTTGTTTACTTCTCGCAAATTTATAAACGTCAATTGAAAATTGAAAAAAATTGACCACAAACTCTTATAAGCATACACTACTGACTATCGATTTCAGCCAAAACAAATTTCAGTTATCCAACAGGATAAAATTCCTCCAAATCAAACCGTGAATTGTGTAATTTCTCATTTGTTTTGTTTATTGCAGTTTTTGAAACCGTTTATCCCGGCTTTAAGGGCAAAACGAAAATTCGCATAAAGCCTTCCAATCGACCTTTTCTTCAAAACTCGCAACAATCTAACGAAGTAATTTACGACAACAACCCAAAAGTTAACTTAATTTAATTTTTCAACCCTCATTCGGTAGTAAATAAAATAACAAAAATTACCCGCATTACCAATTTATATACCATTACGATGATGGATGCTTGTAAATAATCCTTTCAACACACTAACTATACAATTTTTTTTTTGATTTACGTTTAGCTCAAAAGCCACAATAAGACACTTTAATGAGTCCATAATTATTTATGAGCCAAGGTTGTTAAAGGTAAAAATATCTATAGTTGTCGCTAAAACGTAGTATTAAAAGAAGTGTATACCGTAGAATAAATTAAACATAAATAATGTTACACCCCGTGCTTGTGCTTGAGCTATGAATCTTTTATTCGTGCGGCCTATAGATAAATTAAAACGTTTTTTCGCCACTTTAAAACTACAGGGTGCCGTGGGGCAAACAATACACGCGTATCAAGGGTTGGTTGGTTCCGAAAACGTTTTTTAAATACCTATCCAAAGTTTTATCATATATTCAAACTCGTGGTCTCGTTTTAAGGGGAGTGCCGCAGGATAAGTTATTGAACAGATTGAAAGTGTATAAGGTACTAAGGCCATTAGCTACGCAGCCCCAGTATGGTGTGAGAGACTCGGACAAAAAAAGCCGCTAAAGACACTCCAGAGACAATTCGCTGTAAAAAGACTTTTACAACTATTTCTGTTGAGAGGGACGATGTTCTGGCAAACCCTATACCTATCTACATTCACTTAAAAGAACTGGCGGCGAACTACCACATCCACTACTAAACGAACTAATAGCAAACCTAGAGATAAACTTAGTAGACACCGATGAGAAAATCTCCAAACTTGTATACACCAATTTGGCAAAAAACGTAACAAGAACGAGGCCTACTATCATTCACACCACACCCAAAAGAAACATGCATAGATAGACACTGAAATTCAAAAACCCACAAGGCAGGCAGCAGGCGTCCAACCAACAGACACCAAATTCAGCCAAATCCAAATTACCGGAATACTCGGCAATAACTCAAATTAGCTAATCAGCTATAGAACAAGCCCTGACGATATTTCTAAGGCGTTTCCATCTGGAGAAAATAACTATAACTACAAACTTTGCAAAAACAAACAAAATACTAATCCGGGGACAAATTATTACGCACTATATAAACAAAGCAAAAGCAGACAACATCACCATCCAAACAGGACATCTTGAATCGAACCCTGAACTAAACCATAAAGCAAAAGAAACTTCAGTACATCTTCGACGAGACCTGGCTCAGCTTTGGAAAGGGAAAAAATATGGAGATATAAAATTGAGAGAAAAGAATGTTTTTTGCGATGATATTACTTTTTCAAAGCAGACGAAGTCGACAAAAAAGTAAAATCGCAATTTCGAATTGATTTATAATTATTGCCTCCTTACTTATTTCCCTACAGAGGAGCAAGTCGTTCGAAACTAAAAAAGTCGCAAAACTTTAGAGAAAAGTTTATATTTTGAGTTTTGAACTGTCTGCGTAAGGGTTGCGTCCGGTATTTATATGTTCGAAGTAACGGTATTTTTCCTTATCTCGTGTTCCGTTAAGACTTTTATTATCGGAGAATTGTTGAGATCTATCTGGTCGTTTAATAATGTGTAGTTACTATTGTTGTGTTTCATGATTAATCAGTTCAAAACTCGCTCCGAAGATGATACAGTGTATCGAAACAGCTGTCAGCAATCAAACTGACAAAATTAGTTCAAACGGCTATTCTAATTTAGTTTATACAAAAAAAAAAGAAAAGAAAAAATGGGATAAACTCGAAAGTTAAATGCTGGATGTTTTGGATAATAAGCGAGCGGTCTTCGATAGCCTCTTATTGTAGTTAAAAATAGGTACGCCACTGTGTTTTCCAACGTCTGACCAATTTCAGTTTAAATTTCGTAATTCTTTAAAATATAAATGGCGGAATGCTTTAATGGTTTTTGACGCCCTGTAATTTTCTCACGAAGCGTCAAAATAGCGATCTTACAGACGCGAAATATAAAAACATATACGAGTATTATAATCCTAATTAATTGTTCTTGCAATAATACGCTAGTTTAGTTGATACATTCGTATTATTATAAATAACACCCTGTAGATATATTTGAAAAGCATCAGAAACCACTTATTTAAAAAAGTCGTATAGTCAAGTACCTATGACTTTCAATGTAGAAAAAAGATTATGTCGCCTAATATTGATGTTTCTGTACAACTTTTGAATTATTTCTTCCCCAGTCTTATTGCGTATAACTGGTTGTAAAAAACATGTTAACATGTTGTGGTAAGTAAAAAATATCTAACCTTATGAAGTAGCTGCAATTGAACTTAAAACTTCTTCCAAAATGTTCTAAACGTCAAAAGATAATAATTCCAAACGCGAGCACGAACACAATCATAACCAAACAGAGTTCAATGTTACACTAAAATTTTAAAAATTCGAGTCAATTCAAATTCGATAATTATTAATTATTAGGTAGTATTTTGTATAACATTTTAAATTTTTATCTCACTTCGTCGGCGCACGTGCAAAAATGTTATCCAAGTAAAACAAATGGTAAGCACGATAAAGACAACGAAACAAAATACAAAGTAGATACTTGCCTATCAAGTTTTATTTAAATCAAATTAATATTCTCGAATAGTACGTAAAAATTACAAAAGAGAATTCAAATTTTTAGTTTGAGGACAAAAATATGAAAAGTAAAATTATCTCGACCTCTGTGGGCTAATTCTGTATCGCAAAATTTTCGAAAACCAACGTTTATTCTAAAAATATTTTTGAACTCGCAAATTTTCAATTATTAAAACCTGAAATTAATTCTTGTTAACTAGTGCCCTAACTACTATAGCACTCTCAGTATTGAAAAATGAAAAGTGTATAAATTAAAATTTCTTCCAGAAATACAAAATTAATTTTCTTGCGCTCAAATAAAGCGCAAAAATCTTTTTAGTCCAGTCGAATTACGATAATAATCGGCTTTATCCTGCAAAAGGTCGGGTAAGTTCTGATTTTTTAATATGTTGTATATATGTATCCTTTGATTAAAATCCCAAGTTTTCGACCTCGCCGCACCTCCGCTCGCAACACTGTAGAAACTACAAAAATTTACGGCTTTAACCAAAAATCGCTGAATAATCTCTTCATCAATTGGTTTTATCGAAAAAGTTGTAGTATTCTTTTTTGTAGAGCACTAAAATTACTACAATTTATACCTAAAACATTTTTCTCTAAACCCGACAGTTACCGAGAAGCAGCGCCGTAAAAACACGTAAATTTTCCAAAGTACCTGAAAAGCTACAAAATGTAAACTATCTTCTGTTCTCTTGCTTTCAAAACGTCACTGACCTTAGATGCACAGGAGAAGTGAGAAAGTGGTAAAGAGAAAATAAACAAAAAAGTTTACATTTTGAGGTTTTTCAGGTATTTTTGAACATTTTTACGTGTTAATACGGCTGTTAGCAGAACCAACCTTGCATTTCATTCTGATGCAAAAGCCTTTTATAGATGAGTAGTAGGTACCCATAGGTGAATTTTAAGAAGTGGTACCCTGATAGAACCCGCGACTGGTGTGCGTCGAGATTTTGTTAATCGCTCCTGGAAGTTAGGCAAGTGCGTTCTACGCGCACCAGTCGCGGGTACCACTTCTTAAAAGTAACCTATGGATACCTCTACTACTCACCTGCAAAAGGGTTTTGCATCAGAATGAAATGCAAGGTTGGTCCTAATATGTGCTGCTAACGTCCGTACTATGTTTTTACGGCGCTGCTTCTCGCTAACTGTAGAGTTTAGAGAAAAATGTTATAGGTAGGTACGTTAAAATAGTTGCAATTTTAGTGCTCTACAAAAAAGAATATGGCAACTTTTTTGCTAAAACCAATTGACGAAGAGATATTCAGCGATTTCTGATAAAAGTCGTAAATTTTTGTGGTTTATTCATTGCTACGGGGCTAGCGGAGGTGCGGGAGCTTTAGTTTTAGTTAAATTTGTTCGAAAAATTTAATCTCTGTAAACTAAAACTCCACATGCCTACACATCTCTACAGGAAATTTTTTATCTAATTTTGCATTTCCTACATGCGTTTTAACACCCTGTATATGTATACCTATTTCAATTAGAGGTTAATTAGTATAATAAATAACAAGCTTTCGAAACTGGAACAAATCAATTTACACCCTTAAAATAACGGAATCGTTAAAAAAGCTTAGGTATTGCATAAGTTGGAATAATATAAAAACTTTTGCAACTTCAACTTTACAGCTTATAAAACTTTTTAAATAAGAGGTGGGAATCTCGATATTTAAAAACATTATTACCTAAGTTACGTATTTCTTTAAAATAGAAGAAATAAAAGTTCCACGGCTTGTTGGCGTAAAGAACTTTTTTAACTTTATAAATTTTAATTTTGGGTCACGCAAAATGCTACAAGCGGATTAAAATATCATGCGAAATAAGTTAATTACGTTTTGTAACTTGTAATGTAATTAAATGGCTTCGTATTTGTGCAGGATGATTAAAATTCACTTATTTATAACAAGGCGTAACATTAATTGTCGTAAATTATCTTTGATTAATTGATTTTCTTTTATTTATTCTGCTCACTTATTTGTGAAATTATGTTGTGATCACCCACCTTTATTAAAGTTTAGAACGTGGTGTACAGTAACGAGAATATTACAAACAAGAATGTGGCTATAGAAATTGGCACTAGAGACTCTTGAGAGTCTTTAGCCATATACCTTCTGACTTAACCTCATACGCAATCGCTTTAAGAGCTTCATCAATTTTATAACAATTTCTGTTTAATTAAAGATATACGTTTTTCACATTTACAATTAATGTTGGCTGTTCTTAGTTGGCTGCACTTATTAATAGAAAGAAGAATTCGAAAAAATTAAAGGTGCTTTATGGAGAAACATCCGCCCTCCGAGAAAAAGTTGGATTTTATGCAGAATGTGTTCCGCAGGGGTAATCACAAACTCAACTCTGTACTTAGTCAAAATAAGAACAGTGTGCTACTAAAAATGTTTTCAATGTTTCCAAGTCTTAAAAAGACACGAGAGAACGAATTTCGATGTTAAGCTATCGAACAGCAAACCTTCTCTCAACATCACGTGGTAATACCATTATTCGTGATAATCGTGTCAAATAAATATCTGCATTACACAAGAACGCTAGTAAATTGAGTACGTGAAGTTTTATATCAAATTTCAAGAACGGTGCTACGCGCCTACCCTAATTGTAAAATATGTTGTTTATGTTTATTACAACTTTAAATGAGTTGTGATATCGTAAGAGGGTACTTAACTTTGACTTTAATATCTTTAGTTAGCGCTCTTGTGAGATATGTAAAGTAAATTCATTCTCACGTATACACCTACCTTGAAAGTTTTTCAAACTCGGAAGCTTTTCATGGAGAAAAAAAGAAATAACGTAAACTTTGAAAAATGAAATTAGATCCTGGATGGGCGTTTTCTAAATTGCAAAAACTAATGAAATTCGGCAGAACAGAAAGAAGCAAGAAAATTTAATTTAGTCCAAGTGCTGCTTCTGATAAGTTGAATACGTTCTTCGTGCACTAAACGAAATTTTAAAATACAGGATGTCTCGATAGCCTCGACAAGTAATTCAAAACGTCAATACTTTTAGTTGCTCGATGGTACAATACTCTAATACGAAGTTCATTGTTAAAAAGTCCTAAGACTAATTAAGAGTGAAAGCGGTAACAACAAATGGATGGTACAATAATAGGTATCCTTTTCATTTTGTTTTCGATAGGCAGTGCGTTAGGTCTTTTAATTTCCGCGTAAGTCGACCATTGTTATTAATACACGATATCTATCGAATAAAGGTGAGGTGTACAAGCTGCATTTGATTGAAAATTTAATTTGAAAAGTTATACGCTTCTGACATAAAATGATTTATTACACGCCAAGCAAACAACACATTGTGGGTTCTCACATTGTTTGTTTTAAGATTGAGTTGTTATAACTTCATAAGCAAAAATATTAGACAACCGTAACTCGACGTGGATTGTTTCATTGTGAGTTTTACTGTTTCGTTATTCATTGCCACATCTCTAAAATCGATTTATAATAAAGTTTTATTCCAATACGCGATACGAAATTGGAAGTTCACAACAATTATTGTAAAATTTCGAAAAGAAGTTTTGGTGCGATTCGTAGAGAACTGAGGTAATTCCTTCTTGCGGTTTCGTGGTCGTGTCTACTACAATAAAGCACACACTAAATTTCAAGTGCTTGCTTAAACCGACATTTCCAATTTCTATAAGTATCATAAACTTTGTGGGTCAACGTGGGTGAAATTAAGAGAATAATAAAAGCTCGGGAATAGCTTAATTTGACTTCATAAATTAAATGCCAAAGTAAACCGCCCTAGCCTTCAATTAGAATAGATACCAATTATTTTGATTGTCATATAAGTGCTGTGATCATTGGTAATGATCAATCATCAACAAATTAATAACAATACCTACTCTGTCGCTCTTAAGAAGTCTGTTCTCTTCGATTTCCAATTTATATGTTCCTTTCTAATCATCCGCTTTCAACAAATTTCAACAAAATAGCTGTTGTTTTTCTTTACGACAATTTCAGATATCGTCACCAGATTTAAATCCTGGAAATCTCCTTGTAACGTTGTGGATTTTTTTATGCGGCTCAGAGTGATATAAATCACATGATTTTAGCTTTGAGCTGGTCCAATTTCTGTACCAATACCCTTAAACCGTGTGACTCAGTGTTTCTCCTTTGATCATTTTACCTGTTGTTAATTATTACCAAATTTAACAATTAATAAAATAATAATTCTAAATTACGCCCCCTTTTCTTTTGATCATCTGATCTTCAATTAACATCCCCCGATGATCCCTAATTAATTGTAATTTTCATGGTTTTTGGATACGTTCGCGACCCTAACTTTTTCCGATCACGCCGAGATTTATATCAATGGAAACCCTTTTGACAGCGCATTTTTCCCGTGGTCAAATCGGCTAGACTAGTTACGTACTATGTTGTGATTGGTGTGAGTTCCCAAAGATGGAAAAAATTAATAAATAACCACGAGTCTTTCTGTCTTCGCGGTTGTCGAGTTCCCCTTTTGTCTCCGTATTAAAAGTCATGTTATTGTTTCCGTATTGGAAAAAATCTTCGTCCTCGTGCTTCCGGTCTAAAAATGGTCGTTAATTTTTAGTCCCAGGGCGACGCGTTTGTTAACAACCGACTACGCACAGCTTCCGTGTTGGCTCCGTGGTGGTTCTTAAGGGGATATAAATCGCCGCACCTACCCTGCTATCGTTCCGTGGAGGTTCTAGGAGCCGTCATGGAACATCAATAGCCGCCAATACCCGCATACACCCCCGCGCTACTCTAAATCCCTCACGTATATGCTGATTTTGTACATAATTAGTAACAATTATACCTTTTCGTTTAGAATTTTTCTTGTTGGGAAATTTATGAATAAATTTTGTTATTTTGTGGTAGGTACCTAATTATGTTTATTGTTTTCTACAAACGTCAAACTCACCCCCATTTTCGACTGAGCGATGCTGAAGAGCAAAAACAGATAAGCTATCAGTTTTCGGACTTACAGCCTAACAATGGACTTTAATGTTTTCCACGCTTAGTTTTCAGCCGCGTATTTTGAAACTTTGAAAAATACAAGTTATGTAATACCTGTATTCTATTAAAAAATCATTAAAGCAAGAAACATCTCCGGAAGAGATCCATAATAGAAGAGAAATTACCCACATTTTACCCTTTAGGACTAAGTAAGTAGTTAAAAGACCCTAATGCTATTATTCGGCCAACGGGCCAACGCATTAACAAATAAAAAGAAAATGCAGGACGTGTATCTCATCAGTCATCAGGAACGTGTTAAAAAGCACGATCGTTTGAGATTCTGTTTCGAATTAACTTTTATACAAAACAAAATTTACTGCACAAATTTACTCGGATAATTTCCTATACAAACGCAAAATGCGAATATCTACCTATTCGCCCGTTAATTTATTTTAATAATTATAACGCGGTTATTGTAAATTCGGGAATATTTGAAAATAGGTCAACTCATTGATAGTTTCAATGCACGCACTCTCCCTTGGGTTGCGGATGTTGAATCGAAAAATGATCGGTCTTGCCGTTTTGCGGTCATCCACTTCTTTACGTGATACACGAAAACGTTTAAAGTTTACCAATCTGCACAGATGTAAATATTTTGAGATTACCAGGGTACTACAAGTTAATGTTTTAATATACACAAATTTATTACACCAATTGAAGTAAAAGTTTGAAAGCGTATAGCTAGAATTACGATATTATTAAAAGTTTTATGTAGCAGAGCCTGTAAGTAGGTACTACAATATCGAGGAAAATTGCAAAATTTGTTTGAAAAATTTTAAATAAAGTTCTTAAGCCTTTTATGTTTTATGGCAACTGCGTGCTATAAAATTATTTGAAAAAAATTTCCGTACAATGTATCAAGTAGTCTGGTGTATTTATTCATAATTGAAATCAAATAGCAGACAGTTAATCAATTTAAATGGTGCGGCGTTCGTTAATCAAATATGGAATATTCATTTATGTAATTTAACACTATTAACAATAACAATGCATTACGTTTTGTCCAATCGTTCATTTAACATTGAATTATTATACTATGATTCAAAATTCAAATGTATAAAACGTTCCAACTAGAAAACATTGTGAGATCATTTTTTCCAACCCATTCGAAAATTGATTATTATTTCTACTTTAATATAATATGTACATTATTTACGCAACAAGTTTCCTAACGCTTTATATTATGACAGGAAATAAATGTGATTAATACATCAATAGCTACCGTAATACGAGAAGTTAAGGAACGAACTTCGTACGATTGTTTTAAATGCTACTTTCGTACTTTCATGAAATAAGCAAGAAAAGAAATGTTTTAATTTTGTTGTATTTGCCAGAATATTTGTAAGGAATAAATTATTTACGTGCCAATCTGTCATCTTTATGCCACTTATGATACTTTTCGTTCAGAGGTTTAGGAAAAAAGGCCTTAGAAGGAACGTACTTGCCGAGTTTAGAGTTTTACAGAAAATTTGTAAAACTTTGAATTGTATAGCGGCGTATATGTTAAATTCTGTACCATTAAATACGAATTTTCAGATGAAAATTTATAAAACTCATTGTCATTTTTTGTTAAAAAATTCAAAAATTACAGCTTCAAAGGACATGCTCGCATAATGAAGTATTGATGAGTACATCATTCGGTATAGTTTTGCTGCTAATTTTTAATTACACAATCGCCTCTGAAAGCTGATAAAATAGGAAGACACTTTTGTTAAATACCTACACGTTTACAAAGAACCCGAAGGAAGAATCTGCTTGCTTTAAAATGCATTGAATTGAAAATGAGGGTTGAGGGTCTCCACGCCAACTGCATACTATATGTAGTATATTTATAATTATTTCGTCGTCACATTTTTTAGCACACCGAATTGCCGAAATTTTAAAGGGATACCTGGAACCTAGCAAACTACCGCTTTTATTTAAAATAGACAGTAAAAACATTTTGTTAATTTTAGTTTTCATAAACTTCGCCCTTGAGGGATTAAAAAAAATTTCCTTTAATTTCCAAATCATACGTCTTGCCATGCACATACATATTGCATGTACATATTACGAAAGCTTCATTGTCTCTATTTTTTATGATTAATTAATCTCGCGTAATTAATAATGTCAGGCAGATTTATGATAGATTTGCTGAATAAGACACCCTGTAAACTGAGCTCTAAGTTCATTTTTCATTAATTTACCAAACATTAATCACATTTTAGTTCTTTTACAATTCTACTTTTAGTGCACGTACAAGTTATTTCGCAGACTTTCGTCAGGAGTCCCATACATCACTTTCATTGCCCACTTCTTTCCCTGTTTCTAAGAATTTAGGTTCGTCTATGGTACGTTTACCTTAACATTTTAACACAAAAAAGGGAACTTGCCTTTCAATTTTACAATTGACTACTATTATATTAGTGGCGGTTAGTTTTTTTGTCCATCACGACACATACTACTTAAAAGTTTATTGTCAAAAATGATCTAACGTTTTGTCCGAAGAATGTTGGTATTTAAGGTAGGTACCCTGTACCCATCTACAATGGCAAGTATGCACTATGTACTAAGGTTCAGCGCATGTCAAATAAATACACTAAAATCTATTGTTTAATTTCATTTCAGTAAGAGCCCTTACACTTTTTTTCGCTTGAAAAGAATTAAATTTAACTTTGATGGCACTTAGGTGTGAGTATTTGCAGATTAAATATAATTATAACAATTTATTTAACAATACATATAGAGACTAAGACTAGAGTTATGTGTTTGACCTAAATTTCTTGGCTTCACTCCAAAATTTTTATCACAAACTTTACGTAAAGGGTGAAATATATATCTTGGTATCCTCGAGAGGTGCGAACTACTTACTTTGGAAAAATAAAAGTACTAAATATAAAATTCGTGCAAAATTAAAATGTACAATTTCAAGAAGTGCACGAGCTTCAAAACGCAACTTTTTATATTGATTATTAGGTTCGATTAAATTAACAAAATATCCTGCTCCGCTCCTACGCTGTCTATATAAAGTAAATCCTTTTAAATTAGCTTTCAGTCTTCCGGACGAAGTATACTTATTAAATTAATTTCTAACGTACCTGTTTTTCTGAAATTATTTCAAAAATTTACAAGGTTTTAAATTATTTTTGCTGGAAGTAAAAATCAAACTTTGTAGTCGCATTTTTAATCCAATCCGATATGTAATTATTATTAACGCAATTTCGTATAAATTCAACTGAATTATTATCGGTGTACTACACAAGCTTATTAATAAGGCTATAAATTGGTAATTATTTTGACAAAGAAAATGCCTCGGAAAACGTATTGTTTATTAGTAGAACATACTACTATTTTAAACGTACTATTTTGTTGATAATTAAATTAAGTGACAATGTTCGTCAGAAAAATGGAATTAAGACAGTTATTTAAAATTAGATTTTATATCAAAAATGCAAATCATAAACAAAGCTTCAAAGGATCCATGTACTACGCATAAACTTTTTTATCATTTCTTAGCGTAAGGAACTTGTTCCTTGAAGTTTGGTTCTGTGATTATAGACACACCCTGTATCTTAAAATAAAATTTAAAAAAATTGACAATCTGTCTTCAATACTTATGCAACCCACAAAACCGTTGTATACGTTACCACTATATTATTATTTATTTGCAATGTGCATGTGAGCAGTAACATTTTGTCGGTGCCGTTATCGTCAAAGCGGACAATCCTGATTTAACGTTTTGAAGAGTTTGTTAAAGTATCTAATTAATTGTCAGTTAAAAAATTAAATTAATATCTTCATACTAGGTTGTATGTTGTAATGTAGTATAGAGGTTTGTAGTAAAAAAAAAGACTTCAAATTGTGAAGAAGCAATCAGCACAATAATGCAATTTCAAAATTTTTACCCACCCTGTAATTAAACAATGACTAGTGACTGTAACAAAATTTGAATATACGAGTGTAAACTCATTACAAAATTCTAATCAACATTTATTCGTTTATTCGATGTTGAATACCATAGAAAGTCATTTCAAATTCAAGATCTCTCTCAGTGAGATGTCAGCAGATAACTTTGACGAATATTTTGAAACTATTTTAATTGAAATTAAATTTAAACGTTATGACACTTTATGTAAAATTTCTAGTTTTCGACGTATACCTACAGTATCACATTGTAAAGTTTACATAATTTAACGAACATTTATACATATATAATTAAATTAGTTTCCACTTGTTATATTTTACAAAAATAGAAAAATACGGTTAAATTAAACAACTTATTGTTCAAAAATGAAATTTGATCTCAAATTTGAAAGTTAGAGTTTAAAAGAATATTAAAATTATCAAGTTTTTTGGCAAAATAAATATGAACTACTGGTTAGAATGTTCACCAACTTCGAAATGATTAAAATGTCGAACGAATTGCAGCTACTCAAGGGATATAAGATAAATTATTATGAACTGAATGTTTTTATAAATTTGCTTGGATGTGGACATGCACATGCGCTGCGAAAAATTACCTGAAAATGAAAATCATCTATAACGGCGGCACAAAAATATACTTTTATACTGATGTGTAAAAGCCATAAATATTAAATCCAGTAATTGAATCCTTCGGTTGATACTAAAAAGAGTAAACATATACAATATACAGGGTGTGGTCAAACACTTCTGACAGGCGGTTTAAAATGAAAACCAATACCACAGATAAAAAACAAATTTAATAATTTAATTTGTTAGATATGATGACATTAAAAAAATTATAGTTGGCGTTGTCTGTGCTTTTCTGCAGATAAGCATTGCACTTTCACTCTCATGTATTTGCTTTCATTTTAAGCCGCCTGTCATAAGTGTTGAACCACCCTGTGTGCATTGATGTGATATTGAATTTTTCTACATCAATTTAACGATATGCATATATCTTTCTTATGCTATTTAAGTTTACAGTGAAAAATTCGGAACTATAAAAACGCTTGAATTATGTAAAAATGTAAGACGCAACCTTAATCATACTCGACAAGTAAATATTTCAGTTCCTAAAACTATGCGAACCCTCAAATAAATGGATAAAATCACCTATGTGAAAGTTTATTGAACTCAAACTTTTCAGCAAGCAAAAACGTCTAAAATGATAGGTTAGCCATGTTAAAAATTTGCTCTAAAAATGACTGACAAAATAAACTTAAAAGCTGTAAAGACGTAACTTTAAAAATTAGCAAGACTATCAATGATATAGGGAGGCCGGCAACTTACATTAAAAAAGTTACTCAAAGTAACATGATGGCAGATTTGTCACCCTGTAGAAGATCTTTCGACAAAAGCTTGTATAACACGAACATCCGTAGGCAATCTTGTTCGAGCTCAGATAATAAATAAATGGATAGGGAACGTTTATTAATCTCTACAAAAAAGCTACTACTTTAAATGTAGCAGTAATGCGAAAGGTACGTGAGGTGAGTAAAAAAGCGAAAATGAAAAGAATTATTAAAATGAAGATAAAGACACTCGAACTCAAACAGAATACAAACAAAAGTAAGTAAACAATATTAATTTAAATCAAAAGTATGTTGTGTGGACAACAAAATCTCATTAATAAATGAAACGAAAACTAGTACAATAAGAACATAATTTACCTGGCAGAGGTACTAAAATCTTCATTACTACGCGATTATTGTAGACGTGGACTAAGTGCTGTTATTATTTATAACGAATGCAAAAAGTGAAATAATATATTTGGTGGTATCTATTCCGCAATAAACCCAAAATAGCTCGATACATCAAATACAGTCATCCGAAGCAATTAACCAAAATAATTTATAATATACGATACTCTCTGTTTGCAAAACTAATCAAACAAAAGTCGAATCATCTCGTCCGTTTAATTTCCTTAATGTGACAACTCACTAAAATTTATTTCTTGCAATTCGATTTCTATCATTAGTCAAATTATAATAATAATAGCGATTTAGCTAATAGCCCTATCACATTGCTCCCGAGGGGATATTATTAATCGTTGTGCCATTATGTAGTAGCTCTTCGTTTAGTATTATGGACACCAAACTAGATCATCCATACTTGTCTTGAATTGTATTTACCAATATCGAATATCGATAAAAGAACTTCGTGACGAAATAATGTATGTTACATGAATACCAACAATAGAAACATCATTCATTTTAAGTACGTTACATTCGAACTGACAACGGAGTGTGCAGTGTCCCTTATTTCTCTTTATTATGATTTATATCAAATGATTATTTTTCTAGCGAATTTTCGCCTCTTTCTTAAGCCAAAATGGCGATAACAAATCAATTATAAATATGTCTAAGTATCATTTTAGTAGCAAAATGAATGTTTTCGTGATGTTTGGGTATTCCGTCGGCCGTCTGTCTGCACTAAGTACAAGCATGTGTACCTATAAGTCAAAAATGCATAGAGACGAACGATTCAAATTTGCGGTCTGTATATGAAGAACATTCTCGTCCAATGAGCTCGTTTTTATTTCGTTCATAAAATCGTTGCTTTAATCAATTCCAGATCGAATCACTTGACTACATAATTCGAAGAACACTTATTATAAGGTCTGCTGAACATGACATGCAATATTTATAAATAGTATGTTTTTACAAGTTGAAAGAAAGATAACACCAATGTTGACTTCGTTAATTTGCACTAAGCTCGCCTAAAAGATGTAAATAAACAAAGAAATCTGAATCAATTAAGGATTACACCCATTTACTACACAACATGTAGTTTGTAGCGTAGTGATGTATACCGAGTGCTTGATGGATATAAAATTAGAATCTTAGTAATGCCCGATGCCTTCCTTCGTGTTCATCATTTTAAATTAGAAACGAAAAATAATCGAGTTGTCGCAATGGTTCATAGAATTTGTACATTATCCAAATAACAATGCTTTAGAGCAATAACCTTTGTTTTCGTATTGAATAAACTATTCAGAGGTGCGTCCACCTTGAACCTATCGGTAGTTAACGTCCATGGACGTCGACTTAATGCACTACTTATTTAATAAAATCGATAGGTGGCTTATGTTTAATTAATACGATCAATTTGACGTACCGTTTAAATTCTATTAGCGAGAAACGTCGAAGAATGTAATGGCGAAAATGATAACAATCAAACGAATAAATGGTAAGCGTGGTACGATTGCAACGTAGCTCGTTATCTATTTTGTTTAATCTGTTGCCCACCTACAGGATGTCACTACTGAATACTTAATAAATTAGTAGTACGTATTGGAAGTT
Source organism: Malthinus flaveolus (assembly GCA_950108345.1). NCBI lineage: Eukaryota > Metazoa > Arthropoda > Insecta > Coleoptera > Cantharidae > Malthinus > Malthinus flaveolus. Next base: position 30,532,001 of record OX467285.1, read on the forward strand.
TACAAATATTTTTTGATGCGCCTATAACAAATAAAATTAAGAAATTTGTTGCGAGAAAAATGCCGTATTTACGTTGTTATTTCGTAAGAAATGATTGAGGATAACAATAAATAAAACTTACAAAAAAAATGTTTTTGTAACAAAAATCTTTTGGAGTGCGTGAGAAATGCGAAGGGAAAGTAAAGAAAAGAATTTTCTACATCTCGAAGCTTGAAAATCACTTTCTTACAGGGCACAATGTTCAAGATGAGTTGGTTTTTATTAAACATTTAGCATTTACGATGTTATTCCCTGATGTAGAAAAACCAAGACGCTCGAAAAATAAAGTCTACAGGTATTAAGAAAAATATAACTTTTACCGAAAGAAATAATAAAATCGCAATGAAAATTTTTCAGACTTCTGATTCTAAAATACGACTCTCAAAATACATAAATTTTGCCTTTTTATATATTTTTGGACAACAAAGATGTTTTGAAAAGTACGTTCTTTAATATTTATAAGAAAATCGAATAGAATTAAATAAAGAAAATTAAAAAAAAAACTTTTCAGCTCGCGTTTTTTCACTGAAGGCGAAAAGAAAAATTCTAACAAGAAAATTTCTTACCTGTTGTAACAATAATTGTAAAGGCGAACTTATAGTTGAGGGTTTCTTTTTTTCTCCAAACCATAAACATTTAAACCAAGACATTATTTATATTTACAACGATTAGTTAATTAGTTACATGTTTACCGCAAACGATTAATTTAATTTAGACATTTAAGTAAAATTAATGAGTAAATTTTTACATTACATGATTGCGATTTAATTATTAATTTATTTATTTACTCTATAATAAATTATTGGGGTAATAATAAGCGCCATATTTCGCTGGTTATTTCAACGAGTTGCTAGTTATACTCTCGGAATACCGAATGCTACTGCCAAAAGCTCTAGAGCTTCTTCTCTATCTCCCAGTACGTTTTTGCTGCAAAGGTCGGCACAAATAAATTCTTTTTATTTGATTTATATAATAAAACTTTGCTCTTATGATTCGCGCTAAGAAAAATATTTTAGCAAAAAGTAAATTAGAGAAAAAACAATGGTTCATGAGTAAACTGTTGATTTTTGTTTTAAGTGCGTCGAGTGCGCGTATATACACCTCAGTTTTTCGCCAATTTATCAAAATGCTGTAATTAGTCCGTTTAATTAGGTAGGTACCTAACTAACAATTTATAACTTGAATAAAGTTGTAAGTCACGCTTTGTAAGGTCGGCGTAATTGCTCGGTTGTGCACCGTGCGTTTATTACAATCGCACAAATAAAACTTTATTTTATTATCCAAGATCCAAGACCAAGACCTATTCGTATAAACTTATTTATTACTTATTGGTAATATATTTTTAGAGTAGGTATAGTACGTTTCAAACTCTAAGGCCGCGTTTTCACGTGCGAGAAATTTCAGATAGACTCTCAGGTACAGATACAGCTTAATAATGTAAACTAGACTGTAAGTGCGAGACAAGTCTACAAAGTCTCACAATGCACATTTATAGTAATGCAAGCGACTTCTACAAGACTTCCCTGAGTTTTCTCGCACTTACAGTTCAGTTTACATTATTGACAGTCTGTCTGAGTTTCTCGCAGGCGGTCTCTAGCAAGTGAAAACGACATAAACGCGGGTTATGGTACCAAGATTAATGCATTTTCAGAAGATTATAAACGAATTTGTTTTATAAACATTTCGTCTAAAATAACAGTTAATAGTAGGTACATGGTACTTCTCTCTTGAAGCATTTTCATGTTTTCTTAATTTATTAAACCATGTGCATCTGGTCTCAGATTTTTATCTTGTAAATTCATTTTTTCCATATCTAGACCTTTTTTTTCATTCCTGAAATCAATAATAAAGTTTTTTTCTTTCTTGTCAACTCAATGCCCGATCCCCGGACACACTGTATTACTTATGATAATGATAGAAGAATAAATTTCATTGGAATATTAGAATCATTCTCTTACTGTAAGAACCAGTTCCACCAACTCTGATTAAAGAATTTAATCACGGTTAGTGGCAGTTAATCAATGAATGACAATGAGTTGTCATGACAATTAGCCATTAACCGTGATTATCTCCCTCATAATAATTCTGACCAATAAAAAACATCAAAATTGTACCACGTGACTAGTTTAGATAAACGAGTAAACAGGTCTAGATTAAATTTAACAGTGAATAAACAGCCTCCACTTTTTGACGTTTACAAATGTAATTTCCAAATTTAAAAAAACGAGGCGTGGAAAATCGTGCACTCTGATGTAGGGTACAAATTATTGGTACGCGTCTCAAAAAATTTAGTTTCATATTTTTTTCACACAATTTTCTTTAAAATCCTGAGCTATGACAAGTTTTTGCCTTTAACTTTAGTACCAAATTTAGAGTCATATAAGCCGGCTATGTTAGTAAAAACTTTCAACCCCGTCTGTTTCGAAAAAGTATCTGTCGTTTCTGTAGTTACCCGGTATTAACAATATAATATCAAAATGGTAGTTTTTTTATTTTTATATTTTATTTGAGAGATTATCGTAACATATACCCCTCGACCTACGAATTTTACCACCCAAACTGCCGGTATTAGCTTGGTTTTTTCAAATTTTTGCTTTTGAGCAAATGTTCTCGACTTAATAATTTACCAAAAACCCCTCGACCTACGGTCTCGGGCTCTTAATATATAAATTATTAAGTCTCGAACATTTTCTAAGCAAAAATTTACAAAAACAAGCTACCACAGCAGTTTAGTTGGTAAAATTTGTAGGTCACGGGATATAACCTATGATTAAATTCTTTAATCAGAGTTGGTGGAACTGGCTCTTAAGTATCATAACCCAAAAACCCATAACTGTGTTTAGGAGAAGCATATAAGTCTCGATTATTTATTTTACTTTCGTAAAGTGCATCAATTTCGGTAAAAGTATTTTTCACGAGCGGCTGTTATTAAAAAAGTGTATAACTTCTGAGTTCCGAGTGCAGTCTGTATTTAGAACAATAATATAATACTTGATATAAAAATAAAAACTGTTACAATTTCTGTGTTAACTTTTATTTAGTAAAACTAGATAATAAAAAGGTTCTACTATGAAAAGAAATTACAATAAATCATAAAATTAAAAATTTTAATTAAACTCGACCCAGCAAAATAGAATTTATATAAATTACTTGCCCACCCCCATTTAGAGCCAAGCTGCTTTCAACGTAAGAGACCGAAATCTAGCTAAAACTTATGATAAAATTATGCAAATTAATAAATAGCGATAAGCCTAAAAAACAAAAGACTTGCTCAGAATAGAAAAAAAATTCTTTTAATCTATTTCATGTACTATAAGCTAAAGCCTATAAGGATAACTCTAAATTCTAAAACACTATGAATCCACGATCGAATACTGTGGATCTAAACGCCTAAATTTTGTGCCGTCAACTGAAAATCTATTCAAGCGAAAAGATGCTACGATTACAAACGTAATCTCACGTCGGACGTACATATATAACATAATAAGTTATCTACTAGTATTAATCTTACTCTCACTATTTTCAAAGACGAGTAACAGTGCTTGGTTAAAAAAGTACCCGTATTCAGTTGCTCCAAATTAGGCTCAATGACATAATTTTGTTTTTGTTTTTGGGAGTTTCTTCCAGTCAATTTGTTTTATTTCATTATTATTTACTGAAATTCCTATAAAAAATAAAACTATAACATCGGTCGTATAGTATAGTAAAAAGGAAATCTTTTTCAATAAAAATAAACTGATTTTACATTTTGCATACAACGTGTTAATCAAGCACCAATTTATATTAAACGGACAAGAGACAAGCTTGTAAAGAGTATTATAAAAAACTTGAACTTTACCACATGCCTAAATAAAATAAAGACGAATGCTCGTATGCTCAAAATAATAGATGGGTGTCTGTTGTTGAAATAAAATCAATTTTATTAGCGCGATTTCAGAAACGAAAAAGAAAAGCTCCTCACAAATTGCAGCCATCCTGTAATGTAATGCTAGAATTCTAAACACCAGCTATTTTAATGATTTCATGATTTGATAAGTCAAATTTTGCAGGTAAGTGTCTCCCTCTATATCTGTTGGCTGTTACTTTACTTACAATAGTCCAGTGCATTTACCAATCGACCTAAATGTTTCAGGCACTGTCGTTTTTTATTCGATAGAGGGTTGCTCGGTGCTCGGAGACTTGAACTCTGATTTTGCGTATCCGCGAAATTACCCCTTTTACCGCTATCATGGAAAATGCGTTGTGGCCCATATCTCGCGTTCTGTCTATAGCAACTCGATGGTTTTGGCGTTGTGGGTCGTTGGACTCGTTAGTATTTTTCCTTCAAATGCGCTCCGATGACAAGAAAAAACGTTATTCGTGTTCAAAGTTGAAAATTTTCTCTTTGGGCGGTTTTTTGTCAGTCGTTTTCTTACGGTGCTTCGGAGCTGTTGATGAATATAATGATTTTTAAACAAGACTCAATTACCTATGCGTATTTTAATATAAAAACTAATCCGATTGGTCGATTCAATCTAAGGCCAAAACGTAGCGCTTGCAGTTATCTTCTCCTCATCAATATTCGTCAATATTTTATATAATCGAGTATTTCTTTATATTTTAGGTAATATGGAAGATGTTTAAAATCAAGTTATTCGTAATAATTCATGATTTTTGAAAGTCATGATAAAGTCAGTGATTTATCCTGTTTAAACTGACCTGGGGAACAAATTTGGAGATGTTTGAAAAGTATTGCAAATTTAAACCACTTTTCTGACTTTTTGAATAGTCATAATTCGAACTGTCTGAAAGTTCTAGGAACCAAGTTTTCCCACGAAATATTTGGTCATACGTAAAAGAATCATTTAAAATTTTTAATTCTTTATCTTTTTCTCTGAATTTTTGGTTTCTCGTATTCCATCTCGTCGTCGCACTTGTCGACGCCTTAGGAGAGCTAGGGTAAGAGGTAAGAGTAAGGTACGAAGAAGAGGATACGTTTAATCGATTTTAAACACCTGGCAGATTACCTACAATATGAAGAAATACTCGATTGTATAAAATATTGACGAATATTGACGAAGAGAAAAAACTGCAAACGCTGCGAGACGCGTCGTGCTCGATTAAAGTTTTCAACGTTGCGTGCGACATGGGCAGCGCAACTTTGGGCTTGAATTGGTCGACGTCCAATCGACCAATCGGATTAATTTTCACATCAAAATACGCATAATTGAGTCTTCTTTAAAAATTAAATTCATCAACAGCTCCGAAGCACCATAAGAAAACGCCTCGCAAAAAACCGCCCGAATAGAAAAAGTTCAAAAAAATTTGCAACTTTGAACACGAATAACTTTTTTTCTCGGCATCAGAGCGCGAGTTAAATGCATTTGAAAGAAAAATACTAACAATATGGGCCACAACGCATTTTCCAAGATGGCGGCGAAAGGAGTAATTTCGCGGAAACGCAAAATCAGAGTTAAGGTCTCCGACCAACCCTCTATTGAATAAAAAAATAAAAATGACAGTGCCAAAACTTTTAGGTCACACGTATAGAATTTTTGTAAATGCACTGGACTATTATGCGAACAGAGTTGGTATTTTCCTAGAGAATTCTAAATCACGTGCAACTTTTCTTTTTTACAATACTGTTATAATTCGAACAACTGGTTGTTATAAACTGATAACTTATAAAAGTAACAAAAACGGGAACAAATTAAATTAAAATTTTGTATCTTACGGGTGGCATTTTAAAAATAAAAAATAATTTACCGCTCCAAGCACAATTTATAACAAAAAGGCGTAATTATTTTTACATAATTATACGTACAAATAATATTATGTTAATTAGTTTGTTCTCGTACAAATAAACACATCTATTAAATGCATTTAAAATTAAAATGCACTTAATTGTGCCTTTTATAATACCTACAACACACCGTTAAACAGTTAACCGCTTTAAGCAATTTCAGAAGCTCTTTCATGTTCACTTATATCAAGATTATGTATAAAAATTGATTTTAATTAGCTACTTGTAAGTTTTTAAATACGTAGCGATTTTTTGAAACTGCTTAACAAATCCAAAGTTTAAAGAAACGTGAGAAACATCACAAGATAATGCGATCTAAATTAGGAAGATATGATAGAAAATGGAAAGACTGTTGTGGTACCAGTGATACCATTCGAAACAAGATTTATTTCTAATCAAATAGAAAATCTAAATTATTGAGAGTGTGTGTTGTAAGTATAATAAAGTTAAGGTAAGCGTAAGCCCATAAAATAGTCTCGAACTTACGATAAGATCTTGTCTGAGTTCAGCTACTATTAATTGTATATTGTAGGAGACAATTGTGTTGTAGGAGTAATCGACGCGGTGCAAAGTGATAATTATAATTATTAGACACTTTAACAAGATTTATTAATATTTTCCTTACTTTTACATTAACACCTCTGCATGATTATTAGTTAACTGTAACTTGCATATTCATATCCGCTGTCTAGGTTTATGCTTGAGTTGTTATAGGTTATTGATAGCCGAGTTAACGTTTTCACCAAAAAAAGTGCTTAAATTATTATACTACACGTTCTATAATTTCCCCCTGCACCCAAGTCTCAGGAAAACGCTTTGTTAATACAGAAAATCAGAAAATCTCCATGCAGACTCAGATCGCATATAATACCTGTGTTTAAAATGCATTCCACTATTTAGCACAGGTAACTTACTAGTTTTGTGAATTTCTTACAGTGAGTAATAAGACTTTAATTTGATTTTGCATGTACTTAACGATAAGCTAATACACCTAAAGTTAAAAAGCGCTATTGTTTTACCAATGTAATAGAAGAACAATGCTATATAGAATTAATAACACTTATGTGTCCATTAAATCGAAACGGTTTAGCAATATCAACAATTTGAAATTACCGAGTAGTAAGCAATTAAATTACACTGCCTCTTATGAACACTTCCTCTAAACTCTAAATAATATGTATTTAGTTTTGAAATAGTAATAGAATTGCGAAAACTCAACTGGAGGGCGGTGCTCTAGATTTTAGATAATAAAAAAAATTTTTCATATGAAAATCCGATCTTAATCTCGGTCAATGGTTGTTAATCAATGAATGACAATGAATTTTCATGACAAATTTCCATTAAATTCTTTAATCAGAGTTGGTGGGACTGGCCCTGGTTCCACGGGCCAATTAATCAATGAATTACAATGGCAATCAGGGGCCATCGAGACACCGGGAAAATTTGGATGCGTTCCGACGAAAAATAGTTATTATATTATATTAATATAATATAATTAATATATAATATTAAGTTAATTCGCCAGTGTAAACAGAGGAAAGTCCTTGTTTTAACAAACAAGTTATCAAAAAATTTGCGAAAAATAGCGTTTCGCTAAGTACCTATAGTGAGTCGATATTTTGTTTCGTGAAATACCTTCTTTGGAGACATTATCAACCGCTACTAAAATTTCTTAAATTCATTTTAAGCTGTTTGACCTTGAACAATCATTTTTGTAATAAAATCAATATTAAACTTGGGCCTCTCAACAAAAAATTTACTAGCTGCCACTGGTTACCCTGGATGGTAAAATAAAATTGGGACGCGTCAAATATTTCCCGGGCCGGTTATTTATTGCTAGTTCACCCCTGATGACAATAGGATTGCTAAAAATCAAGTAAAGGGTGGAGCTGTAGATATCAAAAAAAAATTTAATATGAAATTCCGATCTTAAAATGATCCATTAAGGTATATAACTATTTCTTAAACTTTCTCCTACAATATTAAAGAATATATACGAAGGGCCAGTCCCACCAACTCTGATTAAGGAATTTAATCACGGTCACTGGCAGTTAATTAATGAATGACAATGAGTTGTCATGACAATTTCCCATTCAATTCTTTAATCAGAGTTGGTAGGACTAGCCAGTTGGGACTAGCCCTGGTCCTACAGGCTAGTTAATCAATGAATTGTCATGACAACTCACTGTTCTCAACTAGATCTTCTTCAAAGCAGGAACAGACTTATGGCAGTGTAACCCACCAGTATGCATCGTATTGATCGTATCCATACTAGGTGTGAAGGTCCATTCACACATGTATAGTAGCTAGTTTAGCACTTAAGTTTGATCTTGTGCTCGAGCAATCAGCAAGTGACTGTTTAATTGATTGTTTAGTCAAGTTTAGTTCAACTATACTCCAGCCCAATTAAAGTGGCGCATGACTCATCTGCTCATCTCATTTTTCAGGATGATTTTTATATTACATAGCGATGCGCCACTTTATTTGGACTGGGGTATAAATACATTTGTTTGATTTTTAGTAACTTGATTAGATGATTTAGCTACTATTACATAGTGAATTAGTAATACACCGGGTTACGAATTAGAATGATAGATAATAGATTAGGTCTGTTTCTACTTTAAACGAGTGCGTATATAAACGAGCAAGTATAGAAACTCGCACTCGACTTCGACTTGAAACTAAATTTAAACTATTAACTATCTATTCGTTTCAATTTTGCATAGTTAAAAGTTAAAGTTACGTCAACATTACTAAGTATTATGTTTACAACTAAATCCAACACATGCCTAAACGATGTTCGCATTAATTAGTCCAACTTTCTGGTTTAATTAAGTATGATAAATTGAAAACATATAAAATACTTTTTAATGTTTTTCTTAGTAGGTAGCGTAGATTTTAGAAGTAGAGACCTTATTTTCTTATTTACGGATTAAAAATAATTCTTGAAAAGAGCCACTTTTTTCCGATTTTCCACACGAGTTTGCTTTTAATGGTTTTTAGTTTTTCGCCACTGTATTACTCTTTAGATTTAGCACAAACTAACTAGATGAATAAATACATGAATCTTTTTGTTAATAATAAACAGAGCACAACTTGCTCTTTCCCAAGCGCTTAAGATATTAATTAAAAGATAATTTCGACAGTAATGTTGATAAATACAACGTTTTGAAAGCATATGCTTTTATAGTAAACAACAGCGCCAACTGGGAATACGTAATTACGTTTTAATTGCCTGTTTACCCCTTTAAAAGTTGTTTAAAATAAAAAAAAACATTCGTTTATTTACCTCACAAATTCATTTTATTTACTTAATCGTCAACGCGAGAACAAAAAGGAAAGAATGAAAAGAAACAAACAATATAAGCGCAAATCCATTTTCACGGTTACACACAAAGACAACTGAAAGAGAGAAATAAAATACACGATGAGAAAAATTCTAAAATGGGAGATTTGAGCAATGAAAAACCAGCTTTTGTCTGTCTATACTCGGAAACGCAAAACGCCGTTATTTCATTAGTTGGAGGATTATAATTAGTGCCTGTAAGGTACAATAGTGAGACAACAGCAATTTAAAGATAAAAAATGAATCGTTTATAAACAAAACTTTTCGTGATTAATGAGAGGGCACTACTTGCGATTTTAAACAAGTCGACTTGAGTTTCAGCTTACTTTTTCAAAATTTTTCGTAACATTATAAAAGAATATAAATAAATAAAATAAAATAAAGAACTGTTTAGTTTATTTGGAGAATAAACTGCTACATAAAAAATTTTAAATTTACGTTTCTAATTTTCCACCAATCAATATTGCAAGTGAAAACCTATATTACAAAACAAATAAATTATTTTTCATGTAAGAGAAGAAAGAAAGAATCGTGGTTAAAAGAACATAAATATTTTAAAAGTGAAAATTAGTACTTCATATTTTGAGATTCAAAGAAAATATAAAAGCATTATTCATTACCATTAATAACTAACTTTAATTGCTTTAATAATTACACCTTAAAAATTTTCTTTGTCTCTCCTTTTTGAAGTTGCTTAATTTAGGAAAGTTTCTGGTTCTATAACTTTTAAGTCATTGATATTTACATTTTAAAACTTACAGAGTTAGATTAAGAACTTTAAAGAGGCGATAATTACGGATTTGAACATTTCATTTCGTTCGGATTTGCAATTTGCATGGTAGATGCCATACGAAAAGAAACTATCGTAGTAAAAATTTTCAAATTCGTGAAAATAAAAAACAACGCAGCTTTTTAATTACTCGACCTATATCTTTTTAAATTACATAATAACAGTAATGTCAAAATCTAAATAAAATGTATGTAATAAAACAGGGAAATGTACCTACGTTTAAATGGTATAGGACATAAAACTTATTAATATTACGCTTCGGGGAAGTTCTATTTAATAATGCATTACTGTGCTACAAATTACTTCAATTAATAATAGCCTCAATAATAAATTTAAATAAAATATTTACCTTAAAATTGTATAGAAGTCCTCAAGGTATGTACAACGGTGGCTAATATTTTTCAATGATGGACTGCTCTCAAGATACACGATAGTCAATAAAACAATCATTTACTTTCATTGTTGATTAGAAACTATTACATTTATTTGTTATTTGATTCGGAAAGTTTTTTAGATAGATAGAATTTAAGCCCGATATACACTAAAATAAATATGTAGTAAAGACCAGACGCATCAACTCCAAGTCTGTCGTTATCGTTTTAGTTTTTACATAATACTTAGAAATTCTTACAATAGCCGAGATATTCGCCGGGACACGTTATTACAGACACACTGTATAGTAATTAATAAGTGTCGAACTATAACGACTTTATAGACTTGCAAAGTTATTTAATATCTTTTAATAGCGTATATGTGTCATTAGGATTAAAAAAGGAACTTTATTTAACAACCGATGCGAGGCTAAACGTGGAGCAGCCGACGTGACGGACGTCTTTTAAGACGTTTGGAGAAAATAAATATTGTATTCAAGTAAACACAACTGCCAGGGGAATTGTTTAAAAGGTAATTTGTATCGTTCGTTTTAGATCTGTACAGATTCTGATTCGTTCTGTTACTGCTATAGTTTTATCATAGCATAGCAATAATAAAGATGTTTTTATTAAAATTCTGAATTCAGACCCTCCGGAGCTCCGGAGGTCGAGTAAAATACTAATATTCAATTAACTATCACACTATGTCATTGTCGGCATCTACACTAGTACTTCTTACTTTACCGCAACCACTCGAGGACTTGAAGACTCTTAATACATTAATTTATTGTTTTAATCAAAAATTATTTTTGTATAAGGTGATATCGAAAATTATTGGCTATATCACGCTGCCCTACTTCTTAAAATGGATATTTTAGGCTCTTTTTAAATTTAAAAGATATTAGTGTATCGAAGGTAACAAGACAAAACATCTTTGGCTAGTTTTTGATTATCAGTAGCCTAACTAATGTCGAAATCCATTATTGAAAAAATAAAATAGTAAAAAAGTTTCTCTTATTCATGGTTCAGACGATTTGAAGGGTCGGTACCTTTCACATTGCGCGAGTTAAACCCGGTTTAGACGATTTGGAGGGTCAGTACTCAGTACCTCTCACATGGCCCGAGTTAAACCCATATCAGTTTTTAGATAGTTATACCGTTATACTATACAGGGTGTAAATAGTAAGTCGTTATACCCGAAAATTTAGAGATTTCTACTAATCGTTATAAGTCCCTTATTAGAAATGAAAGGTTTTCTAAATTATCTTTTGATTCTCTAAAACATTTGTTCTTACAATTATTTCAAATTTTTTTCAATAACAAAATAGCGTCCGATCAAAGATTTCAAACGAAGATATTTTGATAACTATTCCATGGATTTTTAAAAACAATACATTACAATACAAATGTCTTAGAAAATCGAAAGATAATAAATTCTGAAAACCTTAAATTTTTTTCAATGGTCCTTATAAATAAAGGAAGTTATGACGATTGTTAGAAAAACCTAAAAAGTTCAATAACTACGAACTAGAGCACCAAATCCAAAATTTTCAGGTGTATTTTGCTAAAAACCGTTCACCCGGGACGGCGGTACTTGGTACCGCCATGCAAAATTTAAAGTTTCATAACAATTTTATTTACACACCTAAGAAGTTGCTGACTTGAAAATATTGTGTTATCGACGAATTGACCGGATGTCGCCGTCTCCAGTCTTTAGTATCCCAAAATTAGAGACCGTTTGCCAAGGTTCGCGCGGTTTATTATACCAACCGTCGCCTACAGCGTGACTAATTTTATAACTTGTGTATTTGTATTTATAAAGTGTTACAAATCAAAGTAATTATATTGTAAAATTTCTTTGTTTATTATTGGAAAATATAATTAAATTGATTTTTTTAAATTCAAGAAGGTACACTGTTAAAATATAATTTTCTTTAGAAAATGGCATCTAACTCGGAAGAAACGGTAATAAAATAAATGTTACTTTATAAAAATTAATTTTTTTTGGCTTATCTTATACTTTAAGCTTTGCATTTTAATATTAGTTAATAAAAAACTGATATTTGCGTATTATTCTGTGCGTTTTACTGCTATAGAATAAGAGAAGCGTCAGATACCGCCGTCGCCTATAGCGTAAAAAATATCAACGTCGCGAGTTAACGGTTAAATAGAAACACAATTTGATAATACAGGAGCTAAACAAGTCAAAACTTTGAGAGATAGTTGCAGTGATAATGCCAATATCATTGCTTAGAATGGAGTGCCTCCAATGTAAAACACAATTGAAAATCTACTGTTGTATTTAGTATTTAGAATAAGAAAATATATGCCGAGTTTTGATATTAGGGCAAGCAAAAAACAATTTCTAAAAGATGCTCGAAATTTTGTGTATCGAAAGTCATGCTTTGAGCTTTGAAATGAGAACATTTTTAAATGTTGATGGCAAAAATCTACTTCGGCGCATTAATGACCAACTTTGTGTATGTTTGTATTCTGAGGATGATAAATTTAATGTAAACTAAATAATCCTTATACGATACGTTATTGAACATCCCGATATTTATTCAAAAGCCAACGGGCTTATTTACAGTACTGGTGTATTTTGATACTTTAGCGCTTTAGCGCATAATTCCTATATTATATTTATGATACTTTATATCTTAATTAGTTTTACCTTTTTGACTTCGACATAATAATAGCTATTTTTTTAATAATAAAACATCAACCACATGCCCCTAATATAAAAGCTCACTCTTAAATTAGTCATCGTTTTGGGAGCGGCAGATGATTGCAGTTAAATGGTTGTTATATATTGAGTTTTTCACGTTCCTTTAAAAGCTTTTTAGTATTTATTGAATTCATTTGATAAAGTAATTGATTATAAACATAATGAGTCAACCGCTGTTATTGTATAGTTTGTATGTAACGTAAGTAGGCAAGAGTGAAAATTCTATTTATCATCATTACGATGAGAAATGCTAACATGAAATCTCCTGCTTCCTGATTATAACTACTAGATTTATGAATTATTGAAAGGGCGTATGAAAATAAATTGAAGTACGCTATTACGTTTGGAATTTTCCAAAATAATTTAAAGCTTAACTTAAGTAGATTTTTGAACGTGCTCGTGAATTGGATTCGCGAGCGTTATTTTTTAAAAACATTTATTATTTTAAGAAAGCGTCGGAGCTTTCAACTTACCATTGAGTTTAAGATGGTGTAAGTAAATGTTTTCGTTTTAGAATTTATATAATAACGTAAATGAAAAATATTCAACAGCATTGAGATATTTTCGAATGAAAATATAAATTTTATGGGTATTTACTGCAAGGTAAAAGAAGTTTAATAGCAAGAACGAATAAAGAATTGCGGAGCTGAAAAGAAAATAAACATACAAAAAATAAGACCGAAGAAACTGAAACAATGGCGAGGAAAATGCTGAAAAAGAATTGAGAAATTCTCGATGAAAGGAGTTCATCGCAAAAGTACAAGTAGAAACCGAGCTAATTTGAATGGCCTTTTTATATTTTGTAGTTCTGATCAACCAAAGACCGTACGATAAAATTTGAAGATGCAAGAGTTCTAAACTTTGAAATTTCACTTTCTCTTGTGCAGTCGATTTTTACAATTCATCATCAGTAATTGGTCTATTTCCAGTGCGTATTTTCCCCTAAACTTTGTTGAATCGTTGAATGATAGCTTTCCATTGTCCATAAGAGAAAAACATGCTCCACAAGTTAAACTCCTATCTAAAACGATTCTTCTGATATGAAAGAAATACTTTTGTAAAACGCAAACTTTGAAGAGCTGTAACTTTGTAATGGTGCACTTTTGCATATAGGTAAATTGGATTATATCAGTCTAATATCCTCTTACAAGTTTACCCTAAAGCGTTGTAAGGTGTTTTTATAGACACCCTGTATTTGGCGATAGTTACTAAGATTTCCCTAATTTTAAACTTTTATAAGAGAGTTAGACGAATTTAAAGTGAATAAATTAAGCTTTGAAAAGTAGGAAGCTTACCACATGATACTAAATTTTAAAATACACAATTGCAAAGTAGCCTATCTATATTCCACTTAAGATACTTAACAATAATGAATCGCGTACTTACTTTTATTAAATTAACTTTACTATTTACTGCAAAACGTTTTCAATTAAAATTTCAAATATCTAAAATTAATCGTTTACCTGTTTCTTTATTTATGTTTTATTTATTTAAACGAAAGATGCTAAAAACAAAGACGAATGAAACTCGACGACTCAACCCATTATTTCTCTAAATTATTCAAAAGTATTCCTATAATCCTTCCAGGTTTAAATTTCTCGTACTTTTTCTTTAAAGAAAATTGGTTATTAGCGTCATCTTAAAATTTGTGGTTACAACCTCGAAAGGACTGATTCAATTATTATTAATGCGTAGTACAATAGATTATTAAATAAATTCAATTTTAATTGAATAATAATAAATAGCAATTGTTTTTTATTTGAACTTTGGTGGTACGGAGTTCAAAATTGTATTAATTTTTCAAAAAACCGACATTTTAAAATAAAAATTGGTATATATCTTATCTTCCAGTTCCAGTATGCGGGGCTGGGGCCATCTGCCCGTTTTCGCTATGCAATTGTAGTAATTGCGTACCAAATTGTCGACTAATTTCGATTCGTTTTCGAAATTTTATTTCAAATAATTCACGTTCGAATAATTTTTACTTAAAAGCTTTTATGTAAGTACAAAAATAACCAAAAAAAGTTTAAACTTACGATAGAATTTTAAGAGCACATCCCTGCATTTCAAATATGGAGCACATTTTTAGAAAGTTTCGTAATTATTCACAAGTTACTACTCACCCGTGTGAGTACACTATACCACTGTTTAATTGTCTATAGCGCAATTAGCCATCTTAACTTACTATAATATATCAATTATCACTCAATTTTCACTTTATAAAAATATTACCACGAACTTCGAACACAACTTGTTCATACCTGATCAATCACCTGATATTTCTCGCACATTGTGTCAAAAACAAAAATGCTGTGTTGCCAATTTACTAGTGAAATGCGACATAATTTATTATTTTCCATATTATTTTTAAAAATTATTTGTTATGTCCAGTACATTTAAACAATTTACTATTGCATCAAATGGGGCAGTTTTGATTTTTTGTATGTTGTCCATGACGGGGGCTTAATGATTAATCCAAGTTTTCGATCTAGGTGGACTTCTGGATCTTTGTCAAATATCAAAAATCCAAAAATATATTATATACTTATACGATTAGTTTTCGATCTTTTACAAAGATCCGGACGTCCGCCGAGGGCCAAAACTTTGATTTGTCATATTATACAAAATTGGCCAAATATCAAAACATCAGAACTACCCCATTTGACGGAGGGCAAATAACCCGGATCGCTGTATCGTTAAAAATGACAAACTTTTGTACGCTTGTATCTCGGACACCATTAGGTCTACAGATACCATTCTGGTCTCACATTGTAAAAAATTTAGTCTACTTTCAAAAAGTATAAAGCGACCTTTGACGAAAAATTAATCCTTCGAGTTCAAAATTGACAGAAACGGAAAAAGGGTAAAAAATTTCGAGTTGCTTGAATTGTTGACAAAGATTCAGAAGTCTGTCGAGGTCGAAAACTTGGATTTATTATTAAGACTGTCATAGACAGCGGACAAAAAATGAGAACTACCCCATTTGATACAAGGTAACGCGTATTTTAGGTGACAAAATTACTGGACCAATTTAGGAATTTTACTTTTTTAATACTAATTTGCTACAAGATATATTTCTTAGGAAAAAAATAGTGAACTATGATTTAAAATAGAAAAGAGAATAAGTAAACTTACTTAATTAATTCTGCCCAATTTTCTACTTCAATCAACTCCATAGCTCTTATATTATATCAGTTACTTACAGTAGCACGGTAGATTAGTGCCACCCCGTATTGTTACACAACATTTTTAGACTTTAATTTAATTGTTCTTTACTTAAATGGGAAATTTAATTAAGAAACTAACTGGAGCGTTTCTTAAATCGTCTGGGGAAATTCAAATTTTCCCCAATGTTTGTTAATTCGTTTCTCATCGAGTCCTATAAATGAAATTTAAAAACGTGAATAAAAACCAGATTATTTAGAGATCTCGATTGATCGTGTAAGTATATAATTTACATGCGAAATTTTACGGTACAATCTTTACATAATAGCAGTTTAAAGTAAGATACTATCAACCTCCACTTATGGACCACCCCAGAGAAACTTATAATTTTTATAACTTTACATAAATTGCACTGAAGAATTTATAATTCTGTATTTAAAATTTGCAAAAAAAACACGAACGTGAGGATATTTACGGAATGTATTGTGACAAGGCACATTATTCTAACGTGAAAAACAATATCAGAGGTTCGAGAATTAAAAACTGGGCAAAGCATTTAGATAACATTTTGAAACTCTCGTCGCTGATTCATATATCTTCAGTTAGTTTATAATATTTTTATATAGATACGATATGACCTATTTTAAAAGGTTCTAATAAAAATAATCTCTAAAAACCACGAAAAATGTATTTTCAAAGTAATCCGATCAAATACTTTATGAAAGCCCTGTATAAATTATAAACAACAAACAACTTGAATTCGCTTCTTTTATTTTAAAAACGTAGTATCAACTTACAATTTTTTAATAATTGTGAAAAAGTAGTTTTTTCTTTTGATGTCCCCGATGGATAGCTTCGAATAAAAATTATTTTGAACGAAAGTTTTAATGATGCTGGCAATAATTTATTTCGTTAGCGAGATAATCCAAAAGAACAAGTCCTGCTGTATAAATAATCTTAGTATCAAAGTGATTTTCATGTGCCTTTTGTAAATTTGAAACTGGCACTTAAGATACTAATGATTTCAATTAGATTGATATTTGTTGCTTTGGTACAAGGCCTTTGTAGGAAGGATTCGAAGATGTAATCCAAAACATCTAATGTTCACTAATATAAATCCAATATTTAACTTACGTAAAAATAAAATTATAACTTCTCCAATGCGCCCACAAAATTGGCACAAATTGCAACTTTATAATCTTCAGTTTGTCGTTAAAGTTATATCGCAAGGCTTTTTGTTTCCTACAAAAAAAGGAAAAATAAACAACAATAAAATGCGAAGAGACAAAAGTTACTAAATTTTGAAATTTCATTTCATCTTGTGGCCGTCAATTTTATAATTCATTAATAGATCAACAAGAATTTTAGCTTTCCATAAGTAAAAAATACGTTCCACAATTTAAACTCCATCTTAAAACGGTTCTTTCGATATAAAAGAAATACATTTTTGTAAACCGCCAACATGGAAAAGTTGTAACTTTGTAATGGTGCTTTGTTTAGGCCGCTGCACCACTTCGACGAAATTCAAGTGCTTAGATTAATTTGATCGGTTGCTAGGTACAAATGGTCAAAAGTGACATTCATTAAAATCACCCTCAGTACAAATGGTGCGATCACACAGCTCTCGTCTCTCGATCAATTCGGTCTATTTACAAATACACTCAAGATGTTTTTCTAGTTACTAATCCATTACCAAATAATCAATAATAATATAAGTTGACTATTGACTATTTGTATTTTACTCACTTCTTAATCAACGAATGAAATTCTAAGTCAAAATTCAACCAATCGTTATCAATTTAAATATTTTTTAAATCAACCATCAGATACGAACTTGTTTGTGAAAGTCTGAATAATAAATGGTCACTCGTGTATTCCATAGCGCTGGTTAATTTTTTCTTATTTTTACTCATGAAGGCAATTAACACTGGAAATCCAATTTTGTCTAATTTTAAACAAATCGAAGAAAAAAGGAAAAGGTAACTCTTAAGGATGTTATTAAAATTATTTCAATGTTAATTTATTATGTATAAATGATACCCAAGCAATACACAATGTATTAATAATATAATAATATGGCAAATAGATATTTATTTTATATCCTTACTTGTCATGTTGCTCTCTTATTGCACCTACCGCTAACTAAACAACGACAACTTCAACTTAACATATTTCTAACTTAATATATCAGGAACATTTTAAATATAAAATAAAAGTTCATTATTATGTAACGACTAAAACCGAAACGACTCTTTTGATTTTTTTAAGTACATTATAACTCGTGCTTACGAAATGCATAGCATAACGTCATTAAATACAAAACAAAATAATAAAGGTTTATGTATACCTATCAGTTATATCTTACACATACATCTATTTCATATAATATAAAGTGTATACGAATCTGCCCTTTAGCAAAACTATATTTTATCGGTGTCAACGGTTCACTACACTATATAAAAGTTACGAGTTATTTGTTTAAATGTATTACCTCTCGTAAAGGGAGTTAAGGTTAGGAACTCTGCGTCAGCTTTGCATCACCGGCTCGAATGCCGATGGCTAGGCTGTTTATTTATTACAGAAGGCACCCAGTCCCTCAACAATAGAAATTTGGTTTATTTAACGTCGCCCACTATTAAACTACGCAATAGCCTAATAAACATTAACAATTAGGAATTTATTTGCTACGCCTTACTCGAGTAATTTCGGTATACCAAAAAATGAAGAAGTATTTTTCAGTCTATATACTTATAGCGAGATTTACGAATTATTGTTGAGGAACCGTATAATATATAGGAACCATTACTCCTGTTATTTGCATTTTTTTCTAATGCGATTGTTGTAGAGTCCTATATAAAATTTAAAAAACGTTTCACGATCTTTAACTCGCAAAAATCATAAAACGTTCTTCGTTTTTACATATGGCACTGCACATATAAATAAGCTCGCCATAGTCCCCTAAGGGTTATTTTTACAAATACATATCTTCTTTTAATCATAATTAACTTACAAGAAAAAAACAACTGTACAATATTATAATTAAATAAAATATATAAAATATACTTTCATATCTTAAGTACAAGATTTTTACCGGTATTACTGTCACATCTGAGGAGATCTATAGTTTTGTCATTTTTAAGTACAAAAATATAATAAAAAATATATAAAGACGTATAAAACTGAAACCTGTATATCGATATATTATTTGAAAAATGAGGTAGTTTCAACCGGAAATATTGAGAAATCACAACTGCGTATTATTTTAACTTACTACTAATTCAATAAAATGCACCGTTATTGTGTAAAAATTAACTAAGTACACGAAAAACACTGAAATAAATAACAGCCTTTGTGAAAATTCATCAATACAATACCAAGTAACCATAGAGCGAAACAAAAATTTCAACAGTACGTAATGCTAAAAATAATCCGTTAAGAATTAAGAGCGCAAAGAAGTATTGTTTTTTTGTACATTATAAATTAGAACTTTGTGAAAAAATATAATATCGTATTATATATTTATTCTTTTATATAAAATGCAAACGGTCAAACAATGTTCTTGAATTTGTTATTTTGTTTCCAATATTGGCGATGAAATAATTTTTTTAAGTTGCATTTTATCGTTAATCGTATCTTGAGTATTTTATACTATAATTATTATACATGTAGAAATAGTATCCTGGAGTTGGTCCGGGCGACATTTAAAAAAAAACGACCGAACAAACTGGAGGTACTCGTACAGGCACACATGTTACAAGATTAATATCTATACTTTCAATATTATAAGTATCGGTAATTATTTTGCTTCTTTATGTACACATTTAGAACAACTTTTGTGTACTCACAAATACGCTAGTACTTATTTTTTAATTTATAAAAAATTCAGAACCAAATCATAAATAAATCTATAAAAATATACACGTCTTATAATATTCAAGAACATTGCATTCCCCTATGACGTATCCTTAACTTGAAAAACGGTATACATTCATGTTGCGTTATAAGTGTGCATTAACAATCTAACTATCCTAACTTATTCAATAATTAACAATGACCTTTTTGGAGTTTTTCGCTACGTTACGTATCTCCTATTAATTAATAGTCTTATCTAAAACGTAAGCGATTACAACTTTCTAGTCAACATTTAACAATTACCATTACTCGGAAGTACGACTAACTAAAGATAGCTCGCATTCTGCATCTTTTTACATCTATTTAGTTAGCATTATAGCGTCGAAGCCATAATAACGATAAAAACTAAACATTTTTCTTTCGACGCGGATCTTTTAAAATTATAAAACAATTTCTAGTTAACTATTGCAACAACTTTATTAAGTACAAAATAATATGGAAGAACCACCGTAGTGTTCGACTTGAGAGTTGCCCTAAAATTTCAAAATTTTGCCCGTGCGAGCAAACAATTTTTGGGGACAACACAAATCGAGGAAGAAACTATTGGAAGTGTTTTTTGTTAACAACGTTACTTATTTACAATTTAAAAATAATGACTCGACAACTGTTATATTACCTGAATTTAATTCACCCGAATTATTATCACGGGGCATTGTGTGAACGACTACGAATATATAAATTATTCACAGTACCCGAATCAAAAATATGCGTGTAAAAAGATGTTAATTTGTACTTTGTAATTTTGAGATGATAAATCTACCTGAGTTCATAAATATTAGTATAAATATTGGAAAACTATTTGACAAGACACCAATTTGTTTATTTTTATCAGGCATCTAAAGATTGCTTATATAGGGAAGCATTTTTATAATATTATGGAAGCATTTTCGTTTAATGCGTTCTGCAAATTTATCTAATAGTATTAATCCAGTTTGTTGTATACAATTTAAGGCGTGTTTTATTTCTACAAGTTTGAACTTCCGATTGAGGTAGAATTGGTGAATGCTATCAGAGTTTTATCTTGGTAATATACAATATTGTCAAAATCGAGACGTGGGCTAGTTGGTCCAGAATGCAGTTTTGTACTTCAAATACAAGGGCGAAACCCTCACAATATTTCAGAACGTTTAGACGCTTTATTTAGTATGTCTTAAAAAATTTGGAAACATGGGAAATATGAACCAAACCTTTGGTCTTCTAGAATCATGGTTCCGTTGAAGTTATTGGTTTCTAAAGTTAACTTGGAAAGATTACTGGCTCTGGTAAAATTGTTTTTATCAACATCGAATTCCTGGGACGTCAACTGTTACAAATTCGAGTATTAAAGTTATTAAGAGAACTTTAAAGCTTATTCCATGAAGAAATCGACATTTTCTCCGAATGGTAGAATGAGAACTGTCACTTCCAGAGCACGTAAAATGAATACCCGTATTTTTTGGAACCACAAAACTTTTACCATATTATGGTAAAAATACTTTTGTTGTGGGAGTGTCAATTACAGATTGTAATTTTTTTACTTTGTTCAGTAAAGTAACAAGTAACAACAGTGGCAATAGTCTAAGTAATAAAAATACATTACTTCGTTGCAAAATAAATTGAATAATATTATATCGAATTATAACCAAAATGCTATATAGAAAAATAGTGTAAATAGTTCCGACGAAGACAAAAATGTAGAATTAATATTTACCAGATAAATTTGCAGATTTAAAAATATTGCGAGCAATAATGAGGTATATTGATTTAAAAAACTAGTTATACAAAAATAGTATTAGGCAAAAGCCTTTTGTACCATTGTAACCTGAATAGAATATCATGGTGTGATTATTTGGAATAAATATATTTAATAAATTGATCCTGATTAAAATCTGCCCTATTATAAAACTCCCCTTAATGCTCATTCAACAAAATTATTACTATTACTTATTATTAGTATTATTAAATATATTTATTGTGTTTATTTTTCTCGTATAAAGCAAATGACGTAAAAATTGTCGAGGAACCCAATTCACTCTAAGGTGTAAGTCGCTGAAACATATATACTAATCAACATTCAATCTGGCACGATTTATAGACATTTCTAAACATTATACAAATCTACACATCTTAATTTAACATCGATACTAGAAGTCAATTTATAACTGCAACGTAGTCAAGATAATAAAAATTTATCTTAAATTACCGTATACACACAAGAACCCTTATTATCCTGTACCTTATTATTAAGTAATTAAGTATTTCTATTTCTGAGTATATGAGGTAGACGGATGGAATTTTTCAAATTATTCGAAGAGAAAATACAGTACTTGCCTTGTATTGTGTAGTTATATTGAGGTAGATGGATGGAATAAACTGAGTATAGTTAATGGCAAGAATTGCGGGAGTTAAAATATACCTGAATTGATACTTTGCCGTGTTCACATAATTGTCTCTCGATCTATACATTATTCGCCCGCTTTAACACCTTCCGGTTCCACTTCGTCTTCACTATAATCGTCCTCTTCGCCTCCAGAAGAACCACAATCATCCTTATCCTTATCGACGTCACGATCGTTCATTATCATATCGTTGTCGCTCCTTTTAATTTCGTCCGATCTTTTCATAACCAAATCGTTTGCTACTCCCATCTGTTGTTGCATTTTTTCAAAAAAATGCTGTTGAGACGCTTTATCCATGCCCATCGCATTTAATTGTGCCATTTTTGCTGCGTGGACGGCCGCCACTGCTTGTTCGGACGACAACATTCCCATTCCTAAACTATTTTCAGTTATAAACTGCAAATAAGTGTCCAAAATGGCAGATCCCGTCGAGTTACTCGAACTAACGGGAGGTGCTAATGGTGCCGGATATGGCTCTTTTGATAAATTATGCGCTATCGAATCTATACTTTTTGCCGTCACAGCTTGCCCGGACAAGCCTATTTTGTTTATTTTTGCGTTCGACGAATTGTGATTTAAAGGCGGCGACATTGCCAAATCTAAACCCGCGTACGATCTTTGATGAGATATTGTCAAATCTTCCGGATCGTTATCACCACATACTGAACTACCCGCTTCCGAAGGAGCGCCCGAATAAACACTTTTCACGTCTAATTTCATATCGGATCTTCTAGGGCCCGTAGGTGATGCTCTCGCTCGTAATTCTGCCGGACTCACTTTCACGCCTGCTTTCGCTAATAACCTATTACAAAAGAAACTTATTCGTGGTGAATTAAGACAAAATTAAATTAGCCGTACTAACCTGCTCGCTAATTCTGGATCGAAAGGCGCTGGCATTGGTAAAACTGGCAAGTCTTTTGTACTAATTCCCCTATGTTGTCTCGACATGTGAGAATGAAGAGAATTTCTTGATTTTGCGACAGTTCCACATAAAACACATCTATACCCTGGACAAATTGTATGTTTATCTTCTAAATGTGTTCTTAACGTGTGAGCGGATCTATAAATTTTTCCGCATTTTGGGCAAGGTCTGGGATCTGTTGCTCGCACTCTCATCATATCCAACGATCGCCTGGAAACTGTAATTTGCATAATGTTGAATTAGAATAGTTGTCGATAATTTATTAGCGATGAAAAGCAATTTACCCAATCGATTAATTTTAAACCGAAGCAATGACCAAGCTTGTGATAATTTATTATTTTTTTTGTCTCTACAAAATGGCGCTTTAATGTTACCAATAAAGAAATTTATGATCTCTTCCTTGCTCCCCCCTCACTACTATTCGATTCAAATTCATTTGAGAAATAAAAAACGAATGAAAAAGGAACATTAATATTTAATACTGATTTCTTTACATATAAACTACAATTATTATTTTAGCAGTTTTTTATAATTAAAATAAAATTTAAGCTTAATTACATTTCAGGGCCCGACTGGAGATAAAGATATTCTAATGGCCTACATAGCTTTGGAGGAAAATAAAGCGGAACTTCAATCATTACAAATTGCCAAATCAACTAATTTAGACTGATTGCCACCAGTTATTTTCTTTAGACCAGTCAGACTCTGCATATTTCTAAATTCTAATAGGAATAGTACACACTTATCATTCTTAGTAGTGTGATTAACTGGTTTTCAGTACTTTTATGAAGTATTTTGGCGTTAATTTAAAAAAATGAATTTCGATAGGGGACAAACTTAAATAATAAAAAATCTGTATAGACTTACAACCTCCTTCACTTTTTAGCGACGTCCTAAACTATAAACCACGCCTCTTTTTAGTAAACTTTGAGACCTTATCTCGGGAATTCTAAAATTTTAACTACCGCTTCTAGTATACTCTGTAGCAAGCAACGCGGGGAGAGGATAATATGCATACATACATAAATTACACTTGAAATTAAGAAGCCATTTCATAAAATTTAGCCCAGTAGAGTAAGAAATCAACCAACATTTATTCTACAGATGAAAAACCACACAGTAATGGTCAGAGTGATGAATTCAGAATTTAAGTTTGGTGGCTCTACTCTACATCATTTAAAATTTCAGCTGTATAGATCCGGATGTACTGGCAGAAAGAATTACGAACCTAAATTTTAACTTTTCGCCCCTACTATTCGAGTTCTACTACTCTACTACACCAAATTTTATTGAGCCGTTTGTGCTTTTAGCAGCACCCTCTGTATAGTTCTCGGCAATTTATAATTAGGTACGCTTTCTATTTTTGGAGCCACATAAGTCAAACTATCTTCCGTGGACACTTGTATAAAAATGATTTTAGTCAAATGAAACTCGTTTCTGGCCGAGTTTATCAAACTCGTGTTCCGTATAAAGAAAATGGAATTGTTTTATAATAAATATCTAGAAAAAAAAAAGGTTTTTGAGGTGAAATTGCTAAATCCCGCCTCTCTAGCCAGGGGCCAGGCCGGAAAATTTTTGTTAAAAGAGCCGATCAAGAGCGTCAGTGGCAAAATTGCGCAAAATAAAAAATAAACGAACCGGTCGTTAGAGCAGGAGCAGTGACTGGCCCATCCGCCAAAGCCGCTGTCTCCAGCTCTTGTAGTTTGGGCTGTGAATGTTCTTTGAAATAGATCTTTTACAAGCCATAAAGAAAGATTTTAAAAGTGAAACCAAAAGCAATTTCCCTTATGACAATACTAGCTACAAATCAATATTGAAGATGAATAGTTTTATAGAATAGAATAGATTTTGTTCAATGTTCACACTACCTAATGTGCTGATGTATTGGTTATTTTCAAAATCGTATTGAATGCAAAAAATGGATTAGAATACGGCTGTGGAAATCTAAAAATATGTTGAAAATTACGGTAGTCCTCTAAGCACTAAAGTGTTTCACCTGACGGTTAGGCAACACACTTAGCTGTACTAGAGATGTACACATTACGGAGGGCGGACGTTGAAGTTGATGGACTTTTGATAGGTAAATATTGTAAATGCAGTACCATTTTAAGAGAAAACTAAAAATGCATCACTAAAGTAGGCAGTTTACTATACGCATAATATATCTAATAAGGATAAAATCATAAAACGTGGTTCGAACCAACTAGCAGTATAGCAGTATTTCCATTTTTGCAATCTGTGTGCTCGCTTTTAAAAACGAAAAATTGACTAAAAAGGAGCGTGGCATATGACGGCACCAGAAAAACGATAGTGGGAGATACTAAAGTCCCTCATTATTTACGAACTCTACACTAATACAAAATATTCACTGCCTGGAAACGAAAATTATTTTTAACTGATATAATTATGCTAGCAGCATTAGTAAAAATCATAAATCAATTCTTCTCATTATAATACTTGCAAAAGAATAAAATTTAAGGTCAACTTGTATCCAAATAACGTCAAGCATAAAGGTGT
Source organism: Malthinus flaveolus (assembly GCA_950108345.1). Taxonomy (NCBI): domain Eukaryota; kingdom Metazoa; phylum Arthropoda; class Insecta; order Coleoptera; family Cantharidae; genus Malthinus; species Malthinus flaveolus. The sequence goes on from OX467285.1 coordinate 30,557,951, forward strand.
TTGTTTGATACTACGATTACCTCATTTTGTTACGAGATTCATTACTACCATAACACTAATTATTGATTTATCTACAGAAATTTGCACATGGGCTTTAAAAAAATATATAAGCAAATTTTATTGAACCTCTTATACAAACAGACATTATTACAGTTCTCATTTAATCACCTTTAAGAAAGTAAAGGAATCAAAAATGACCTTTTTCTGCTTAGTAAATGTAAGTAATTGTACGTATTTTTTTGTTAATGGCGTAATGTGTATATCAAATTAACGGCACATCGTTCCTTAAATTATATTTATCACTAGATAGGTATACTTTAACTTCAAACGTCTTTCGCTCTTTCGCAAATCAAAGTAAATCACTTTAAATAACTATGAGTAACAAAACAATTGTTTACTTCTCACTAATTTCCTTATTAAAAGTACTAAAAGTCTGTTATTGAAACTTCGTTTAAATTACATTAAATCGTTAATTAACTTTTAACAATGTGTAATTAGAATCATTCAGATTTTTTTTAATTTTCACAGTTAGCATATCTTTGGTTTTTGATTTATTCGTTTCGATCACTAACCCCTATTATTGTAGTGAATAAGGATTCGTTTTTTTATCGTTACATGAGTATCACAATTTGCTTCAAATTAGTCTTTATATGCTCCACTTAATATGTTTCATAACGTCCCACTGTTGCGAATGTTTAGTTCTCATATGATTTCTTACGGAATTGGGGTGAGAAAATCGTTTTCCACATTCAGCAACTGGACAAAGAGGGCTATCTCGAGGATAATGTTCTTCGATATGAGCACGTGCCTCGGTGATAGATGCCAGGATTCGGTCGCAAAGAGGACATTCGTATTTGATCTGCCTTGCATGAAGAGACATCTGAGGGTTGGACGGTGATGAGTTTCTTCCACCCCCGCAGTTGGCATCTGTAATGCCAAATTCTCCCTGCACTTTAGCTGTTTTTTGCTTCACGGGTTTGTTTTAATATAAATTTTGATATCACAAAGCAAATAAAAATTCAAAAATAGTATTACAACAAGTAGTACCTATCGATGAGATGAAATTTAACGAATAAATATTTCTTAAATTACCTTGAAATGTAAGCGACCCGACGATTATTTTATTATTTCGTTCATATTCCCTAGCTAAAAAACGGCGCAGTTTATGCAAATCTCCCAAAACTAAGACCTACATAAATCTACTTTAAACCCCCATCGGCTGAATAAAATCGCTTCCTGACTGCTGTCTTTGTCTCACGCCGTGTGCCTGCAGTTGATGATTAATTAAATAATGTTTGGTTTTACATTTTTTTCCGCAAACGTTACACGCTCTCCAAAATTCTTTGGAAGTCTGCACGTGTACGTTTATTATGTGTTGTTTTAGATTACTAGGAGACGAATAAACTCTTCCGCAATATTCGCATTTCGGTCTTTCGTGATTAAGCGTTCCGGATCTTTCCAAAGCCGCCCCTGTAACACAGAGGCGGCATTAAATTAGTTTCTTAAGCAAAATCAAAAAATTATTAAAACTTTTCAACCATGCAAGTCGTTACTGTTTTCTGAAACGTGAATTTACCTAAATTGTAATCGTGTACCGTGTATCAAACAAAAGTCACAGTTACTTTCTTAATTTTTTTTTCACGCAATGTCTATTTGTAAAAGCATTTATGCATCTATTTTCAACTAGGTTCAACTAATTTGTTGTAAAATTTGTGATATTTTGGAATTATTCATGTATTTAAGAAGTGCTATGTTATATTTTAAGCTTAGCGATTTTCTGATAAACATTAATAAAATATTGTTTGAGGCTGCTTAGTGTCCTGTAAGATTTTCCACGTCCGGAACAAATAGGTCTACCAAAGGTTCATAAAGGAAAAGCGCCGTAGTTAATGTTTCAAATCCTTCCACACTTACAAACATCATTCTTGAGGTTCTATTTTATTTTTACATCGTCCACTTCTATTTTGTTTATACGGGGTGTCTAATTTCTACCAGCGCCCAACTTAGTATAGTATCCAACTTCGTTATTAGAGGAGCAATAAATAAGTCGATTCGATTGACAAAGTGGCTCAGAAAAATTACATACTTAATATAATATAATAAGCCGTATATAAGTCTTATAACGGTATTGCCAATTATATGAACTACTTGGAAAATGTAAAAAGAATAAGTTTTGAAATCAAAATATTTTAGTAACCACTGGAAATGAAGATGCAAGTTTTGTACAGGGTTAGCTAGCCAACCGAAGTTTGAGAATTCTGATTTGAGAAACTTGACGATGTTGAACAGCACGTTAGGGCTTGGGAAAAAATATTACAAAAATTCCTAATCTTAGATTCGCTAAGAAATTAACAGGAAAAATGAGAATTCAACGTTTGCATTCATGGGCATTTTAAAACATGAGACTATTCGCGATTCTACAAAAATTTTCTACTCTGAAACTCAAAAACGAACTCATTTTTTACGTCGTTTTCGTGAACACTTTTGATGAGGATAAAAACTGTTTGTCAAATTATAGCGGGGCCCATTTTCCATATTATCTAATTTTTCTTTCCGCTCTCCCCCTACTACTGCTACAGAACTCTTCCCATCAACCGCCATTTCTGAATAATCTGAAGCAAATTTGGGTATCTTCGCATACACTAATACAACTACTCGCTGCAACACAAGGATGTACTGCTTGTTTAACTGTTTTTAAGAAAAACCATATTATGAACAACCTTTCTCTGAAGTTGAAAGTCCCGTTAGCTATTCCGATTGTGGCTCCACCCGGTATAGCAAAAAAGCTTTTAATTTCCCCAAATTTTCTCAAATAAAGTAAATTTCGGATCTTTTATTACTTTAATTTTAGTATTACATATATACCTAAGCTTAATTTACGATCATTAAAATAATAGTCTAAGCAATTGAGTCGAATTGAAGTTATTAAAATAATTATTTTTAAACTCGTTCGTAACATGTAAAATTGCATGCCAAGATGGTTTATTGTAATTCGACATAACTGTTAAGTCGCCTACAAAAGTCAAAACTCGGTGCGTATCGCACACAAAATTAGTTACATTTGTCGATGCGGATATTTTTAAACTCAAAGTCCCAAAAATGTTAGTGTCACTATTAGGATGAAGTAATTAAGTCGAGTGGTATTACGAGCGCTATCAAACACCAATAGCGTTCTACGCAAACAAGAAATTAAGAAAAGAATTATTACTGGAAAGAATGAACGAATCTTCGAAGTAATTTTCTTAAAATACCCTAACTAGCGGGTACGTTATCAGACAAAGTAATAAACGTCGGTAATGGTGTCCTAGCACGAACAGTCGATAACGGTGGTGTATTACCGACCGATACGATAAAGGATAAACTAAGGGTATAAACAGAATTTTTCGTGATATTTCTTTAACATATTTCCGACTCATTTTATTTTTTTATTTCGTTCGCATAGCGTGGGTATAGTCTTATAAAAAAGTATTTTTTTAAATATCAAATGCCAAAATATGACGCATAGTTTATAAATAATGTTCTCCCTTTTTAATAATAAATAAAAGGCAATTATCTGGGCGATGGAATTACTAAGTAATTCTTTGACACATATCAGTTACTAAAATAGCCCCAAATACCTAAATATACATAAGATACCGACGTAAAATTAACGCCTCACAGAACCCTTCTCAAATCCACGATCTACTAGGGTGTGCGCATCCTTGCTATATATTTCGACGCTTGGAGTGTACCACCTCAGCGTCCATCCTGCTATTCGGACAAGAGACACGGGTGCTCGGTATAAATCAATAGATAGACCTATGCCTGGAGGTTTGGGGATGAGAACATCGAGAGGTTGAGAGAGCAATCTCGATGTTTGACTGTGCCTCCGATTCCCCTCCGATCAATTGCAAAGCTCGTTAATATTGTTAACGCAACGTTAGCTATTACGTTATTAACTGAACGCTCAGAGTTTTGACCTTTCCATGGCCGAGAAAATCGTATATATTATTTCATTTTTGGTTTAACAAGGGTTGCCATTGCTATTCTCAAATAATAATAAACAAACTAAAATTACCTCTTAAAAACGAGCATTAGGAAGTAATAAAATTTGCAGTAATTTATCTCATTTTCGTGTAACGTAAAAACAATCCGCCTACATGTACGTTGTACGTATTCTTAAACACTTATTGTTTTTAAGGTGCTTTATGAATAATTTATCAAGGCAAATTACGCTGTAACTAATAATTCGAAGGAATTAGGAGAGGATTAATACCCCGATTTTAAATATAATTAAATAATTTAACTAATCTTTTTAATTAGAATGTTGACGCAATAATTTTTCGTCGAGTTTAATACAATTACAAAAAATCGATTAGTTTTAAATTGAATACTGCCCCTTATTAAATAAACTCGTCTAAGCAGCAGAAATTTTTTCTCTATTTCTTTGAAACTATATAACGTTATCAAAAAGCACTCAAATAAAAAGCTAAAATCAATTTAAACTTCGTTTCCACTTGATCATAATTGATTTGATTGTAATCGCAATTGAATGACACTTTACTTTAAAATTCTATATTAAAACACTACAGAAATTAAAAAAATATTTTTTTACGCTCACTCGAGTCTCGCTAAAAGTCCAAAACTGTTATTAAGTCGTTTAACCGAACGCAATTCATTTTGAGGATGTCAAAAAACACAAATTGTTGTTATCTGATTTTACGCTCAAATTAAACTTTTCTAATAGTCATTTTCTAAGGGTCTCTCGAGATTTGAGCTATTTTACGCCACAAGCTACCGATTAAATGCTTCGAACGAGACAAATTACTAGAGAGCTTATCGAATTATTTCGTTTAGGTCTTTATAAGGCGCTTTCGAAGCAAAAAAATCTTTGAGACAGAAGACTCCTTGACAACGAAACGAAAGGAACTACAGAACTGGCAAACTGGCGTATGCATCTCGATAGAATTTGGATTTAGATACTTCCAGAAGCAGTAGCAATTGGAAATCAACGGTGCTCCATCGTATATAAAAATCGTACATTTAGGGAATTTGGGGGCAAATCTTCCATGAAAGTGTGAAACTCTGTTTATGTCCCGATTCAACAACGTGGAGATTATTAGTCGAGCGAAAGTGGTTAATACGGAAATTGAGAATCCCGTCTAAATGAAATCTGGGCATTTTGCTGACACACATGCCATTCTTTACGATCAGGGCAATTAAGGATTTGTACCAATTAAATATGGTGCCGATATAGAAGTTGTTCGCTTTCATGGAGAACTCTCCAAGAGAAACCCCCCAACACCCACTTTGGCAAAATTATTTTCTGTTCATCAGTTCATCGCAATAGATTTTTTCGAATGCTTCAAAATTTCTCATAGACTTCAGTTGTACACGCTTATCTCGTTCACCGGCAATGGCGAGAACATTTGCTTCCGAAGGAAGCCCAACCTCTCAAGCGTCGGTGAAGTCTTTCAAATTTTAAATTTGAAGGCGGTTGACGATTTAAAAAGTCACTCAATAAAGATGACGTGCGTCTAATACATTCCTATTAGCACTCCCGCAATAAAAAAACATGCATTTCTGGCATTATAAAAAGGCATTGGTGGTTTTAATCGTAGTATTCAAAAATCTCCAATTGTCTTAAGCTACCAGAAAACAACTGCAAAAGAAAAGTTGCTTTACAAACTCACGTTGATTATGAGTTTTTAACTAGATTTCGCTATAAGCCCCTTCCATAATTCAAGATCTAGCTAGTATAAATGTGTAAAAAATACAAGAATTATTACATGATCGAATTTTTTAGTTTATCGCGTGCTACGCCTCAGTGAGGGCGCCACATAAAAAAAGCCTGGCAAACTGCCTTCAATGCAAGGAACAACAAACGCTCTTGCGAAGGTCTTGTGCATTGCAACAGTTTATTATGCTAATATCTATAATATTGAAAACTGCTGCGGAAGCTTATAACTTGTAAGTTATAACCCATTTCTTTCTAGATTCTAGAGCATTGTCAAAATGTATAAAAATGTTCAGAAGAATTTTCTAAATACAAAAATCAGGTATCTAATCAAAAAATTAAAAGATAGGTCGTAGGTGGCCTACGAACCACCAATTCGTTTCTTGTAAGAGGTTTAAAAGGTACGAGATTCTATCGAGCTATCCCCGTTAGAGGTTTTTGGCAAAATCTTGGCTTTTTTTTATAAATTCTACCGAATCAATAAATCTCAAATAATAAGCTTTTGGCAGCCTCTTAGCCTAGTCTACAGCCCTAAAGATCGATCGTCCGTCGGCCCATTTTTACAATTTCGCTACTCTAGAATATTATATGGTACTCGTGCAATGATACCGAATTAGTAAAAATAGGCGGAGTTGGCAAAAACTTAGGCGCGAGCGCGAGTTAGTTTGATTTGGCCCTCGCCAGACTATCACCTCCTTTGTCACTTAACACCCTTAGCACAACAGAACTCAAAATACTCATTGTCCCTTCTATCAAAGGAAGTCTGCACTGAAATAGGGACAACACTGGGCTCTAATTAAGTTAAAACAGAATTACAGACAGCGGCGTAATAGTAAAACGTTTGCAGTCACTAAATGAAGCTTTAAAAATCCTTCATTTTTTATCCGTGCAGCTGAAAGGCGCGCACCTTAAAACGCCCAAATCAAGCAATCGAAGTTTTTTCTTAAATTTTATTAACTCTACTCTTTTTGTTCTACTTCTTCGTATCTTGTAACTTTTCAAAATCTATTCGTTTTCTTTTTTCTAAAATAAGCATTTTTAGGACTTGTCTTTTTTAGATAAAGAAGTCGCTCATTGATTTATTGCTGTTGTACGTAAATTGGTTAGCTTATTTTGAAAGCTCCTCGAGGAATACTACTAAACTTTTATCCGAATGTTGCAAATTGTTTATATTTTTTGATATGGTGCGAAAATGTTATTTTTTAATCGTGAATGATTCATAGTTACATAATGTATTTGTTAATTTCTTAAATTTATCGGAAAATTCGGAAAGGCAAAATAAAAAGATAAAAACTGAGTCGAGAAGTGTGAATGTGAAATAAAATTTATAGCGAAACTTACCAAAATTATCAGCCGCATTATTGTGCATTCCCGAAGGTCCCGGCATTAATCCCTGAAGACCTGTAAGAATTGTAGAGATGTGAAAATTTGCCGTTAAAAGAAAGACGCCTTTAAATTACCTTGAAGTCCGAGTAAGGCTCCGGGAAATGTTGGTGTTCTCGATTGATCTAATAATCCGCCATTGGTGTTAAAAGGATGCTGATCGTCTAACATGGGGTAGTCGGAAGGTTCAGTCTTTGGAGTGACGGGATCGCCGTGGTCGCTCAGTGCTGTATCACTACTATTACTGTCTTCACCTGTCGATTGCGCCTGAAGAGACGAATCTGATTGTCCTTTCTGCAAATTAAAAGCAATAAATCTTTCGAGTTTGTGGATAAATTTTTTTCGTTCAACTCACATTAGTACTAGTGTGTATTGTGGGCCCTCCTTCAAGAGCTTGCCCTAATAATGACTCTCGCATATCACCATTTCCTCTCGAGGGACTTCTACCCCTATCGGGCGTATACGATCCTCTAATGTGTTCCGAACTTCTAGATCTTTTTGCTGGCGGCGGTGACAAACCACCGTCTCTAACGGAGTCGTGATGATCTGTCGCCCACGGTAACGACGCGGAATTCTTTTTTTTATAAAAAATCAATTAGTGAAAAAAAGTAAAAATTTATTGCATCAATTAATATTTTAAAAAGATTTCGTAGGTACGTAAAACAACTTTAGATTAAACCACTTATACGAGTATAGCATCGTCAAATTTAATAGAAAATGTCAAGGCTATATCCGAATTTAGCAGTAGTAAGTCCATTTACCTATTGACTTTCAAGGTATACTTAAATTCTATAGTAATAATGGTATGATTATCAGACTAATAAATCAATGCACTCGGCAAGCCTCTTATATGTAACCAAGCGCTGCGTACAATCTAAACTTAACTAAGCAAAGGCAATATATTTAAAAGTTTTTTTTGCGATTTTAAAATTAGTTTAACCACTTAGATTTATTAATCGAAAACGGCAAAATTAGACACTTCCTTATATTAAAAATATGTCCATTATAAAGAAAGAAAAAAAAAGACTCACAGGCGAGATTTTTTCGTCGGGTGCCGTTAATCTGTGGCCCGCAGATCCTGCAGGAACGTCCGCTAGTCCTCTCACTTGCAACATTTGAGCAGTTTTTAAAAAATCCGATAACTGTTCTTGACCTATGTGCACTTCCCCATTATACATAAACCTATTAAGAAATAAAAATCGCAATTAAAAACATTACTCAATATCAATAAATTAAGTCTAACGAAGCAAAGCGGGCCACTTCTAAAATAAATAATTGTTATTCTTTTACAAAAAGAGCTTACGCAAAGTGTAATTAAATTAATGTTGGATAATAACTGAAATTTACCTTAATAAACTTTCCATATCTTTTTGTTGAACATCTCTAAGAATAACAATAGGGTGTTGGCAAGGATTAGCTTTAAGAAGTCTTCTAAAATAAGGACTGCACGCCGACAAGACGACTTTGTGGGCGGTGAAAGAACAACCATCACAGGCTAAAGTAACATCTACAAAATCTTCCTCGTCTCGAAGATGTCGAAATGAAGACAATATCGAGGCGTGGAAGTCGTTCCAACGCAGTGAGTACTGCTGCTCGGGGGAGGTTTCGCCCCCCATTGGGCACAGCGAAGGGGCAATCTCTACGCCAATTTTTGCACACTTAATTCTACTTGGAAAGTAAATCAAATTTCTTCTTCTCTTGTCGATTTTTTGACAATTTTTAAGTGTTTTTTACGCATTTGGGTCGATTTAATAATAAATTTTATAAAATTGTTATTATTTTAATTTGCACCGTTTGGGTTTATATTGTAAAATAAGTTTTTTTATCGTATAGTTCGATATTCCAACGTTTGTTTATAAAATACTTATAAAATCTATGTATTGTAGTTTTTTCAGGATCAATTTTATTTTTCCAAATTCCAATTTTCTGTAATTAAAAAAAAATTTAATTCTAAGTATTTTTCAACTGAAACCAATAAAGTAAATTCCTTAATACTGGTGTTTTGTTACTTGACTTATTACGATTTGTAAGCTGTGAGTGATAACATCAAAAAGCAACGCCGATTCATAAGTCAAAGCCCGGGGCTATGGTGACAATGTCCCCTCATAAAACCGTGATTTGCCTCCACCCACCCTCGCAAATAAATACATATAATTACTTTCAAAATAAAAGATAAAATGTAGAAACGCTTTTCTGTTTGTAAAGAAATATTCCGGCCATCGTTCTCTAATAATAATTTAATAGTGTTAATTAATTGTACGTGGGGAGGAGGGGGGGGGAGACTAGGAGCTAATGCGTCAGCATTATGAAGGCACTGGAGCTATCTAGCAGTGTGCTTTTAACCAAATATATTACTCATACTCATGTACTCGATTTTAAGGAGCAGAGGAGTCTAAAGTTGTAAAAGCACCCAATTCAAACTAGAGACTCTCCTCTCCAGATCCGTAAGAACAGGAACGCATGGAAAACTATTTCCACCGGTGTATTTCGCGAACGAAAATAGACCTTTCGGAAGTTGTGCGTTCGAATCTTAAAATATTCTTCATGAAAGTATTCAACATGTGTTCGCAACAGTACAGTCCCACCTGAATTAACTTAAAATGCGTACTTTGCATAAATTTCGAAGAAAATTACGAAACAAACTGTAACAGGTTAGAACGATACGTGCCGTTTTGATTTATTAGCTACCGAATCGAACTCTCATTACTGTCGCTTTTCGCGTCTATATTGAAAAATTACTCATTATAGGAAAATAGTGCAAAAGTGACAAAAATGATTGATCTTTAAATTTCCTATAAGATGAAGTGAACACCAAAAAGTAACTCTAATCCTTAAAATCAATAGTTTGTATATTGGAAATAATATTTCATCAAAGTGTGCTTTTCATTATCGTTACTGATTATCGCCTCGATTTTTCAAGACAGTTCAATTAAAACGTAAACAAACCAACCAATCGGGTACGAATATTTGTTTATTCTGGACCGTTCAGGACCAATAGAAAAGAGTTAATCCATAATTTATTCTCACTGAAACTGTGGCTGGCATAGGCGTACTCGCTCGCTTCCGATTGGACAAACCGTCCAAAATACACTGCTGAAAATATTTTCAGTAGTTCAGTGAAACCAAAAGTATATGTCTTGTAAAGGAATTAAAGAGGGGGAAAACTGATAAAACTAATTTTAATTTTAATAACTAATTTATTTTCCACTCAGTTTCGAGTTTACCTACCTACTCGAGCATAACTATGAAAGGCTATTCCTCGTTGAAGACACGCTTTTTTGTATTTGCTGGAATATTCGTAAATACTTTCCCAACTCGTTATAAGTCAGTATTGAAGTTTATCGGTACATTATAGAGACACTCCGTATAGTATCAAGTTGAGAAAAAGTTTTAATTACATGTTGCAGCTACTAATGGGATTGGCTTTTCGGAAGCAGTATAAAGCTAATTCAATTATTATCAGATGTGAACTACTGGATATATTATTAAGTATTGATAAAATAACAAGGAGAAATCTATACTTAAATAAACGTGTTCCAACTTTTGATTATCTTATCTAGTTTTGATCTCACAGGTGAAGTCCATTACAGTAATACATCATCATCATCAGCTGACAAGCTGCTGACACCCAAGAGCTTCTGAATTACACTATATTCATCGTACACTCGTCCCATCAACGTTAGAATAAAATATTGAATTATAATTATTACAAATTATTATTAACAGACAAATTTATTCAAATTCGAAGGTGAAGGTTTTAAATTTACGTACAGTCACATAAATAATTAAAAATTCGTACTTCAAATTTCTAATATTACCAAATTTGTGAATTTAACGAAAAAATGTAATAATTTACATGAAACCCACTATAAGTTGGTATTAAATTGCTTATTAAATAAATAAGGCGAATTCAATTATGTATTAATAATCGCGAATTATTCCGTTAATTGCTAATTTGCGAACTGTTTCATTAAATACCGCACCGCGTTGGTCAAAAAAGTTGCTATCTATTTCGCGTATTTAATAAATAATTTAAAAAAGCCGGACTTGAAAGCAGGACATATATTTGTATTCAAATTAATAACAAAAATAAGAAAATATGTGAACAAAAATGTAAAAATGTATATGAACTTAATCTTCAATACAAAAATGATTTGACTATAGCTTTCTACTTTGTCCTCGAAGTATCTTTACTGCTTTGAACTTATTTTTTTGCGATTTATTATAATGTTTTTTCTATTAAAATTATATATTTTGCCCCACTTACCATTATACTTTTATACCCAAAGCTCCTACCACAAATGTTAAAATTTGCGTGGCTTTCAATGTTTTTGTCATCAATTCATTATAATGTACTTAAGTAAAAAACTCGTACTGATATGATCTTAGTGGCATGATTTTTAGATTATTTAGTTTCGTTTCGTATAGTTTAGTAAATATTTCCTACAAAATGCTAATTTTAGTTTCCCATTATGGCTTATTAGGCGAAGTTGATTTTTGGTCAAAAAAATCAATAAAACGGACTACTACGACTGAATAGGTGTAATTTATTTTTTGAAATTGCTCTTAAAATAGAAAATTAATTTTAATTAGATAACAATTCCTTATTTCAAGTTGAGAATGTAAAAAATTGAAGTTTTGCAATTTCGGATCAGGCGCTCTAAACTTCGAGAGGTTTTCAAACCGGAAAAGTAAAGTTCGATGCAAGTCTAACCTACTCCCTCGTCAATTTTCATCGCTATTGCGTCCCCCCAGCCATCAATATTAAATATATCAGTTCTTTGTATTCTAGTTCATTCAGTTTTTCTCTAATTTGGATACGGCTTACTGTTACCCCCGTCTCTAAACTCTTCATCAAAAATATTTGAAAACCACCTGACTCACAGACACGCGGTAAAAACTGTTTTATACAAATTTTAAACAAAATATTGATTGAAATTCTTGTTCTGGGCAGTTTTGGTAATTTCTACTGCAGGACTAACTGGTGTAACTGACTAGAACTGACTTAGAATTGACTAATTTATTTGAAGCGGTATTAGGTCTATTGTTTACAATGCGAATAAGTCGTGTTTTATAGATAGTGAAAATTACAATTTGAATCCATAAAAAATTTCAATGAATCTAGAGAAGGGTTAATGTTTTATTATATGATTTAGTTCTTAAAAATTCGTGAATGAAAACAACACTGTGGCCGTTTTCGTGAATGGAAACTAAATTATGGAGGATTAAGTTGGCTGGTTTTGCAACAAATGATGCCGTGAGTGACACTACTAGGCGGCGTTGGTGAATGGTTAATCGAGTTATCTATTGATGTCTGTTGTAAACCAAAGTTAGATTTAGTGGTTCCTAATCGGATAAACATTTTAATTCGAAGAGAAATTGAAACATTCGAAACAGGACCAAGTTCGAAAAGACCACAAATAATGAGAAGTCTCAATAGTCAAGAGAAACAAAAAAGCTCAAAGGTTGATGAAAGTATCTCACAGATTAACTCGACATCTAAAAAATTGCTATAAAAAGTTGGATACGCCAGAGCGACTACAATAATTTATTTATTATACGCGAAGTCATTATTAAATTGGTCCCAGAACTTCAACAAGTTTATCTTCACAATCACTACATTTTGATTCAAGTCAGGGTGCTTATGAAGCTTTTAAGAGTCCAAAAGTTTTTTTAAGAAAATGTTGCTGCGTTAGTAAATAAGCAAATGACTAGCCACTCGCTGACCACCCTCTCTCGATTGGAACCTACTAGATTACTCAACATGGAATGTTTCGGAAAAATAGTTTATTCTGGCAGAAATATTTCGACAACTGAAGACAACTCTACGAAACAGGAAAATGGCGAAAAATTTCATAGAACTGTCAACACATAATGAAAAATCGTCGCAAACACAAGAAAACATAGCGTACCAGAAGTTTTCGCAAAAGATCAGTTAAGCAGGTGCATAATACCATGCCAATTATTAGGTAATTTTTATTTAAATGTAAACATGTAACTTGCGCAATAGCTTTTCTTCTTTACTTATTATAAGCTTTTTACGTCAAAATACCATTACACTTTCAAATAAAATTCTCGGAAATTTCAAGATAAGATGTTAATTCGACCGATCTGTTTTTTCCTTCCAATCATGAAGGACGTTAGATCTACATATTATAGGTAATGGATGCGAAAACTAGTAAGTAATAGGAAAAAATCAAATTTACTCAAATTTAAAACTGATAAAGTACTACCTAATGCATGAAGTAAAATTTTATCGAAACAGGACGAACTTTTAATTTAAACTCAAATTGAGCAACAAAGCAAGTAACCGAAATTATTAATAGTCATAAATAATCTAAATGTAAGGTACGTATTTAATACACTTAATACATCAAGATTTATGTAACTTTCTAATAGGTGTTGCAAAACTTTTCAATTTGGTAATAATTGTTTTATTAAAGTTGCATTTGACGAAAAAATAATAATTTAAATTAAGTCATAAAATTGAATGTTATAATAAATTTATTCGTAACAAAATTTTGGGTTTAAATAATAATTGGTCCACCATTGTTTCGGTACAAGTGTTTCGACCTCTTCATATGCTTTAAAAACTCAATTACAAGCGAGTAATTATAATATAACATATACTAATGAAACACATATAAGAGAAAAAAACAGGTAATATTTTTTATTTTATATTTAATTATTCATAATTACCAGTCTTAAAATAATTAAACATTATTTTTTTCGTTCATTTTGGTTAGTTAATGAATTCATGGTTCGATAATGAGAAAAATTTGGATACCAGAAATTTCTAAACAAACCACGATCTAATTATAAATAAAAACTAATTACTTTTCTTGAGCATTGTTGTTTGATTCATTTTTATTCTACTACTTATTAAAACTAAATCCTACTTATCTTTGCGTGTACCTTTATTTAATTAAATTAGTATAGCAAAAAATTATAATTAACGCTCTTGTAAGGTGTCTCAGTTTATCTTTCAACTTAAATCGTATCCTACCAATTATAAAATGTAAAAAATCGTAAATAGTGATAAAAGGATTTTTTAAAAATGGGTCTTTAATTACCTATTACAAATTTACCGCTAATTAAGGTACAAAAAATAATAGTGTTATTTGGAAAATAAAAATGATTAAAACAAGCGCGCCTAAAATATCGGCAAAGTGCAATACACCGCTGCACGGTGTGAGATCGATAAACAATTTTTGTTCGTTTCAAAAATAGTCGATTTGTAATAATTTAAGTTTTCAATTACCAATTTTGTTCTTACAAGTGGTAAGCTTGTAAGAAGCAAATTTCATTGAATTGCAAATTTCGTTAATAAAATGTAAAATAGTATTGAGCGTATTACTCGAATGCTTAAGCAATTGAATTCTGAAATTAACAAAAAAATTTGTAAGCGAAGTAGACGAGACTATAAAGGTAAGAGTTAAGCCACCTTTTCCTATTAACTGAAACTTAGATCGCGATTAAAATTCATAAATTCGACTTCCATAAATACATTATTTATCGACTTCCCAATCAATGCACGAACAACTATAAATTCGTGTTACGTAACAGACTTACAATGTAAAATAATTTAATGTAACGAAAATTTTGCAAAATTTGAAATTTCACATTTTAAATATAAAAATGACATTTAATGGATAAATTAGTATACGAATTAATTCAAATTTTGTTCAAAACAATTTATTCGTAATAAAAATCGTTTTAGAAATAATCTCAAAGTAGAAAAACTAGAAAGCGTACTCATCGGCGAGTGGATAATAATTTTTGTCGCGATTATTACTGCACCTACGTGGATTAATTTACACAAATTAAACATAAAAATTCACAAAATTTCTAAAGTTCAATTAATTGTTATTAATATTTGTATACTTTCGGACTTTCAATTTTGTTTACAGCTACTATAGCGAACATGTGCACACTCGAGTTATGAATGAAAATGTTTTCAGAGGCGGAAAAATGAATTTTTGGAAGTTTGCAGAATTGAGCGCAATTCAATTTTTGCATTTGTAAGTGCAACATTACGTATAACATAAAATAAAATCAATAATCCGCTAAAAAATTGGAGGTAACTGGACAATGGCGCAATGGCAAAAATTGGGGATGTGCGCAAAAATAGAAAAACCGCGTTAAAAACTACGAGAGACGTGCGCAACTTATACAAGAACAAGAAAAAAGTCTATTTCTGATTGGTTCTCAATAATTGCAAAATCAATACGCAGTTTAATACAATTTAATTGATCAAACAGTCCCAATTTATATGCCTATATTTAGAGTTCCCTGCCGATAAACGGAAAATGTATGTACATAACCTTTCAAAAAGTATGACTTACGCATTGTTAAGATTTCCCAACAGAAAAGTGAAATACAATATTTTTTCGACGCCAATTTCCCACAATTTTATCACTCACAGCACAAATTCGAAATTTATTTTCTTCGAAAAAAAAAACTTTTTCAGATCTAAAGCACAAAATAATTAAATTGCAAATTTCGTGGATAACTAGCGACGATTAAGTTGATAAACACGACTGGCAAAAAATTTTCGCAAATTTACAAAAACTCACAATTTCGTTTAAAGTTGTCATATTTTAATTTTTAGACCAATCAAAACACACGCATTTAGCGCACTTTGCAAAAAATGAAAAATGAAAAAATCCGATCTCAAAAAAGTTATCCAAAGCAATTTATTTAATTTTTTTTTCGAGTTGACACATTTATTTTGATGAAAAAGACAACAATTAAAAAAATAAACAAAACACCGCACTTAAAAACAACAATCGCATCAACAATCAACAACCGTAGCATCCATACATCAAGAATGCAGCCAAGGCGGTTGCAATTGTTGAAACAATCGCTGCGAACCGCGTCTTGCTCTTACTTGCTGCGTGCTGAACACTTGCGCGTCGACCTGCCGCGTTTACCGCCTACTACCATTTGATGATTTGAGCAGTACTTGCTCTCGGTGCCACTTAGCTCACCATCATGGCTGCTTTGCTGAGATCACAAAAACCGGTCATGTCCGTATCTCCGCCCGATTTACACTGCAACAGTGCACCACTACTCTAATTAATTTGCACGCCGTTTTTCGTCTAATTTCTAAAAAGTCCAAAATTAGCGGCCCAAATTAATTTTTTCACGACAAAAACAATTAATTTCATGAACGAAATCTATTTTTAGTCTCGAGTTGTAACAACGTAAAACATAAAATAGATACAATTAACAGAGCGAAATTAGAATTAACGATCGAAACTCCGGGATTTTTCTAATTTCGTCACTAGATTAATTTTTTTGTCACAGAAATTGAGCGTTAATTAAACAATTTAGTAAAATTTAGCATAATTAAGTTAAGTAGGTAATTTATATAATTAATTCGAGCTTAATTTTCTATCTTCCATCCAAAGTAAGAACAGTCGAGTGTTACATAGTAGTGGCATATCGGAGGAGAGAGGTTAATCGATTGAATTATATTATACTCCTACATAAGCAATAAGAGGGTTCCAGGCATTTACTTATGAAATACGGAAGTTGACAATAGGATTACTTACATTAATGTAAAAAAATTTCAATTAGAACTAATTAAGCGGCATGCACATTTGTAATTAAAAAGTCGTAATATTCCTTTTCTTTTGCTTTATTACTAATTCTTCGGTATAAAAATAGGTTGTAGGTAATGAGTGTAATATCAAATGTATAATGTATCATAACACGTCCTTAAATTGATAATCATACGTTTCCACATCCGTCATTTTTAACCTGACTTTTTCGTGTTGGTTTCATTAATCTACATTTTTAATGATAGCTCCAAAAAAATTAAAATATACAGCGATAACAGAATCATTACGATTTTTTTACAATCATCCGAAATTAATATTTCATATAATGAATTGAAATTTCTAATGAGTTTTATATTTTAATTTTATTACATACCCACAGAACGATTATTCTTGATTACACGACCTTTAATAAACGAAAATATCTTCAGTCCGCCACTTGCGGTGTGAGATGAACTCACTTATGCAACTGCAATTTAAAAAATTTGGAAAAAACCTAATACCCGATCATTAAAAAATAGAAAATTACTAAAGGCATCCGAAGAATTTTCTTCTACGGAGGTTTCGCTGAAATATGTACTTAAAAATTGCGAAGACAGTTTGAATGAATTATGACAAATAATATACGGTCCCAATAGTCAAATTTGGTCGAAAATGTGTGCTATCGACCACATTAGGAAAACGTTCTCGCGCCTTCGCGAGTTATCACATTTTGATCGGTTGTTGTTTTTTCAAAGTGTACGCTTCTTTACCGACTATTTTTACAATTTATAATGTACAGAGTGCGTCGATTTGTATTGACTTTTGGGAATATATTCAACAAATAAGTTAAACGCTTCAAAAGTGGTCTTTTTACGGGAATGGTCTCGTAAATATTAATCCTGTAAGAGCAGAAGAAGAAGAATTTTAGATAAGTAGTGAGATATCCTGTTGGAAAAATTAACTTAAAACCTTACTTTTTGGCATTAACCCAAACCGGCAATATCTTAAAAAATAGACCCGTGTTCAACACAACAACAATTGATCAATAACCACATAAATCTTCGAGCCATAGCTTGAAACTACAAAATTTTTTCATGATGTATGATGTATGATGTGCTCTTCAAATAGAAAAAAATAAACCGAGAATTAAAAAATAATTACAGACTGGAAGAAAACGCAAACTATTTCTTATTTTTAAAAAGTGAACGTTTCAATTGGTAAAAACAATGCTAAAAAAACCGCTAGTAAAAATTCTTGTAGTAATTTGTATCTTTTTGGTGAAAGTGTCACTTGATAATACTAAATGTTCGAAGCTACGCCAATTTTTATTGCTGTTTAGGTATACCTAATACTTCCATTTTAAACTTATTCGACGTGCTTTCTTATACAAGTGCCATGATGCCAATTCAGAAAGACGAAAATTCCTGCCTGTAAACACTAACTCGCATAAAATTGTAATTTAGATTCACGTTCTTGATGACACGAGAACGAAACCGCAAAGCATTAGAAAAATAATAGTTTTATTTTTTACACAAACATTGAAAAGATCGATAAAGATCAATAAACTGTTCTAGTTGTTCACCGGAGAATTTAGTTTCCACCATCTTTAAATACAAAAAACACGTGAACTCGGACCAGGAATCGGATATTTGTCTATTTCAATCCGTACTCGCATCCGAGGGATTACTGCTTACGAGTAGGCGTTTACACATCCAAGTTTGCGTCCGAGTAGCTGAACGTGGATCCGAGTACTCGTAAATGTAAAGGCCGCTTTAGGGAACGTCGTCCAGAACAACTTTGAAAACCAACCAAATCCAACTGATTCTTCTCTATAAGAGTTAACCGAAGGGTTTCTCTATGATATGACATAATGGGTGGAATTTAAATAATATGGGCCTCTCACCAAAAAAATTAAAAATTGCAAAAGCGGTTAAAGCTTAGCACAATGGTGAGTTACATAGAACGGAGTCCAGAATAACTTTGGAAATAAACCAATACAACTGATTCTTCTCTAAGAGCTAGCCAAAGGGTTTCTCTATGATATGACATAATGGGCGGAATTTAAATAATATGGGTAGGTACCTCACTAAAGAAATTAAAAACTGCAAAGGCGGTTAAAGCTCAGCAAAATGGTGAGTTACATAGAACGGAGTCCAGTACAACTTTGAAAACCAACCAATACAACTGATTCTTCTCTATAAGAGCTAGCCAAAGCGTTTCTCTATGATGTGACATAATGATTGTCACATCATACAAGACATGATGATGATGTACAAAATATCTACAGAATAGTATTTATAAAAAAAGTAGTCTCTTGGAGTTGAGGACAACCGGATAACGAAGTTTTTCTCCATAACTTCAGTCTTTAACAAAATCTTCGATTTCGAATTCGTTAAGAACTCGACAATATCGATAATAATTGAGTTTATCAACTGGAATTTTCCAAAATAATTTAATCCGTCATTGGGAATTCTTCGAATTCGGTCATTACTATTTGGTACATACTAACAAATCTTTGATCTTACGCGTCGAAAAGTAGCATTAGTCCCATCTACACCGCATTATTTACATTTTGGTACCAGAGCACCTCATTTTGGAAGCAATAGAACTTACGACTTACGAATTGTCACGTATTAATATTCGCGAGTGTTCAAAATTAGTAGTTTTTACCGGCTTGAAGTGAAGTAGCTTGAAAACTCTGCAATTCAATGAATACAAATCATTACAGAAAGACTCGAAGTTTGACCCTTCAAAGGAAATTGACAAAAAATAACCCCCAAAACACTCGATATAATTCTTTTTAATTGGTCCATAATTTCAGAATAAACAAATACTCACACGTTATTGGTGCGTTCACGTCAATTCAATTGTCTTTAAAAGTAGGAAGTAGGTACTTCGCTGTTGTAATACATATAAAAATTATAGCACACGCCGATCAAGATCAACAAAACACGCCACAATTTCTTCCCTCACTTTTTTATCTTACGCTTAACAGTAATTTTTTTTCTAATAAACGTCCTTGTGTTGCGCCCTTTGACTTCACGCTCGATTAAGACATAATAAAAGTGGATACAAGAAATAATAAGCAAAAAGCCGCACAAAAGATGCATTTTTTATTGATCAAGAAACACGTTCCTTTGGAAGTTATCACTATTACGCAAAGTCTTTATAACAGGTTAAAATTTATACGTAAACGAATTGATAAAGGTTCAAGTTTACTTCTACACCCGTATGTATACTGTAGCTATAGCACAACTTAATATTATACACCCAAAACAGTTCCGCGTAGCCCGGGTACCGATATTCAAAATTTCTACGAGATAGAAGGAAAACGTGACTCTATTTCCTAACCGTAAAAATGTTATTCATAAAATCATAAATGAGCTTCGTCGTTTTAAGACGTCGAGGGTTTTGCATACAATGGCTTTGTTTCAAAATTTTACGATTTTGTCCTTTAGCGGCCTCGTTAACAATACCCGCAGATTATTTACTCTACACAACAATTTTGTTTGATTGAAATTTTTAATTTATAAAAGCGAAAGTATTTCTCGAAAAAAGACTTCCATTTACTTTGATCTCAATTATTTAAAGGCCGCTTAATTGAATGGGGACCTATACACATATAACAGAAGGATTTCAAAGAGTATTTTTGTACGTGTTTGGGCAACTTAAGTAAAATGCTTGCCGTTTGAATTCAAAAAAACACACAAGTGAAGAGGCTTATACATATTCAGGAGAATTTTAACATACTATTTCTTTCGTATAATATGTATTTTTATCTGCAGAATAATAAAATAATAAATATCGCGACAACTATTTGCATCACCTCTGCTTCATCTTCATTCATTGAGATTTGAGATGTTTTCGAATAGAAGAAGAGGCTCGTTTTGACCCAAATACAAATCCTGGACAGGTCGTTTTCTTTGTAGCATCGAAATAGCGCTCACATGCAGGGTATCCATCAAGGAACTGAATTTTTGAATTTTATACCACTGCTTTCTTTCTCAAATTGTTAGAAATTCTGGTAAGCGACTTTTAATTACTTTTTTAGGTCTGCGTTATAAACGTATCCCAATCTCATTGTGGAGTTTAGGTTGTTTCAATGTTAATCTTCTGCTACTATCAGTATAGCAGCGTTTTCGCCATACCATTACTTTCACAAATAAGATTTTGGAATACGACTATTAAATTTAGACCAGTGTGACTTCGCTGCCAACAGTCTCACTGTAGGCCGCTTCAATTGACGTACTACGTAAGTCAATAGTGAGATAAATGTGAAAATAAACTAAAAACTGAAATTACGCAAAGATTAGACAACGCAAGACAATTAACAATTTCCGTTTTTTAAGATTTTCTTGAAAAATTAGTGGTTGCTTACTAAACTGAAACAGATTTTGGAGAAAATCAATAACTTAATGTCAGTGTCACTATTGAGTATATAATATAGTGATCTTATTACTCAATGGTGTCACTAAGTTGCAAAACAACATTGCTTCCGATATTTAACTTAATACAGGGTGGGATGGGATGATACCGATACTGTGACACTAAACGAAAATCCTAATAGTGAGCAGCACTTCGCTTAAATGTTTTACGCGAGTACTTAACGCCCATGTTACCAACAAACGAATGAATGACAAGACTTGGAAGCGAATTAAACTTAATAAGCACCACCATTCGCGTGTATTTGAAGGATTTGAGTTTGATCTACACGGAAAACGACTGAAATTTCGTAATTTACCCAACTGATTTTTATTGTCTTGGAATTTAAATTTCGGTATAGGTACATTGGTACATATGACGAATTAAAATAGAAGAGTGACACACACCGGGGGAGTGGTTTCTGTACTAATCACGGAGTAATTTAAAGCAATGTGCCGTGCCAAATCTTACAATTCGAGAGTTGGGAAACCGTACAAATATAAATACACCAATTCACCAATTCAAAATGAGACATCATACGTCTCCTTTACTATACAATTTATTAACCCTTTTTGTCAGACATGGTGAGAATAATTTGAATGTAGTTTGATACATGAGTGAATGGAGTTTTCCGAGGAGGCACTGGGTTTTATTCGACAAATTTGTGCCCAAACGTTGAACAATTTAAAAGAGCACGAGTACGCCAATAATTAATTTTAATGAGTAAACGCTTATGGTTTATTATTGTTACAATAAAAATTAATTAATAGACACGTATTAGTACTGTGTATAAACAAATCATAATTACTAAAATTGTCCCATTTAGAAATCATTAAATTGAAAGAAAACGTTTGAATGAGTGTACATTCGACTAACCCAAATTAAACTCGAAAGAGCAAAAGTTATAAATAATTAACTCCAAAGTAAATTTCTTTTTGTGTATAAGAATTTCCTTTTAATTAAAAGTGCGTATTTAAAGCGTCAAGGTAATATTAAAGCTTTCAGATTTAAAGAGGTTTGTGGCGCTAAACAAGCACACGGTAATAAAATTAATCCGAAAACATAAATATTCCATAAAGGGAAGCCACTTCCGTTACGTGCAAATGTGCGAATAGCCTTCGCACATTTCCGTATGCATCAGTCGTCCTTTCCGTCGCATCATCCCCAACCCCCCTCCATTTAAAAAGAAAATGCAAATATTTCCGCGAATTTACAAAGTGCGGTCGCGGAAACGTAAATAATTAACTCAATCATTTTTGGACTTTTGGTTTTTAATGAAAAGTAATAAACTTTTCTTTTCATTGTTTTGTAATGTTTTTCTTATTTTTCCGAGACTCGATATTTGTCGATTTCTCATACTTGTTCGCACATTTGCTAAAATTTGGTTATGTTATTAGAATAATAATAATTAGTTGGGAAGGTTACTTTTTTTGAAAGTTCGATCATTACGAAAAATAAAATTTTGCAAATTTTGAGCATGTCGGTAAATTAAATATAAAATTTAATGATGTAATTACACGATTTTCGAACATTAAAATTTTGTTTAATTGCTCGAAATATAAAGTTTTAATTAGATTGCAGCAGCAGCAAGTAAATAACATTGGGATAACGAGTAATCACGACAAAATTAAAAAAATAATTACATTTACCGGAATTTAAATTACACAAGTAATACTCACGAAAAGGTACTGTTGGAAAGCACAAATTTATGAAATCACATTTTGTCAATGTACCTTTGATCGTTACCCGAACCCGTATTGACTAAACACTACAATGTTCATGTGTAAAATGTTTTTTGTGTGCTTAAATTCGTAACATGGCGTACCATACGCATTCACCCCTCACCCCGACAGTGCGCGTATTTCTCTTCCGCCCTTACTTATCATCCCCTCGCCTCCGCGCAAAACAAACCATATCGATTTTGGGAGCACCGTACCTAATATATACCCTGCTTGCAGTAGTTGCTAGGGTGTATGCGTTATTCCAATTTCTCTCCATCTCACACTGCACCCCATACGACCCTTAAAAAACCACGAAACGCCAACTCGACGTGCGTCTCTGCTCGAACCGCCAAAGACTTTTGATGTATGTTTCTATATATTGCTTACTGCAGCTAAAGGTACAGAACGAAGAAATTGCGTAATAAAAATAAGACGGACGCCATTTTGAATAGATTTTATAGATCGTAAAACATAAAATTCTCATTTGAGGCTAATCAATGTTGGGGTACTTTTTTTATTGTTATGTTAAGTTAAAAAAATATAAAAGAAACATTTTACTTTGCATTTCTAACCGTAAAGATATATACTTTAGAGTTGAGTTTTATAAAATTGGATTTCGAGGTGATCCCATAACTGAACTTTTTATTTTTTTTTTCGTATCATCGAATTGCGATGAACGAAAATCGCCTTATGGAGTATATGGTTTTTTTTCAGGTGCTGTTTGCACTTACGAATTCAATTTATAGATACTTAAATGTTAAATTGCAACTATACCTAATATACGCTTTTTACACTTCGCAGATATTTAATCTTTGAATTTCAAAATAATTTGGCGTAAAGATCAGTTGCGCGAATTATTAATTTCGGCGCCAAAATGTTTGTTGGAGCGTGTCTCGTTAACCGTACCACGCAAAAATTTGATTTTCGCGATCATAAAATTAGGAGAGCCTGGAAACTTTTTTGAGAAAATGTCGTGACATCAAAGGTTTCGGCAAATATTAAATATCGAGTTTATTTTATAAAATTTGTGACAATCTCAGAACTTTCGGAGTCGTTTGTGATGCAAGACTTCGAGTTTGTTGTCTCTCCATCCAAGCTAGCTATTATGCAAAATCATTATCACAAAAAACTTCCAAAAAATCGGCTATTGAGTTCAGAATAGGTTAAACCGCGAAAAAATATTGTTTCCCAAAACTGTTAGTAGAGGCGTAGATTCAGAATTACAATTGAACTACTTTAGGCTAGATCTCTTAGATAGACTCTTTGTAAAGTTTTTAGTTTCTTAGGCCGCGTAATTTTCACATGCGAGAAATCGCTTGTGAAAAATTTCAGATAGACTCTCAGGGTGTAAACAGTATTGCTTACAGTAAAACTAGGCCTGAAGGCATCTTCCTCAGATGCGAGAAAACTTCTGCGAGAACTTGCAGAGACGTCAGATCGAAACTACCTTAATGTAAACTGGACTGTAACTAAACTGTGCGATAAAACTCTAGGGAGTGGTGCAGAAGTCGCTTCTGACTCACATTTACAGTTACAGTGTTGCTAGCGACTTCCGCAAAACTTCCTAGAGTTTTCTCGCACTTACAGTCCAGTTTACATTAAACTAGTTTCTAACTAACAGTCTGTCAGACGTTTCTCGCATGTGAAAACGATTACCGAATTCGGCGCAGTTGAGCATACTGCCAGACTGCTGTCAGATAGAAATTTAGAAAATGTAAATTGGACTGTAAGTACGATAAAACTCTAGGAAGTCTTGCAGAAGTAGCTTGCAAATACTGTAAATGTGCATTATTGCATTGCAAGCGGCTTCTGCAAGACTTCCAAGAGTTTTGTCACACTTACAGTCCAGTTTTACATTTTATTTAAGTTTCTCTCTGACAGTCTCCCCCAGCTGTGCCGAATTCGATCCTAACAATCCACAACTTTACGCGTCTTATATATAAAGTGTCAAAAATAATTTTTTTTGCGATTACGAACTCGTTATTCTCAGTTAGTAGTTTCCAATTGAAGTAAAATGTCGTTTTGAGTTTAAGTTGTAGGTACATCTACCAAAACTTTTTAACGCTCCGGGGCTACCAAAACTGTATTTTGAGCAGTTAAAAGACTGTGCGACACATTGCGTTGCTTCAAAGGCAGTGACGGCGCCAGGGTTTTTTAAATGGGTGGGCACAATATTTTCGTGATGGGCACATACATTTTGAAATAAATGGAGGTTACAAGTAGAACTCGACAATTTTGCATTTCTTGCTTCAGAAATTAATTGAAATAGCGCCACAGGCGAAAATTTTTGATTATTCAAGGTCAAAGGGCTTAAAAATGAAGTTCCGGAATTTTAATAGCCATTGATAGTGTCTCTAAAGAAAATGTTTCACAAAAACAAGGGATGAAAATTAAGAATTCAAGTACTATATTTTTAAAATAAAGAAACAATATTATGAAATAATTACGGGGATCCTTTTACCTAAGGTCCTAGGCCAAATCCAGGTCTGATAGGACCCAATTCAAATATTTAATTATTTTACATACAGTTTGATTTTTATTATAATATTCTTTTTAAGCTTTTTGGGGGGGGGGGGACAAGATGCAGAAAAGTACTTAAATTGGAAATTATTTTGCATTTTTTAAACCTCTGAAAACTGGTAACTGGTAGCTAGTGCACTATTTGGATGGGCACTAGGGTGGGCACCGCAACTTAAAGGGTGGACACGTGCCCTGTCTGTCTGTTCTGGCTGTATATTATGTCCGTCTGTCGAGACTAACTTACGAACGGTTTGAGAAAAACTCTTTAAAAACTAATATATAAAATCCTGACGACACGATAACGGAACCACAAGGAGGAGGTACACAAAATCTTAGTAGTGGATGGGGTAGCGTGAGCGTGAGGGTCGATATTGTGCTTAATCGATAGCAAATTGATAGCAATTAATACTGTTACTTTTCCCCATCTAACATTCTGACTATGAAAAATGAAACTAAATTTGGAAACTCCTGTAGGTCAATTTAAAAAAATATAATTCGCAATTAGATACGGACAACCCATTCGTACATCGTATACATGCTTGCGCTCGCGTTTGCTCTATTCCCTACTCGGAAATCCTCGAGCACATTGTCGATATTCCTCTGCTGAAGATATCTAAGAAGGTTCATATAGCCATACCGGGGATGCCATATGCCATCAATCCGTAGAGCAAAAATTACTTACCCGCAACCGTGTATTTTCTGCAGATTGATTTGCAGTCATGTCGGAAGCGTATAAATGCATAGGGAGAGTAGGCACTGAAAATGATAAGAAACCATCATCAGATCATCACACATCACGAGTGCGAAACCGGAAAAACCTACACCAGTG
This sequence comes from Malthinus flaveolus, assembly GCA_950108345.1. Lineage (NCBI taxonomy): Eukaryota > Metazoa > Arthropoda > Insecta > Coleoptera > Cantharidae > Malthinus > Malthinus flaveolus. Next base: position 30,584,087 of record OX467285.1, read on the forward strand.
GAAGAGGACGAATGAAACTCTAGCAGCTAATTGTTTTGTTTGAGTGCTACGGTGAGTTACAAATTATTACAAATAAACTTTTAATTAGATATGTAATACGTTTTATGTCCCAATGTATATTTTATTATGCGTTTATAAAATAAATAATGTACAATTTTGAGTAAAAATAATCCTTTCCAATCCTTTCAATTTGGAGAAACGTAATAGAATTAATTAATTTGTAAGATACCTTACAAGTCTTACCATAATAGAGTAAGAGATTAATTTTGTTAATTTATCTGCGAGTTTTCTGTATTTATAAGAATTAATTTATTATTAGCCAACTACAATGTTTCTTTTTTGGCTAAAAATTGTATTTATAACCCTGGTTAGTGGTTATGGTCGGTATAAGCTCTTGAATCGCTCGATAGAAGGAGAATGCGCGTAGTTTTATTATTTGTGGTTTTGTTATTTTGACCAATTTTTTGCAAGATAACTCCCATAAATTTTCATAAAGTATTATCAAGCATTTTTCTCTAGCATTCGCATAAATCACAAAGTTTTACTTTTTTCAATGTTATTACCAATTCAAATAATGTAACTAGATCATAACTCAAGTGGTTTGTCAGAATTTTAAAGGGACGCTATGCCTCGACATTCTTTATTGTACCAATCAGTATCGCTTAACGATTTTTAAATTATTCAAATTTATTTTTGCGAATCTAAGGAAATTGAGAAAGTGAAAAATGTTTTTGGATATCATTTTTATATTTAAAATTCTTTATGTCTACTAGCAAAAAGCTGTTGTTTGAAAGTGATTTTTGTTCTTCCTGACGTAATACGAAAGAATAAAACTAAACTTTTTCTTTAAGGAAAATAGTTTTTCAATTTAAACGTCGACTTTTTGGTAAAATTCATTTGTATTACTCAAAAATAAACTTTCTTTTTTTCTCTTCCAAACTTAAAAAGTTGAAAGATGTAATTTGAAGTTAAGGATGAGTTCTCAATTGACAGATAAAACTTGATTCATAAATAAAAAAAGACATAAAAACGTAATTGAAAATATAAACTTGCCGTCTTTTACAAACTTACATTTTAATTACTCCCGATAAAGATAAGAGTAAGGTTACCTATCTATAGTTTTAAGTTTATTATTTTAGCCCACGCAGTAGTAAGTGTGATCGATTCGCTCGCAAATCGCAAATAAAATTTAAATTACCTTAATGGCGTTTTCTGGTAGAGCTCAGAGTGTGATATCGTTAATGGGTCCGTTAAAACATCAAACATATTATGTACTTCATTTATGCAGTGCCCCGAATATATAGAATAGAAAGCTATCGCTCTCTCTAAACAGAATAATATACGTACGCTTTGTTCTCGCCCTCGCACTCTGAGAACGAAAACCATCCAGAGAACGCAGCGAGTATAGATTAATTTCAAGTATAAGCCATAATATTATGTTCAATATCTTTTTACAGATAATCCGTTACCTCCCGAATTAGATTGTGCGAGTACTCGTGTTCGCTGAAAAGTCTTGAAGCTTTTAGAAGTGTTTTCAGTTGGAACGAAGGTCCCTGAAAATTTGGTGGGCCGGAGTTACACACTACAAGAAAATAAGTATTAACCATTACAAAATATATAGCAGAAGACAAAAAATAACGTCTAGAGTTTATTCGCTATTGCACAGGAATAAAAAGTGTGGAATAATTATTATCCAGAGTCGACGTTAGTAACAGCTGACTAAAAGTATCAAAGTAAACGGTTTTACTATTTTTATATCCAAAGGAATTGGCGGATCGTATTATAGTCATTTCTTTATCGTATCTATAAAATGAATGTATCTTGTATCTTTATTTACACCTGCGGATTTTATTTAATAACGGATCAGTGGCGTTAATATTCTAAACTTTTGAGATAGGTAGAGGTAGTAACAATGTCTAATGTCATGTCATGCCTTATCTATTCTGAAATATTCGCAATAAAAAGCTGTTCATTATCTTACGCCCTACGCATTTACAGTGTTGTAACACTGAAATCGTAAAATGAAAATTTTTTTAATTTATTGCTATTATTATTTTTATTTCGTTCTAAGTTTTTGTTATATTGATTGTTTCGTAATTTTTGATTCGAAAGCAAGTCGAGTTTTAAGTTATTTTCTTGTCTTGTCTGGTATATTGGTTATTCTAGTTTCGCGCTCTCTCGCTCTCGCCGAGATCATAACTTGACTCGCCCTAGCTCAAGAATATCCCTGATATCCCCATGGGACGTAGGATAACATGGCAATAGGCTATAGGTATAATATATAATGTTATTAGTGGTGATAGCGAGATAGGTTAGCGAGATGCTTAAATGGGACACTTTGGTGCACTTTTTGATGTTGATTTATCATTTACGTATTTTAAGTAAATATTCAAACACTTCGTCTTTCAGATATTATAGTAACTGTTACACTTTATTCGCCAAATTGCCGAAGTAAATATACGCAATCCTACATCTGAGCTAATAAATATGATCAATTGCCGAAATAAGAAATAATCCCGCATTGAGCATGGACTGTTGCTCCGCGGCCGCATTTTATAATATTTGTGTCAACTAGTCAATAGTAATGTGCATGTGCACTATTCGCGAATTGTTTAATTTTTTTAGACAGGAGCGGCTCTAAAATATTTAATTTCAATAAAGTTTTTTACACTGTCCAGTCATTATAAACATTTGAAAATGCAAAGAACCGAGAAAACTGATTTTTGGATATGTTGTAGAGGGGGCTCAAAAAAGCTTAACTTCAAATTGTCGACCAAGATTTCCTATGAGCTTTCGCCGCCATCTTGAAAAAAGGTGAAATTTGTTTTTTTCTCGATAACTCGGCTCTACTTCACGATACGAAAATTGTGCTCGTGTACTTTTTTGTTGCCTTTTTTACATTCTACAATTAAGGTTATATAAATTTTTTACCTACCGTTGATCGTTGTTGAGATATCGAGCGCGAAAGTGAAAAATTGAGAGACGTTGATCTAGCGAGTACAAACGACATTTCTCTGAATTACAGCTGAAATATTGGAGATAGAAAAGAAATGCATGGAAGCTTTTTGATAGTAAATTTAATAAACTATAGTTTTTACCTAAACTATTTCTCTAATATCGTTAATAGTTCTTGAGATATAGGCGAAAAACTAAAAAAGTGTACCTTTTTTCCACTATTGCGGTCCAAGCGCAATAGTTATCGATTGGACACTTTAGTATGTTTATCCGGAAGCCTTAATGAGCTTGTATACCAAAATCCAGATTTTTACCGATTAATGTTTTTATTTTTTCTAATTTGACCGGACTACAAACACGCTCACTTTCGCGCTCGATATCTCAACAACGATCCACGGTAGGTAAAAAATTCATATAACTTTAATTGTAGAGCGTAAAAACAGCAACAAAAAACTATAAAACACAATTTTTGTATGATAAAGTAGAGCCGAGTTATCGAGAAAAAACCAAATTTGACCCTTTTTTCAAGATGGTGGCGAAAGCTCATAGTAAATCTTGGTCGAAAATTTGAAGTTAAGCTTTTTTGAGCCCCCTCTACAACATATCCAAAAATCAGCTTTCTCGGTTCACTTGCATTTATATACCTTTTTTTCCGACGTAATGACTGGACATACTCGTATACAGACTTTCATCTCGCGTTTCAAAAAAGTTTCAAAAAAATTTTTATTTTTTATTTCTGAAAAAATATCCGTCTTTATAAAAATCCCTGCTTGTTCTGGAACTCCTGTAACACATAATAGTTTTTGGCTGTCTCTTCCGGTAAATGAAAAATTAACATTTTTGTGTTTGTTAAAAACTTTTTATTTTTGATTTCTCAAAAAAATCCACTTTTTCTAAAAACTACTTGTTCCTATAACATTTTGCACTGTTTTTGTTTCCATTGATCGTGTAGGTATATCTACTAAATACTCTATACAGGGTGATTTATTAGCTCACCGACAAACTTTGCCACATGAAAGCTCATGAAATTTTAAGAAAATTTGGACATAATATGTTCGATTTCACTTATTTAAGGAATTAGAAGACTTCAAGGTTTACTACACCAAAAGCGAATTTAATAAATATCAATAAAAATAACAAAAAAGTTGGCTTACAACAAGCAAAAAGAAGCATGTCAGTCGGCTGATAAATGTTGTTGATTAAATACGTACAGGTGCATTTCCATTTCCATTGCAACAACAATTCATAAAAATTGCATCTGCTAAGCGTATTTAAATTGTCACTACCTTAACAGCAGACTGACATATTTTTGCTTATTCTAAGCTAACTTCTTTGTTATTTTTATGGATATTTTATAAATTTGCTCAAGTAAACCTTGAAGCCTTCTAATTCTTTAAATAAGTGAAATCGGACATACATAAATATGTCGAAATAATGTTTTTCTCTTAATATTACGTGAACTTCCATATGGCTAATAAATCACCCTGTATAAAAATGAATGGAAGCAAAAGCTTTTTCAAATCAATTCTAATTTCGTATACCGGGTGAGTCTGCTACAAACGCAAATACACTCAAGTACGGAAAGTGACCCTAACCAAATTTTACATTGAAATAATGTGGAATAAAAAATAACAGATTACATTCTGTCTATACTAAAATGTAAGCCAATACGTCGAATTTAATAAATATGTGTCGTTGAAGAAAATCATGACGAAAAGAGGATTAACCACAGGTTTATCTATAAATGAAAAAAAAAGTAGAGTGCCAGTAAACTAGAAGAAAATGCTGTTGTTATTTGTATTAATGTTACGAGGAAATACGAAGCAACAGTAAGTGAAATTAATTCTTTTAATTGCGTTTTTAGACGTAATGTAAAAAGTAGAGGTTTATTGTTCTTGCCTAAAGTAATTAAGATGAAATCTTGGTTTTATTGGTTTTTTACTCGAACAAAATAATATAGTAACACGATTAGGAATAGTTTTTATAACATTATAACTTTAACTTTAAGAAACTGTAAAATTTCTCCTCCAGTTTCATTTTTTTAACTTGTCGTTATTTACATTTTTATTTATTGCAACTTGATAATCAAAAAAAAGGTAAATTACACTCAAAAATTCTAATTTCGCAGATATATGTACGCTCGTATATTACGCATTTTGTAAAAATAATGTAGGGAGAAGAAAATATCTTGTTAGTTTGTGTGGCGCCTGCATACACTACATATATAATTTTTCTCAAAAATAGACTTATCTGAAAGAGATATAGGCCGAAAAACATCCTCCAAAACAAGGTCGTCATTTTGCGTCTCTCTTCCAATCGTACGCAGCACATAGTTTCGTTTCCCTCTTTAAAACTTTTACAATCAGCTTTCCCCGGAAGATTTTCCGAATCGATAAATGGACGCCGCTGACGTAAGCGTCGTTTTGCCGACGCGTCGTCTTGCGGAAGTAAACGATTGCTTCCGAAATTGCAGGTGGTGGCCTGATTGACATTTCTTCATGTGGGTGCTGGTGATGGCTTATATGTGAAAATTTGTAAATTAATACACTACGTTGTGAAAAATAACCCGCGAAATAAACTAAAAAAACGTTAATTCGGTTTTGTGTGATTTTGATAAGATTTCCTTACGTGTCGTCCAGGTGTAAACCTCCAACTTTACTTCGAATCGTTACTTTGCGAAATTTTACTTGGATAATTTGAATGTTTAAAAGTGTAATCTTGTGATTTAGCCGTTATAACTAAAAAACTATTTATCTATACTATTACACGCCTTATCTGCAATATGGCAGTACGACTCTGCATGACACCTTGATGAGTAAATATAGGTCACTTCTTTAAAATTCATTTGCAATTTTTATGGTCGTTCAATAAACAAATTGCCACATTTCAAAAATATAAATTTGTTCGAATTACCTAACGTTTCGAAAATACGATAGTGAGTTTAATTGTTTTTCGTTTAACTTATTTGGTTGAACAAGTGTGTGATTATTAACATAATCGGAAATGGTGTAGAATAACCATCATGGTTTAGAGGGCCATGACATCTCGCCAGCCCTCTGCAAACGTTGATAGTCAAGGGGCTCATTCCCCTCATATTGGAATTCAGGTAAGTGACGATTATTTGTACATAAATCTAATTTATAATATGAGAGATAAAAGAATCACACATATGAGGCGTGATACATTTATACCTATTTAAAAGAAATCGATAAACATCTAGCAATGTGTTAACTTAAAGGCGGTCGTTTGACCTGCATTACTTGCATTTACGGTAGATACTAAACGATAAATAGGTGAACTTCGTAAAAAGTTTATTTATTATAAAAGAATTCTTTATGAAATTCCAATAATGTCTAAATAATGCGACAGATCGTTAATTGCAGTTTACTTTTACGCATTTATAAAAACAAAAACAAAGCAAACGGAACAAAATTAAGAATTTTGACAAATCAGAAATCAGAACTCTAGAAATAGAATAGAAATAGTGTGGAAAGTGGAAACATAGGGTCAACTTTAACCGACAAACTGGCCTCCTATATTTTACAGTTTTCGAAATTCCCGTGTTGGGCACATCGTGGGCACTCGATGAATCTTTTTTAATCTTACGCTGTGCTATTGAACCTAGTCGGCCCTTTGAAAATGAGCATTTTATTAATATTTTGTCAATGTATCGTATGTAATTTACCATCCCTCGCATTTAACAATACTTAAAATTAAAAAAATAAGTTTGAATTTTAAATGATGCGCGCCTTCGGGTCAGCAAAATTGGCTCAATAGAACGTGATCACACATATAGCTATGTAGGTACCTAGGTACATCTGCGTACTTCGGTAAATCGTCAGAAATAATTAAATGCGTGTCTTTTGATTATAAAAAGGAAAAAATTAAATAGGGATGACTAGCTAGGAAAGAGGGTTAAAAATATGAAATAAATTCTTTTATTAAATTGAAGAGAATCACGAGAATTTTGAGATAAACCGCTAGGGCACTAAAACCCTAAATCGCTGAAAATTAAACTCCTGGACTTGAGGTACATCACAGCTTTCAGAAATAAGCACTTTTTTCGTGAAATGCGGAATTTGAATTTTAAAAAATGTTACTCAAAAGCATCGTGTATCTACAGCTACAGCTAGATAAGTAGTAGGTACTAACAAATATTTATTTTTACTTCTTATACAGGGTGTCTCATTAACAGTGAGACACCGTATAGTAACAGATTAAACCTAATATAGCTCAGTAAGTAGAACCGTTAAGAAATTATACACTGATAGCAAAATTTTCACTGTAAGAGGCACTTAACCTAACTTTTCAGCTTTATATTAACTATAAATTTGTCACCTGGAACAATTTTTGCAATTTAAGGTTATCGTCTAAAAGAGAATTAAAAAGCACGAAAATTAGGTACTCTTAGTTCATGAGCGTAAGTTCAACCGCTTGCCGTAAATAGCCTATTAAAGTTGTGGGTTGCTGTTGCGACATGCAATTATCAAGCAACCACGATCACTAAAACAATGGATGGCTCTTGCCATCTTGATGAAAAAGCATTGATGATAACTTAATTATTACGTTTTGTATCATTTGTATCACATCATTGTTTTTTATGGAAAGCTCCACCCATTGCTTTTGTGATCATATGGCTATTTGATAATTGCATGTCGCAACGACAACCCAAAACTTTAATAGGTCATTTACGGAAAACGGTTCAACTTACGCACATGAACTAAGAGTACCTAATTTTCGTGCTTTTTGATTTTCTTTCAGATGATAACCTTAAACTTAAAAAACTGTTACAGGTGACCAATTTATAGCTAATAAAAAACTGAAAAGTTAGGTAGTGCCTCTTACAGCGAAGTCTAATTTAAGAAAATCAGTGTTCGACATAATCCTAAGCACGTGCAAAATTTTAAATAAATATTTTTGTATTTGTGGAAAGAAGGTAATAATAAAAAATGAAAAATTGGCCTTTAAGACCCTATAACTTCTTAACGGTTATACTTTACACTGAAGTACTACATATATTAGGTTGAATCGCCTTATTTTAATATAAGGAATCTATGGGTGTTAATGAGACACCCTGTAGAACCGCGATGTACTTATTTGACCTGCTTAAAAATTCTTTTTCTTTTTCATCATTTTCGTCACTTTCATTTGCTATAATAAACAATACGTGAAATCCAATTAAATACTGACATAAAATATTAATCTCATGATCTTGTTATTGAAAATCGTGCGATATAAGTTATAAGTGATAGAGAAAAGAAAGCATGTGGTTACCATACAGCATCAAATTAGTATTTTAATGGCAATATTAATTTACAGTTGTTTAATTGAATAGAAGTTATAATTAACATATTTTCTTATCTCAAATTTGAGCCAGTTATACACTAAATTGTAACAAGCAACAATTTTATCGGCTATCGCAATATCCGTGGTCATACCGCTTATGCATAATTGGGAAAACTTTTATATTTTTCGTCTAGCAATTGTTTTGTCCTTTTCGTACTCTTTTAAAAGAAAAAGATGGTACTATTTTACATTAAATATTTTCGGGTCTGTCATATATGAAGGACGTCGATATTTGCCCGGAAATATAAGACGTCTTTATCAAACTTTTATCAATTTTAACATTTGAGGTATTGTTATTTAATTTTTGTTTACAATATCAAAAGGTTGTTTTGTTGTTAAATTAATTTCAATTATTTGTCTTCGACTTTCGAATAAATTAACTTGGCAACCAAAGGTTCGGATGTGTTTTTCTTTACATTTCGTTAAAGAAGTTTTCAACCGCCTAATTGGGTGGAAATTCACTCAATTCAGTTTCTATTTCAATATAATATCATTAGTTTTGAATTTAATTCTATTATCTCGTATGTTGGTAATTTAAAAGCGTACCTATGTTGGGCTTAAATTAGTCTAAAATTGCAGAAGGCATTAAAAAGAGACGTCTGGGCTTTCAACTAAAATTTTCTTCGCAGCTACAGTGATGGGCCCCAGATCCCAGTATCGGGGGATTTTAAAAACTATAAAAGGTACCTACTTATAGTTTCGGTTATACAAAAAATAATTATTTATTAACTTCATCGATATTATTAACATCTATTTAATTGTTTTTAATTGAAATGAACTTTGCTATTTTAAAAGTTATAAGCGTTCAACGAAAATCCACTATAGTGCGAATTATCTTCTTCCAATAATAAAAAAAAGCATCGAGTTTACCATAAAATTAAGAAAATTTTACCCATTGAGCTGAAGCTGTAGCTCTAACTTTAGTGAAAAACCTCGAAACTGGTAGGTACACATCAGTACCTACTAAGCTACTAAGAGCAAGAAAACCAAATTACGCTATGGTCTACGACTTTCAAGACTGGATTCCTTTATCGAATTGAAATGCTATTTCGACTCATACGTTTAAAGGTACCTATTTTACCGTTTTCGATTTGAAAACTAACTGACATGTTGTTACAATTGCCAAAAGAGGCGCAAACGAAATAACAACAGTTAACATATTTGGCACGCTTTAGGTGATCGTGGACGGTAACCGCTCGTGCTGCGCTCATTATCGAAGGGAAAAACTCGAAACGTGATAGGAAATCGAACCCGGGTCCCTCCGGTGTCGCGCCGGGTACTCTACCACTAAGATACTTCAATCCTTGCAATTCCCGTGTATTTCACGTGTTTTCACGTTAGTAGCACTGAGTCGCTGACAAATTCGTCTTATTTTTTCTAACAATGGGGTTTCTCAGAATAAATGTAAGTTTTGATTAGCACGTATTTACACTGAACAAGAAATTTGAAGGTACACAACCAATAACTGATAACTAATAATAGAATGTATAGTAAGTTCTGAATATGAAGGGATATTATGTACTCGTGTATCGAACCAGAAAGACAGAAAACTTGGTCATTTTATGAATATACGAATTTATAACTTGAGCAAATCTTGAGAAAACTTTTTTTCGAAATTGTAACATTTGTGAGAGTGCTATTGAACTTCAAAAGCTTCTCATTTACAACTTGCAGGTACGATAATGATTTACTTATTACAGCGCGTAGAATAAAGATGTAGTTAAAGAGTTTTTTAACCAAAATCCTTATCATATCTCGAAGTTGTCAATAAGAAGTTTCTGAAGTTCATAGAGCGCTCACAAATTTTACAATTTCAAGCAAAAGTTTATTTTAACGTTTTCGCTAAAGACGAAGACAAAACCTAGTACGAATTTTGTTTTAAAATATCTTTAGATGAGTTCTTTTTCTATTTGATGTGATATAGGAAATCTTTATCACACCTCTAAGTTGTGAATAAGAAGCTTTTGAAGTTCAATATCACTCTTACAAATGTTGCAATTTTGAAAAAAGTATACTTTAACCTCTTCACAAAAGGGGAAAACGAAACCTGGCACGATTCTTGTTTTCAGAATTCTTTAATTACATTTTTATTCTACCTCATCTAGTACCGGATTATTCAAGAGTGGATTATTCAACTTTGGTGGCTGATTCATTTCGTAAAACTTACGCGTCTTACTCCGCAGTTTATAAAGCGTTATCCCGTAAACAAATTCACTGTACCCTTTCTCCGCGCTATATCTCGAAAAGGGTTAAACTTATGGCAAAAATGCAAATAACCAATCTTGTAGCTAATAATGTTTTCTATAACTATTATAGGAAGCTTTATCAACGTAAGATCTATAGAAGGCGAGTTATTTGCGCGAAATAGAAAAGGTCGCTTTTAAACAGCTCCCCCTCCTCCCTCTTGCACCCCCACCCTCAGGGACTTTTAGTATGTTGTACTGCAGGTTATAACGAACAACCGTACCAATTTTCAAAACTTCTGGATAGTTTTCCCTCAAATGCCATCCGTTTGTCGATTTTGACTGTAATAATATTGAGATATTTGCGAAAATAGATTTTTCGCCCTTTGACTTGGAATAAAATTTTTAGCAGAAGTGCGATCGATGAGGACTTTTGATGTTTTATTTCTAATAATGTATTTAAGGTCTGTACCAATTTTTAGCTCTATGCGAGTTTTTCCGAAGTTGAATGTCTATTTTGACTGAACTATGTAGACTGTTCAGTTGATTGTTTATTAGTAAAGTGAATGGAACTCCAAATAAATGCATTTGCTTGATTTGGTAACTTGATTTAGCTAGTATACACGTGTGAATGAGCCTTTATACGCCTCGTTAAGTTACAAAAAACGAAAAACGCTGATTTTGCGAGTTACAAGAATCTATTTAGATGCAACGAACATTGTGAATAATTCTGAAGATTTATATTGGGCTTGGACATGAGCATTTGAGCACATTTATTTTATTTCGAAACTGACATTACGATAAAATGTAAGAAAAAGTTTTATGACTACGGAATATTTCAAATAAAACTCAAATTAAAGCTGTTGAATTGCGACGCCTATTAGGCCTCGTTGCGGCTTCCTTTCACTTCCAATAACGAGACCTGCCACTTTTTTTTTGTAAAAGGTAAAACAAGACAACTAACTGCCTAAGCCTAAATTACCTTAAGACTCTTGCCACAAAAATTAATTACTGGACATGCACATTCCTTTGTTTAATTTGGCTATAAGTAGATACTCTAATTGAGCCACTCATTAACCGAACAATAATTTTTTTAACCAAACCCCATTTGGTTAACATAAAACGTCTCTCATTAGACCCATTTAAAAAATTTAAAAAAAGAATTAATGGTTTTTATTTCATCTAATTAAAAGGTTACCTGCACTCACACTGTCAGTTAAAATATCATCTAAATGCTTGTTGAGCATCAAAAGTATCTCTCCTTTATTTCAAGATTATATCGCGCTTTTAGTTGGGGTAAATTGTTTTTTGTAACTGTAAATGTTCTTATAATAGATTAATAACCAAACAGACGTTTCATTAGTGGATCGTGTTGTAAGTAAACTTAGCAGGTAAGATTTTCATTAGGACAAGAATTCAAGGGTAGTTAAAAAATACTCGGAATAAAAGAAGTTCGTATTTCGATCCGATGGCGTAATGGTAAAAGAAATTATTTGTATAAAAGAAATTTTCGATTCTTTTAGTAACGTGATATTGTGTACTTAAGTACAAAGTAAGTACAGGAATTTATTTTCATCCCTTGTGCATGCTTGTGCACTCAAAAGCTTGGTACGGTTTAAAAATTTCAGATATCGAGTGTGGGATAGGAGGGTATGCAGGTAAATGCAATGACAAGCTGTTATGTAAGAAACGCAGGTGTAGGGAGCTTTTATAAAAATATGTGTTGCTTGCTCTCTATCAGAATTTACTTATTATTTAAGCTGTTTGATGTTTTTTAATCAGTGGCGTACTTTTTAAGTACCACAATCGAATTATCCGACCTTTTAAACAAATTACAAGATCTGCAACGTCTCGAGTAAATCTTTCGGCTCTGCAGAACAGAAATAAATTTTTTATGTCTTTGGAAATAAATTTTAACTTCTTATACAGCCATTTTAAGATAAGTGTGATGAAAAAAGGGAGCAAAATATTGCTGTACTTAAAATTTCTTTTTTGAAAGAGATCGATATACACGCTATAACCTTATAATTTATAAAATCCCCCGCCACTGATTAAATGCCAGTGGATTGAAATTTTTACCTGTATTACTGCAAGGGTATGAGATATTATGATAATACGACCTACTTCAAACTAATCATGACACCAAGAGATATATACGTGCTGCAATGCACCACTTTTCGGACAGGTACCTGCAACTAACAACTGAATTTAAAAAATTGACTCGACTTTTATAATTTGAACCCGTAAAAAATAAATTTTACTCCTAATTTATTATTATTATTATTAAAGAATGGAATTCAATAGTAAGGAGTAAACAACCTTTTCTTGCAGGTTATAAATAATAAATAATAACAGAATAATACTCGTTACTTTTAGCAACTTGAATTTCCATTAACAACTTTTTGCTTCGCAAAAGTTCTGTTTTGAACTTCACACAATTATTGCGATTCAAGTAAAATTATCCAAAAGCACGACATCATAAATTTGTTCATATTTATTTATTTCAACTGCAACAGTTACACTGTAACTGTATAAAATAAACATTTAGAACAATATCAAACGAAATGTGTGTTTATCCGAGCACTAAACTGTAGGAGCTACAGGGTGGCCTATTGGCCCTATAGAACGTAGCAGTTTCTTAGTATGTACTTAGTCGAGATATTTACACAAGGAATTCAAATTGATTCTTTGACTAAGCCTTTAGTAAAAGAGCCAGAGTAAAACGAATAATGTAAGCATATACAGAGCGACAAATATCTCACTATGGGTAACTTTGTTATTATAAGAGACAAAGAGTTGGTTAAATTAGTAGCAGGCAGAAATACAACATGATGATTCAAAACCCGTTAAGAAAATTGAGCGTTGTTTAATCCGAAAAAAATAACGAGCTTATTGAGAGTATAAATTCAGCTTAGGCGTTTAGGTACTTATAACAACTTTTCGGCTTTTCTTCAACAATCTCAAAAGAAATGAAAAAATTAAAACAACTAATTGTATAGGCATCTATTCCGCTCTTTCAACATTTTCCCACCCTGTATACTGCTTTTTATTAATTCGAGCAGGTACAAAACACAAAAATTATAAATTCGCCCGCTGTGATGCAATGTGAAAAGTATAAAGCCAATTTTTAAAATAAGAGGAGTGGTCATTTTATTTTTGAGCACCTTGCATCTTAAGATGTTAAATCGCCCTATTCATCCGTTACCTACCCCAAAAACACATTGTTCCCAAATACGAAATCTGCTAAATAATTGTAGCCCTTGTCGTCTCAAATGATAAATGTGGGTATATTTTGTACAAGAAATGCCGCATTTTACTAATAATTAAGAAAAATTTTGCTACAACACACAGCTAACAAACAATTTATTTTTTACCTAAAATTCTTGCTTTTTTTAATATTCTACATAAATATATTTCTTAAGAATATCAATTTTAATTATAGAATAAATAATTTGCGCGGGTCAAGTATTAAACAAAAGTTTTAATTAAATCAAATTGTATCGCATCATTAAGCAATTTTGTGTAGATCGAATTCCACATTGCAAACAATCCATCAAAAAAACCAATACCTCGCTTTTCAAACAAAGAAAGCCTTGAGACGGGAGTTAAAAATTTTCCTAATACCTGTGCTAAAGAAGAGAAAAAATATGTTAATTTTCCCATTTAACGTCTGGAATTATTCAGCAAGCGCAGCCGATTGTTTATTGCACAAGTCGGATCGAAGAAACAAAATTTATTGTGTTTAACCGATTTCTAAGAATCTAAGCGAAGATGTTGGACAAAAATGTACAAATCAACTTTACAATTTTTACTTCGCGATACCTGACCTAAACCGTCTTAATTTTTGAAAAAGTGTTCCATGTTAAACATAAAAATTGTTTTTTGTGGCTTTTAGCCTTCTTTTATTAAAGGATCGAGCGGGTCAACATCAGGTATTTTTCGATTTAATTGCTTTTGTGTAATATTCCGTCTTAATAAATAAAGCAAAAGTAGAAAAATGGAATCGTAATACACAATCGCCGATCTCAAGAGTCGAGTTATTATTTAATTATATTATAACTGTTATTATTACTACGCGCATTTATTATTAGTAAATAACCTTTTAACGATGTTTGGCTGCTATTTAATCAAACTCAATTGAAAGCAATTTTCTTTGAACTTTTGTTCTCGTGTAAAACATTGAGACGGATTATTATGTGTTTTGCTCACACCAATTAGTAAATTATTTTTGAACGAACAAGTGGAAATATGCAAGAAAATACATTTCGTAGAAAAGCAAGTAAATATTAGAACGTAGAGTATGTTAAATTCTCTGTTCATTTCGATATTTGCGCGCTAAGTATATTTAAATTACAACAATGATTACAAATAACCATTTTTAGGATTCCCTGAAAACTCCCTTAAACAATTTCAGACGATTTACATATTTATTTCATTGATAGAGGATTATAAATAACATCAATTTCCAGGGAATTCTGAAATCTTTCTGAAATATTTATTAACCAATTATTCTCATTATTTTCCTACGAAACCGCTAAACTAAATATACTATGACGTTTCATTGATATTGGATCACTAATAACGATTTTCAGGGGTTTCTGAAAACGTTAAAGAAACATTTCTGGATAGTTTAATCACAAAATGCTTGACATTATTATCCCACCCTAAAGCCGAATATCTACTCTTTCATTGATATGCCTATTTTCAGAATTATCTGAAAACTTCCTGAAATATTTCCGGATGATTCTATCTACTGATTATTATTAATATTATTCCACTCTGAAGCTAAACATTCTATTTTACTAATATAGGACCACAAATAATAATTTTCAGGGCATTCTGAAAGCATGCTGAAACATTTCCAGATGATTTCAATATTATGTTTCATTTGTCTATTATTGCCAATGTTTTTTGGCGATTTCTAAAGGCCTTAAAAGTTGTATAGAAATTTTTTATTTATTAATTTCTTTAAATTTAAAACTCGTTAAGAGTTTTTCTGAGATTTTCCGTTTATTTAAAGCGCGCTGTTAGTTGTACTTGTACACGGTTGTCAGTACATGCATGTTACGGCTACCGTGGATAGAGCTGGAGAGATATAATACAGTAAGTACAAATTTGGCTCAAAGCGCCTACCGTCTCCTCTTCCACGTATAAATAGTCCGGGAGGCAGCGAACGGTTTTACTAAATCAAAATTTGTTTCCACCACAAAAAACTCAATTTTTTCTACACAAAAATAAAATACATTCAATTTCCTCCAAATTATGTCTCTGAAATTTTTTCGTCAAATAAACAGTTGCGGTGGAAGGGTTATAAGCGGTAAACCAAAAAACATTTATTTTTGACATATTTATTTTAATGCGCTCTAGTGTCTAAGCCGTTCACCTGAAGAAAAAACCTTTTGAATATAATTTGCAGAAAATTTTATCTAGTGTAGTTTTGAAGCTATAAGCGAGAAACCGAAAAAGAGCCAAACCCACCTACCCACCCTTCTCGAGCCTCCCCCAATTTATTACTGGAACTTTTAAGAAGCAGACGGTCGGTTTAATTACCCATTTGCATTGTTCTTTCAGCCTGCATTAGTCAAAATCCAAAATTTTGTATTTCGGCATTCTGCCTCCTGGACACGCTATGTCCGATACACCTTAAACTTCAACTCGCTCTACCATCTTAACTGTTTTTTGCGAAAAAAATTTGTGTAGAAAATTAAATGTGTCTTATTTTTGTATAGAAACACTTTTCTCCAAAGGGGCCTAGTTATTTGAGTTATGTGCGATTAAAAAATTATTTTCCCGATTTTGAAAGTTTTTTTTAATTTAACGCACGCTAGCGCTTAAATCGTTTATCTGAGAAAAAAAACTTAAAACGTAGTATTTGTAGATAATTTAATGTAATTTATTTTGGTATAGAAACACTGTTCTCATAAAGTGCGTAATTTTCGAGTTATAAGCGAAAAACCGAAAAAAGAGGCAAAATCCATCTTTCTCTAGCCTGCCCCAAGTTAATGCTGACACGTTTAACAGGTAGACGGTCGGTTTTATTACTCTTTGCAATGTTCTTTTATCCTGCATTAATCAAAATCCAAAATTTTGTATTTCGGCATTCTGCCTCCCGGGCACGGAATGTCCGATACACTTTAAACTTAAACTTCAACGCGCTCTACCATCGCAACTGTTTGTTTTACGAAAAAAATTTATAAGACATAATTTGTAGGAAATTGTATGTACCTTATTTTTATATAGAAACACTATTCTCCAAAAAAGCCTAGTTTCCGAGTTATGAGCGTTAAAAAAATTCTTTGCCCGATTTTAGAAGTTTCTTACCTTTAACGCACGCTAGCGCCTAAATCGTTCATCTGAGAAAACAACTTAATAAACATTATTTGTAGAAAATTTAATGTACTTTATTTTGGTATAGAAGAGCTGTTCTCATAAAGTTCTCAAAAAAAAACCAAAAAAGAGGCAAAATCCACCCTTCTCGAGCCTCCCCCAAGTTAATGCTGACACTTTTAATAGGCAGACGGTTGGTCTGCAATGCTCTTTCATCTTGCATAATATAGTCAAAAATGTTGTACTTTATCGTTTAGTACAGGTGTTCGCTGCCTCCCGGACTAAAAGAGGTTAGAGAGAAGATTTAAATAGGCTAATACGGTGCTAACCATGGAACTAGAAAATAAGTGTTCTTTTCTAGTTCCATGGTGCTAACTAACAATGACTCAGTTGCATTTCCGTGGCCATCATTCGTAAACATTTTCTAAAGACGTCAGTGGAAATGAGACAAAAGCGACTCAAGGATCCAAATTTTATTGAAGTGGTTTTTGGCCGAAAAAGGCTTCAGAAGCAAAATAATACCACAGTTGTTATTTGTTATTGTTTTAATAAAAAAAAATTAAAAAACAACGACGAACGTCGGCTTCTGTGATTCGTGCTTTTGAGGGTTTATTACATAGCCCAAAAGCGTTGGAGGGTGTGGTTTTGAATTAGCGATTCATATGATAAGCTTCTTGAAAAGAAAAATTATGACACTCTGACTCTCAAAAGGGTTTAATAATAAAAGTAGGTACTTATTATAGAATATCAGACCTTTTGCTTCTTACTTGTCCATTAAATGTTACGAAAATACTCTATTATTAATCAAAACTTAAATGCCATTTAATTTATTAGCGATACTTATGTCACATAACTTAAATTATAACGCAATTTTAATTTATTCCTTCATTGAATCATAATGTTAATCAAATGCCAATTGGTTAGCTTCATTCAATTGTTGTTCAACTCGATCAATTACAGGAGATTACTCAAATGATTTCGTTTAAAAACCAGCAAAGGTGTAACTGTAACAATAATTAATATTTACATTAATAAAACTTCGCATGCATGATAGCACCATGCCATGCCCTGCCATATACACAAATCTGTAGGTCAGGTCATGTTCAAGGTAACGCATTGTTTCAGAGTGCAGCAGGGGCGGGCAGTTTAGAAGGTCCCGCGGTGGGTCAGGGTGCCCGTTTAAAGAGCAGACCTCGTAAATTCACCGCCTCTGGCAGCCTCAGTGATAGCTCCTCCAGTGTTAAACGACAGGTAAGTTACTTTCAATGTAACTTGTCGTTTTTTTTATACGTCACAATAAAAGTCGTTTCAAATACCTCGCCTACTGCGATGTACAATTTTCTTTTATGTGCACGTCAGTAAGCCTCTTCATTAATATCTTCAATCATTTACATTATGGATATTGCTGACATAAACTGTTATTACAGCTACTTATTGCTCGTGTAGAAATTTTATTCGCTAGTAAAGTATATTTTAATATTACTTTGTGCTAGTAATTTTTCACTTGCAGCTTTTTATTCGAGAAGTGTAATCAATAAGTACATCAAATTTTGTAACTAACATGATTTATCTTACATCCTGATTTATTATTATGTTCAAGGCTTTCTACTATTACAACTATTAGAATGCGCTTTGTATTCTTTCAAAATGTTTGGTAATAATTAAACTAAAGCATTTCTGTTAATTGGTTAACAATTTTATTCTAGACGCCAATCTAGAACAACTCCGCTCAGGTATTAGCTCTTAAAAGAAAACGGATGAGATGCTATATCTCTATTTACGATTTAAAACCAAATTTAGATATTGGAGTTGACTCTGTCTCCCTTATATAAGCCCATTAGCCATTTCTTAAACTTACTCTGTCGACTTCCATGACCTTCGTATTGCTCCTTGATGACTTGTGCTACTTCAGTGCTGTTTTAAATGTTTCTATTACCGTGATTTCTACATTCTACCTTACCAAGAACCCTGAAGTAAAAAGTACCTTACTGTTATCAGGAAAGTTTTACCTCCACTCCCAATTTTTCGGCAGATTTTTTGACATAGCAATAGTACATTTGCATTCAGGAATTCATCACTTCCGACTAACGGGTTCAGAATAAGAGAATCTTATAATATCTCTATTACTGCGCATCATTTGTTAATAAAATTGGGGAGGTTAAATTAAGCTTGTTGGATAAAATTTGACCCTGCTCGAGAGAATAAATACATTTCGTATTAAAAAACTCACGAGAGAGATTTGAACCACCAAAACCACCCCTTATGCACGGTCCTGCGTCTTGGGAAATAAAAATCCTTTTGTGAATATTTTTATATAAAATATCAGTTACCTATTCGTTTCCCCAAAAAAGTTATTTGTATTTAACCATTCATGAAAAATATTCAGAAGGAATGAATGAAATTTAACAAGCTTTAAAAAACGTTTAAATATAATTAAAGCAATTTGCCACTTGGTGTATAGGACTTTTAACAACTTCTCATATTTTCAAGATACAATTTTATTCAAATGCCAACCAACTGTTTAGAACAAATTTACTTGAATTATTCTTTACGTGCAACAATAACAAACACGCTAAGCGTGCTAATATTTAAGTTTTTCTTAGACCAAATTGAAACCAGTTTCAGGGCTTCCTTAGGGTATATATTTATAAAATTACAATTAATCACGTCATGCATGTAGCGTAAACATGCACGCATTGCAGACGTGTGGCTCACTAAATATCTCGTTAAGAAATTGTTATACTGTTGTGTGTAAGAAATAAAAACATGGGTAATAACTAATAACTACAAGTTATATAATTAAAGTAAAATTTTGAGTGGCGTATTAAACAAAAGAAAAAAGCACATTGATGATCACGAACGTTCACAAATTATAAATATTAAATATTTGAGGAAAATTATATCTTAACAAGTACGGGCATTAATTCAAAAGAATAAAAGAGGACGAAAAATACTTCTGGCCTTAAAACAACGGAAGGTATTAAAATCCTCCGACAATAGGAGATGAGCTTGAAATCTGAATCGAGCATTTTCCTGATTTTACTAATTAAAATTTTCTCTTTGTTCGCAAAAGACAAATTCGTATTATTGAGAAAGATTCAGTTTTGAAACGTAATTTTCTTACGCTTCTATCAAGGAAATAATAATTTCACACAATCGAGTAGACGCGAAAATTGACAACTGCGTTCGTCTGCCGTCAGAAAAGACAAAAAGGATGATACGTTTTAACTTTGGATGAGGATGTTTCATCGGAACAACTGAGTTATGTTTTTCTAATTTTTTAAACTAAACTGCACGGACTACTTGTGAAGATTTTCGCTTGCATAAAAATAAGTCACAAAATACTCCGTGAAAGAAACTTGAACTTGAATAGGAAGAGGGGAAAATCTGTTGCATTTTTACATTGTCTTTACATAACATTAAAAATCTTTAATTTCTGTTTATTTTCTTGCTTATTTTATGAGAGTAGCAATACTAATGTTGCTCATATTTCCTTGGAAAACAGAATCTATTATGGCTATATAAACGATATTTACCATTTTTCAAAGGTGTTTGGAGAACACCGATTAGCACCTTCACTGGAATAAGAAGTTTCGTATGGGTTCCTTTGCGCAATAACACTACTTTTTTCCCTAATTTTCTATTTTTATTTATAAATTATTTTTTATATGTTATTTAGTAGGGCCACAGGAGTGGTTGATACACCAGTGAGCAAAGATTTAAAATGAAGAAACTAATAATGGAATTACAGTATTCATACACTATACAATAAAAGTGCCACACGTAGCTCATAAAACGCCAATAAAATTTATGATACATATAAGGAAATAAGTTATAAAATGTAGGTGTATGGCAAAATATGTAAATTAAGGCTAAAGTTTGAATGAAATTTTAAATTATATTAAATGAGGCACGTTACTTTTTTTACGTTATTAAAATGGTGTGAATGTGGTACCTTTTTTAAAAAGCCGCTGAAGATATGCATCTGTGCATAAACTGCCTGCTTGGAAAAAACTATAAAATTTCTTTCAATGTTTGTATTTAATTCGTAATGCGCTCACAAAGAAAATTTTGCAAAGTGGTTGGTTAATTCGAATATTAGGTAGTTTTCCTTTTTAAATTGCTTTCCCGTAGGTTTAAAGTGGGGAAAGCGAACTTTTTTACTCTTTTTCGTCATCAAAATGGTTTAATAATAATATTATTTATTTATTTTTTAATAAAATTTTAGTTTGCGGTCTTCCACTCAAAGGGATGCTCGTTACATTGTTAAAAGTTTTTATTAATAAATTTTTTGCAACGCTTTCTTTACATAAATTATAAATTCTTTAATGAGAATGTTTATTAGACCATGGAAATTTTTTTAGGTCTGCGAACGAAAAATGGGCAGAACAGAAACTAAGAAAGTTTTCCATTTAGCATTTTCAGATACTGATGTACTGTAGATATCGTAATTCTGTAATGTTCGAGAAGTAATTTCTCATTCCTACCCTCTAGCTTCAAGTAAAATTTTTTTGTTTCAAGCTCTCAACTTTTAGGGTTAATAATTATTGTTAGTGAAAATAGTGCCTTAAAATTAGGAGTGCACTGTATCCTACAAAATGTCGACCGGCAATATACTATATTCAAAGAAATCTTAGAAACCTAAAAAAAACATCTGGGACGACATTTTCCGCAGCAGATTATTAGAGAGCCCAGGGAAAATAATAAAACTGTTATACTCCCTTTATCGATACTAACAAAAGAAATACTCACAATGTCTAATTTACTCGTAATTGTAATTTTGAAAAC
The DNA here is from genome assembly GCA_950108345.1 of Malthinus flaveolus. Lineage (NCBI taxonomy): Eukaryota > Metazoa > Arthropoda > Insecta > Coleoptera > Cantharidae > Malthinus > Malthinus flaveolus. Next base: position 30,605,686 of record OX467285.1, read on the forward strand.
CTCCATTTCCTTACAAACACTCTTAAAAAGTTATTTGACAACGATGCATTTTCCTTTTGTTGTTTGTGACATAATTAAGTTTTCATTTACTTTCCTTAATCAACACGCATGTTGCCAAATCTACCATTCACTTTTTGGCTAATAATTCTAAAAATACTACAGATGGAATTTATTAATTATTTTTCTTACTTACTACGTACTTTTCCGGTTTAACCGGAAGTAAAACCAACTTTATCTACCAACGTTTGGAACCGATTGTACATTACTCGTTCAAAGCGTGCTCCATGGTGAACCTGTCTTATATCATTATTCATTGATCATTGACAATGGTAAGGCAGGTTCACCATTGAGCCAGTTTTGAACGAGTAATGTACAATCATCCCTTAGCCTTTCTTTCTAGAATGTTAAAATATCACAAACTTCTTCTTTATACTGTCGCCTCGAAATTAATTAATTAAAGCACTCACCAGAATTATGGATTATCCACTTTCTGCAGCGTTCAGTGCCAGAGGAAGGAAAACGAAAAATTTAAAGCCATCGTGGTTTTTGGCACTTTTATTACACTTAAAATATTTACACTATTGCCGCTTCTTGTTGTAGACATTACAAAAATGAACACGGCTGTTTAGAATAACAAGATTACGATTGCTAATAGAAAATGAAAATTGTTGAATACTGCAAAAATGATTCAAAATTTGCTTTAAATATAGTAAAAGCGTACGCGTATAGACATCTTCTTTTATCTTTAAGGTGCAAATGTGCTAAAGAGTGATAAGAAATCCGGCTGTAAGATAAATAGCGCATTTTAAAATTTAACACCTGGCTCAGATAAGAAATTTAAAACACACGTAGGAATATTTTCATATTATAAGTATTTATTAAGTTTACACTTGTTAGATTTTTGGATTTTTGTAAATAATATGACATCAGCGACTCGTCTAGTTGGGAGACAAGCCCCAGGAAATTCTTTTGAAAGTCGCTTGCAATACTGTAAATGAGCATTGGAAAAGCGACTTCTTTAAGATTTCCTAGAGTTTCTCGGACTTACAGTGCAGTTTACATTGAGCTAGTTTCTATCTCTCTCTCTTCCGGCAATTTCTCGCAGAATTTTTCTCGAATGTGAAGAAGGGGTCTTTAGGTCTCGTTTTACTTTAAGCACGAGTGTAAACAGTTAGTATACAAGTCACTTCTGCAGGGCTTTCTAGACTTTTCTCGCACTTACAGTCCAATTTACATTAAGCTAATTTCTATCTCTCTCTCTTACTGTAATTTTTTGCAGAAGTTTTTTTGCATGTGGCCTCGTTTTACTGTAAGCAAAATTTTCAACAGTATTGCAAGCGACTTCTGCAAGACTTCTTAGAGTTTTCTCGCACTTATAGTGCGAGAAATACATTAAACATTAAACTAGTTTCTATTTCTCTCTCTTCCTGCAATTTATCGCAGAAGTTTTTTCGCATGTGAAGAGACCTTTAGGCTTCATTTTACTGTAAGCAAGAGTGTAAACAGTATTGCAAAAGACTTCTGCAAGATTTCCTCGACTTTTCTCACACTTACAGTCCAGTTTACAATAAGCTAGTTTCTGTCACTCTCTCTTCATGCAATTTATCGCAGAAGTTTTGTTGTGAAGAAAGTGATAGTGAAGAAGAGGCCTTTAGGCCTCGTTTTTCTGTAAGCAGAGTGTTAACAGTAATGAAAGCGACTTTTCGAGTTTTCTAGCACTTACAGTCAAGTTTACATTAAGCTGTAGCTCTATCACAGAGTTTATCTGAAATTTCTCGCGGGACATTTCTCACATGTGTAAATGAAGCCTCATATTCCAAATCCATTGTTTCATTTATCCGCTGCCGACGCAATGCGCCAATTCCAATGCGAAAATCTTATCCATCAATTTTTGCGCAAGAAAATTGTCTTTATTTTCTAGGCTATGGTGGGTTAGAAGATTTTCTTCACCTATTGTTAAGGTCCCGTGGAAAGTACAGCAGTGAGTGGGGGGGGGGGTCCTTAAAGACAGTCCTTTGAGATTCCCATTTTTTAAATACTACTGTATATATTATCTATATAATATACTGTATACCTACATGTCTGTAATATGTTTGTAATTTGTAACTGATATAACCGTCTTTTTAGTTTATTTATCACTGATTAAACGCAAATTAATGAACTGTTTAAATTTATTTCTTCCAAATTACAGTATTTAATTAGACATGTACAGTTTAGGCAGTTTAAATAGTTTAATAAAAATGTGTAACTAATAAGTTTTTTAAGCACACAAACCGTACACTTTAATTTAATTTATTCTGTAACAGAATCATACCAAAAATAAGGACAACTTTACCTCCTCGTATATATTTAAACCATATGTCATAATGTCATATAATTTTTTTATATAAATATAAATTCGTACTTAACTGTAATGTAAGAAATAAACGATTAGCTCAATTAGATAAATTTAACAAATATCCCGTTGAAATTATGAGCTCCTCGTAGGTTGCCTACTTGATTTTTATTTATAGTTGAAGATGTAATAGAAAAAAATTGTAATGTATCTAAATACAAATATTTTAAACCTGTTTGTGTAACGTGAATTGTGATAATTTAACACCACAAATATATACTTACTATGGCCAACATTTAGGTTGAACGATTTTTTGCAATATATCAAGTACGATCAACAATCGCGATTAGTAGTAAATTCTGTGCCTAAAGCCAAAATGTCGATGTTTGGTGTTCTTGCACACCACACACACACACAGTTAAAAAAAGACAGGAGTTTTGAAAAACAGTAAACAAGTATTCAAAACGTTAATGAACTTTCAAATAAATTTATTGTAATTTTATGTAAAGTATAACACAAACAATTGTTTAACATTGAATTGATACAAATTACTGTGTTTTTAGAAAGACGAATGAAATTCTACAAAGACACATTTACATTTTGTCAAAAATCTGAACAACAATTTTGTAATAAATCTGAATTTTCCCTTTGCATAATATGTATAAGGAAATCCGACTAATTTTAATTTACTTTCTATAGGAAAAAAATTAAAAATTGGAAATTACTGTGTAAAAATTAAAGTTTACTCATTTAATCTCTTGGTCGGCCCTTTGGGCTTCATTTGCCCAAAAATCCAAATAGAAGTACCTGTAGGAATACGAAATAATTTTTCGAATTATAACTAAAAACAGAAAACTTTTACATCGACTTATACAGAGATATCGACGAGACATTGTAAAATGAACACCCTGTGTCACCGTGTCTATTATTAATACCTTTACATTAGCGGTTTTCCACCAAACATACAATGAGAGCCAAGTATACGGTATACGCAGTAGGTTTCCTACATATTTGATATTTTTCTGTTTCAATAGCCCGAACATGAACGTAGATGTAGCCTAGCCTCTGGATTGAGATTATTTATTATCGGTTCACGGTAACTACCAAGTGTTATAGGTTAACCAACAAACGTTTTTCCATTAAACTTCCCTGGTTATTTACTATACCTGTATTAACTACGTTCTAATTTCATAATTGAAATTTTCCTTTGAAAGCAATTCATATTCTACTCAAATAAAAAATCTCAATAACCCTCATTTGTTTTACAGATAATACGTTTAAATTTCCTGTCGAGGAATACCTTTTCCGCTAAACAAAATTTTTAAATTTTTTTCAAAATTCAGCTTCCCCTACATAAACTTGGCAATTCCGGTTCTATTAATCGAGATTTGACCTTTTCTTTATTACTCGATAATCATTATTTATTTTCTTGCCTCAAAATTATTCCAAAAAGACAAAACTTACGGACGGAATTACTGAAGCTTTTATCACAAATCGCGTATTTCGGTCGTCCATTTTTTCGCTTCAATAATTTTGAGGCGTGGAAAATTTATGCGGCCTTGTCCACTACAAGCTGTCTAAACTAAAAAAAGTACAACGTAGTCTGCCACGCCACATACATCCTTCTAATAACCCAGTAATTAACAAATTATTAAACGGCAATGCTTAAATTTGCATTTTTCTTAAAGCTCTTGACAACTTGACATCAACGGTAAAGTACGTATTTGCGTATTTCAAACTTTTCAATTACGGCCTACAAGACGCTTATCTTATAATCACATTTAATACCTAAGTAATCTTAATTTAAAAGGGCGGTCTGAAAATTTACAAACTTTGAGGTCTTTCGTCAAATGAATTCTTTTTCACCCAATCAACTTGTAAAGTAGTATTTTAGGAGCATGATGCTGTGGCGTGAGGTCCTTTGGGAATATATTTTTTGAATAACAGTACAGAAATAACTCAGTTATTAAAATTAGTATCGTGCAACTTAACGATCGATTAAGGATCGGTTTTTCCGATATAAAAGACACACTTTTGCATACTTATAGGGAAATTGGGTTATATCGGTCAATATATTCTCCCACAAGTTACACTAAAGAGTTGTAAGGTGTCTTTTACAGACACCTTATTATGTACCTTTGAAATTGTCCTTCCAAGAATATAAAAATTCTGCTAAAATTACTTAGGTAGGTCGTAGGGACGTGTAGTTTCAAAGGTGAATTGCGTTATTATTATAGTGTCAGTCATCGTATAGCGCGATATTGCGACTCCTTAATGTAGTATAAAAATTTGGCCATGTTTTACCACTTTTTAAGCACGAAGCAAAGTTTAACGTTCAATGCAGATATTCAGATCAGAGGTAGCCAATAATTGTAACCATGGCAATGGGCGTATAATTCGATAAATGCCCGATACAGTTAAATTTGTAGTGAAAAATGACTTTTTCACTTGCTAACGCTTATCAAGATCCACAATTTTATTAAATAAAAAATACCACTCTAAAATAGTTTAATTTATATTGATTGCCTTTCACGATTACGCAATGTAATATAAAATATGGTTTTCGATCGATTTTATGTTATAAAATTTCAAATAATTATTATATTCGTGACTTACTTCATGATATAACCATTATAAGCCCTGCATTAAAGTGGTTAAAGTTAGTCAGGCAAGAGCATGATTGCTTTCTTTAGTTCGCTTTTCTCAATCATGCACCATACTACTTATTGTGAAGTTGACAAATATAAAGATACAAGAAGTCGATAAATAATTTTATTCGGTCACGCCAAAAACTTCAAACATGAAATATTCAATTTTGTTTTCAACCAGTTAATGTGAGAAAGTTATCCGTAATAATAGTTTTCGAAGATAAAATTCGTATTACTGAAAATTACCCTTTTGCATTCGAATTTTGTGAAAAGCGTTGTAAAATATTCAATAAACGTTCAAAACGTTTTCATATATCTTTATGGTTAATAAAAAATGTTAGTATGAATAGTACGATAACACTCTTGGGGTAAGAGACTGAAGTAGTTTCAAATATTATTCAAAAGTTTTCCGGAGATCGGTTTTAGCTCTTTTGCAAAGTTTGCGATTTTACTGCTCGAATTTTAGAATAAACGAAGAGACAAAAATATAACTGTCGAGAAAATGACTTTGGTTACTAAACTTGACCAAAAAATGAATTATTTCTAAAAAGTAACTCACGCGTCAACAAAACTTACACTCGCTAAAAGTTTTTAAGTCTCATGAGACGATTTCAATTTACGTTTACGCAACATAAAAATTAAGTTTAGTGCAGAACTAATAAAAAATAAAGAGAAGGACAGCCATTATATACTAGTTATAGTAGTAGTGAGAACCTACGTTTTATAATTTATTAATAAGATTAAGTTAATATGTAATATTCGGTATGTATTGAAACGAGCAGTCCAATCAACGAAAACCGGAAATGGACTTCAAGCTTCAAAAAAATTCAATAGTTTTGAAACTTCACATATACTCGTTTCTAAGTGTCTAGTGATGGATATCTTAAAAGTCCTGATGCATCAGAGGTGAGCTTTAGCGGCAGTAGCCAAAGACATGCCACTTTTTTTGGTTTTTCCTTACTATCTCGGACACCCTATTTTCAACGCCTTATTACTCGGTAAACTTTAGGAATACAAAAAACATGCATATATTCAATTTTATAGCAAATTTTATCAGCTGTCATTTTGTTTATAATGATGTCTCAGCTCCAACCCACAGTTTTCGAGATATTAACGAAAAACCGAAAAAAGTGACTGCCTCTAAAGCTCGCCTCTGATTCATCGGGATTTTTAGTATCTTCATCACTAGACAAAATCACATCATCAGTATGTGAAGTTTCAAAACTACTGGATTTTTTGGTGAAACCTAGTTGACTGGACTAAAAATAGGATTGCATTCAAAAGTCAAAATTAAATTTAAACATTCGTAGGTAGTACAAACAAAATAATCAGTAAATGCAATAATTCTCTTTGATGGAAGAGTTTAACTTCCGTTAATGACAATATTCCACTTTTAAATGCGATTAAAAAGGATTATTAGGAAAATTGAATAATTCCAGATCTCTTTTATGGAGGCTTGCCGTAAAATGTCAAACTAACAAGTATTAAATACCCAGTCTCACAATTATTTAAGCATTTGCATTCGTAAATAAATTGCAAGTTAACTCGAGAAACTCGTTTGATTCTACCGGGTGTCAGTTTTGAAATCCTGTAATGTGTCATTTCTTCGCAATTAAAAGAGACGTTAAAAATTTTTGAAAACCGTTTCTACAACTTGAAAAAGTAATGAACAAGGACTCTATTATTACTTGAGGAGCTGCAGTAAAGAATAATCTTGTACGTGAGTTTCTGAGAGTTCCGCAAGAGTTTCTGAAAAATGTCAAAATATCACTTTAGGAGTAACAGTTGCCATTCAATTGTCTACAATAATACTAAAAGAAGGTGCGAATAAAAATTTTTCTCGAATAGGTTTTATCTAGGAGCTTTTCAGTTTTGAGTTACCTAAGATGAAACTAATTTTTAAGGCCCAGTTGTATAAACGAGATAATCTCGGAGTCAAAGTTAACTCCAGGATCTGAATATAAGGCTATATCTTAGCGTGGATTAGATTAGGCTAGCTCGTAGGCACTTGGTTCAGGGTTAACCCATTAATTTTCTAGAGTCAAATATATTTCAATTTAACTCACAATTAAGTTGTTGATTTAGGTTGATCGTTGAGTTAACTCTGACTCCGAGATAAGCTCGTTTATACAACTGGGCCTAAGCGTTTTTCACCCAAAAATTGACGTCAGAAAAAAGTTAGCAACATAGTGTTCAACATGACCTACGTGAACTTTTAACATACCACACCTACGTCTACAAATTATTTCAATTTATTATTAGATTTAAATAGCCAACAAGCCGACCAAAAGAGTATAGCGTTTTTCAACATTATAACAACAGATTACATAGTTTAGTGACATTTATTAGTAGGCAACCCTATTCGTATCCGTATGCATTTCATTTATTTACATTTCGTACTAATTTTGTTTATTTTTACGGATTTTGCTTATAAAAGTTGATAAACATTATTAAATAATCTAGTTCAAGTTGAACAAAGATTTATCAATTTTATTCTTCAGCTGTTGTATCTTAATCAAAACTCGGCAGCTGCCGTGAAACAAACAGATAAGTAGGAGCATTGTGTAGATGTGTACTACTATAATAAGTTAGTTTTGAATACAGGTCTGATTTCATATCAATATCGTTATCAATGCCAACTTGTACGATACGATTAGTAACTTTTACATAGTTGCAATTTTAATTTACAGGGTGCATTGAATTAGTTTTTGGTCATTTGCTTTAAAACTTGAAATTGAATCAGCTAAATTAAAATTCAGCTTATAAACTCGGCCTAAAATTTTTTACCATTCGGTTTCATTTTTTAACTCATATAATCGAGATTGGGCATGTAAGGCCCTTAAACACCCATCTTTTGCAAAGCTGTATTGCCTGTATTTCCGCATAATTTTTTTCTTTAGCCCTCTCGGGAACTGAAAAACTAATCTACTGGGCTAGAGGACCCAAATTTTCAGAACTTGCACAAGTACCATATACCGGATATACCTCAAGCAGAAAAAAATTGAAAGTTGCAAATCATAAAAGTACCCTTTGGAGATGTTAATCAGAATGTTTATTGTACACGTTGATACCGAATGTACAAAGTATAAGTATGGACAAAAATAAAATCTAAAAAATATCTTTGTGCCTGTTATTTGTTTACGGATTAATTTGTGTTTAGTTTAGGCGCTTTATTTAAATGAGAAGTATCTGGACTGCACTTGCGATCGAGGTGGGGTTTTTATCTATTTTCAATTTTTAATTTTATCAATTATTCAGTATTAAAGTTCTAGTATATTAGTGTAGTCATGTTGTTCGTGTTAAATATTAATTACTCCAAATTTCATCTTCTGGTTGTGTCTACAACTCTTTTCAACTCATCCTATCCTATGGTTCCTAATAAGTTAGATAGTGAGACAACTGGAAGGTAAGTTTTTGAATCATTTTTTTATTATTTTCAACAACTGATGACGCAACTAATTAACTAATCGCCCGCCATCCAACAATTTGTAATCAAAATTTTTATTAAAAATCCTTCTATTAATGCTTTTAAGCATTTTATTAAAGCTATTTGAATGCTGCTTACAAAACACAAATTATAGTTACTTAAATAAATCTTTTTTCTACACTTGACGAGAGCTTTAATAAAAAGATTTTTAGTAGTCACGGCTGCCTAGACTCGGAATTAAATTTGCTATATTATTCAGAACCTTTCTTGTAATGAAGATACGGAATTTATCAAATTATTTTTGGCCTCTGTGATTACTACCAATAACTAAGTACCAAGAATAGTGAAAAATAGTCCGCGTCCCAGTGAGTGGCACTGGCTCCAATAACGTGAAATGAAAATTTTATAAAAGCTGAAATTCAGTATTTTTTAGCGAAATAAAATTTTAAAATTGGCTTTCAGTTTGGTATGCATGCTAATAAATATACAAAAAGTTGTATAATTTAAAATGTAGCTAATTCTAACTTTCCTTATTATATGCGCTTTTATATTACACCTATCACCTATCGGTATCATGTTTTATTAAAATTTATTTTGTTTAGAAAATGCAGTTACTTAACATTAGGTTATACATCTTTGCACATTACCAAGGCGTGCCACCAAATTTCACATAATAATATATCGTACCTACTACCGATTATTTTAATAAAAAAATGGCAGCTTCTGAATAATTTGATTTAACAAACTATTAACACTAGTTGTGAAAGTTGTTCTTAATAAATAAATTGATCTTTGTTACTTTAAATTTAATAAATATAATACGCAATTAATTTAATTTTTTTAGTTAACGATCGTTTAAGTGATAACTCAACATTTATTTATTTAAATGCGATTTTTGTTAAACATTACAAGTTTTTACTACTCGAGTTATGCACGACTGGTTTTCGTTTTACTTTTAAGTAATTAGTCGGAAATTAAACGTTCGATTTAGTTTATTGTAAAAATTTAAAAAATCAATATACTAAAATATATTAATTTGCTATTAGAAATAAATAGAAAGTAGAGATCTCTCATACATCCATACATGAAATATTGCAACCGGAACGCCAGCAGAGATACGTAAATAAAATGTTTTAGTAGACGATTTTCAAAGGAGGAAGTTAGGAGTTAATATCAATAATAAGTAATTTATCTAGATTAGGTATTAATTTTTTTTTATATTTCGGTACAAGAAATTTTATGTATTCTTTCTCAGCCCACCTTCTTGTTCCAAAATGAAATATATTTATTAGTTATGTATTAGGTACATAACTCTTCATGTCTTCTTTGTAGTGTACTGTTATGCAATATTGCAGTATATCAAAATATTGTTGTTAGATACTTTATCATAAAAAAATTATATTTAGTATTCAACTTCTATCATTATCATTTTACATTATTAACAACATTTCCGCCGTTTCTACCACAAGGACAGTGCGTGCAAGAGCCGCAGTTCTAGGGGCGGCCAAATTTCTTAGGGTAAACGAAGAAATTAAACAGTTGAAGTACAACAGTAAATAACGTTTGGAGCTTTTGAAAGAAAATACTAGAACCACTTTTTAAGTTATTCATGCTTTTTTTGAAATGGTAAACTGCATGGTGGTGTTAGTGATGAATCAGATATAGATTCAATTGAACTTCCGCACGAACTCATTCTCTAAAACTTCATATAAGTAAATGAGAGAATGTGGATCTTTTGAGTTTGTTATCCCATTTTATATGAAAATAATATTCTAAATTTCTTTTCCAATATTGGCAATTGTGTTACGAATTTTATTAACAGTGCCCTTGTGCATTGTCTGATACCATCAGGTCAGAGATCTTTTTCGAAATTAAAACTCACAAATAATAATTTACGATCAGCGATGCCACAGCAGAGTATCAGATCTTGCTCTCAGCACGCCTGGATTTGCCATTAGGCTAATAATTTCTGAACTTAATTGTAAGCCGTTTAGGCTTAAACAATCCCAAATTTGGCTTCTCTTTCGGGAGCGATTTTTTAAATCTGCACCCAGACGACCATATCCCTAGAAACGGACCTAGTTAGGTAAAAGAATCATGCAAGAACTAGCGATGAAAGACTCCCTCCCCAGCATGATTGCAGACTTTCAACAGATTCTTAACCGAGCGTTCTCAACCTCAGAAACAGAGAAGTTAAGATGTGTTGTTTCGTAAGCTTTGCTATTATGACAATCAGAACAGAGAACATAATACCAAGATTATGGGAAGTTGGAACTAAACACGAGGATGGTTACTCCTCTTGTACTACACTATATACTTTTTATTCGTTTTAGCTATTTTACGGTATAATACGACATATCGCAGAGTGAATTAACCAAAATTCGAGCTTTTTTCTTGTCTCCCGTCTATTACGATAAGTAATATTTATTACACTTACATTATTATTATATTTCAATTTTGACAAGGATAATTTCGTAACATTAAAAGATGAAATTTGCTTTTGGCTATCCAAACGTTATAATTAAAATTATGCACGTAAGACATCAATCTTAATTAGTAGCGAGAACGGCTTTGTTTGTATATGGGCTGCCTATAGGTATGTTTCTTACCCAAAAATTCAAATATGTACCTTTACTATAAAATAATATATTTAAAATCTCAGGTATTTTTATCTGGGTACTTACTACATTTAAAATAATAATAAAACTAGTTTTACTAGTTTTTTTTAGTTATTCTATTTTCATTAGTTAATTCCCCACGGTATGTTTTTTATACTTATAAATACTTCTAATAAAATTTACGTGTATTAAAAAAATTTATTATCAAACTTACCTGTGATTTTTATTATCTAAATATCTCTAAATAAATTACCAAATTGAAAGCAACATTCTGACCAGTAATTTTAAGTAATTAAAAATATTTAAATGGAAAAAAATGAGACACGAAAAACCGACGATATTATGACCATAAACGTTTACTAATAATTCATACTTTTTTAGTTAATAAAAATTGTAATTTATAATGTTTACTTAAATAATTTGCATATTTTTGTAATTACTAAGTGAGACTGAAATTGATATAAGTTATATCAAGTATATAATATCGTTTACAATAAGCACTTGAATATAGGTAATACAAAAGAAACGTGTAGGTGTGCGGGGGAAGGATAAAAACTATCAAAAATGCGAATACAGAAGACAAGCTCGAGGCTCGAGCGATCAAAACAAGATACTATCGGAGAGGGTTAAGAATGTTTAAAATGTAACTGGTGTCGCTTTGGTTTTTTTCTCGTTCAATACGTCGTTACATTATTTGTTACTATTTTCGAAGACGTCTGCTTCGAAATTCCTATTTATTTAGATATTTTTCTTCATTGTTGATTGTTGGTTGGTAAGCGGGATGTACCGCCAGTAGGTACAGGAAGAAATGAAGTTAGTCCTGTAACGCTAGCGAACGAGCTAGCTGCGGGACGCTCTCAGATCACCTTCAGCGGTCCCGAACACCGAACTTGCTCTTGGGGTCCCCTTTATCTGTACTCTAATGGAACACATATCATCGAGACACCCAGAAGCTCAGGCAGCGCACACCTGGAGCCGGCACCATATACCCGTGCATACTATTAATAGATGTCCGAGAGGACCATATATTATACGTACTTATTCTAATCCCGCTCCGTAAAGTTCTTTTTGACTTACGCCACCAGCAGAGAGGTTCAATACAATCAATAGAAGAATAGAATAGAAAGAGATTATTCATTATTGTACCTCTCTGCTGGCGGTAAAGTTACCGACAACTTTACGGAGCGGGATTACTTTACAGTTGTACACGAATCTTCTTAGATTTTTAGGTATTTGCCCAGCTCTTGAGCCACGGCATCAGTTTCTTCTGGATTCTGCTTATCTAGAAGCAGTTTATATCAGACTTGTAGCAGTCTTCCAGTAGACAGGGTGCAGAAAGACCCACCACACGACCGAAATGTACAAAGGGCTATTCGGTCTTAGTGTAAGGAACCTTTCAAGCGTAGAACCTAGAACGTTTATCAATGGGGTAGAATACATACGAACGACCTACCAAAGTAAGTTCGATTCGCCAGTGCAGTGTTTTGGAGAGGCTTTTTAAAAATGTTTTGGATAAAGATGAGACCCTCAAGCTATTGAAATTTATGTCTTAGATAATGAAGACGCAAGAGTTTACTATTTCTTTTACAGTTTCGTGTAAAAGTCAAGATCAATATACCAACATAATTTTTCATAGCAAGTAATAACTTGAAATTTATTGATGGTTGCTAAATTATAAACCCTTCAAACAGTAGTCGTTTTTTATTACATCCTCACTATGTAAACGTAACAAAGATTTAACTTTAAAACATCGCTTTTCTTTGATGATGCTGCTGGGAATACTTGAAATCGTAATTTTCACACTTCATTAAGATATACTTTATATGGAAATATCTCTTTAATAAGTTCAAACATAGAAATTTATTTTTTTATGTTTAGTTTAATGAATTTTAAGAACACACACACATGATGCTCCGGTCTCATTAAAATCGTTTTAATTAGATAGTTGCTGTGAGGTACAAAGTACTAAGTACAGGATGTTTCTCTAAAATATTCTTTACAAGTGCATTTCGTTTTAGTGGTTTTGAGGATGAACAGAATTTTGATTGTGTTCTCGTAATTTCCTAGATACGGTTATCGTAACATATTCATCTACAATTAAATGTTTATACCGTAACAGAACTGTCATAATAATTTGTTACAATTTTCTTATTACGAAATTTACTATCAATTTATTGTGAGTCCAGTCCAGTCAGAATGGTAGATATATTAGTACAGTGTGTCCGGAGATAGGTGGAACACGGGCGATCTCGCTTATTAGCGATTTTATCAAAAAATGTTACTCTTAGTAAAAGTTTTTGCTTGTTCCAAAATTAATAGCCACAATTTCATTTTTGCAGATTTTTGTACAGGGTCATTTTTATTAGAGTTTCTCTAAAATTAAGTACCTATACACTAGTAAACTAGAAAAATTTTGAAAAGAAAAATCAAATATTCATAACAAAAAATGTTTTATTAAAATATAAAATTTGAAAACGATGCGGTACTTTTAATATTTTTAAACGATTTCAACATTTTTTTATTAACAAATTCATAAAATTTTTTTATTAGAGATCAAAACAAACAAATAAATAATAATTACTACTCAATATAAGTGCTCCTTACATTCATACATCCTTACAATTTCTTGGCGAAATTCAAAATACGCAGCTTGAAACATCGTTACATCGAAATTTTTGAAAATATGAAAAGTGCCGTATCGGTTTCAAATTTTATATCTGAATAAGAAATCGGCGTAGGAATAATTTTTTGTTATGACTTTTTTATTTTCCTCTTAAAATAAGAGTAGTTTACTGATGTATGATTTTAGAGAAACGCTAATAAAGACCACCCTGTATAAAAATCGACAGAAATGAAACTGTGAATATTAATTTTGAAACAAGTAAAAACTTTTACAAATAATAACATTTTTTTATAAAATCACTAATAAGCGAGATCGGCCGTGTTCCACCTATCCCCGGACACACTGTATATATACTTCGAGTTTCCAGCATGAGAGAACTAATGAAAATACTCTAGTGAATCCACTGAATCTTAAAATGAAGCCTAGGTATACATATTTTATGTAGAAACTATGTAATATCTACAGGGTGAAAAATTCGATGGTTTTTATCGAGAAATCGATAGCTATAAGAGATATGAAAAAATGGATGGATTTGGACGCGGGGGCGGGGGGGGGGGTGAGATCTAGCTCATGTAGCCATAAATATCTTCGTTTTCGATTTATAACACAAAGTTTTGTTTTTTTAAATAGAAACCATAGTTGGATAATATGACATTTAAATAGCATTTTTTACTCTCTTTTTAATGATCATATAATGTAATTTTTAAAAACTTTTTTTATTGTGATTTAAGCCATTAATATTTTTCTTTTTTCGTTGTTCATTTAACATTTTTTAAAATAAAATGGAATGAGACTGAAATAATGGACCCCACATATTAGACATCATTAAAAAGAGGATAAAAAACGCTATTTAAATATGTCATTTATCCAGCTCTATGGTTTATATTTTAAAAACAAAAACTTTGTGTTATAAATTGAAAATTATCATTATTTAAAATCCCTTCCCCAGTTTGTTGCCCTTAAAAAGTGTCTGAAAAACGTGTAACTTCACATTTTCACAACAACCGAGACAGTGACATTTTGCGAATAGTTTAAAAATCTCATGTTTGCTTACTTATACTAGTTCCAAAACAAAAGAAGATAACAAATTCTGGTTTTCGCCACTGAGTTTCTCTCAAAAAAAATAAACCGAGGATGCGCCATCTATTCTTCGATATTATGTCTTATAGTTATCGATTTCTCCATAAAAACCATCGACTTTTGTCCACCCTGTACATTGTACATTCATGTACATTTGTACATTCTTAAAAAGTGTGTGAATACATTCGCTTCGATATTTGTTTCACATACACACACACCTTCATATTTGAAGCAAAAAAATTTATGTAGGTACTCTCAATAATTTAATTTCACTTTATGTAGTTTTATAAAAAGTAGGTGCGGTTACCAAATGAAACTAATCAATAATCGGCTTTTGATTTTAATAAGGAGATACAATTTTTATTGCTCAGACGTTATATTCTAATTACCAACTTTAACCTTTATCTAAATTGGTAAATTTTAATAACGGTATTAATATTTATATTCAAATATAATGGACCTACCAGTTCTACTACTTTATTTTATTACCATTGCGGTGCTTGTTAGACTTTTTTTTTTATAAAATGAACTCTCATTTTGGTTTATTACAAAATGAAGACAAGAGTTATATTTCCTGGGTACTATCTCAGTTTGTAACAATTAAAATAAAACATTATTCCTCACAGGCGTTGTTTTTTATTTATTACGTATTGTTACATAAAATTTTTATAACTAAAGTCAATATAAAGTTTTAACGTTTTTTAAATGAAGGTGTGAATGGTGTGATATGGGAGATCTTTCTGAACTTGTAATATATTTAGCGTTAAAGCGTTAATCGAGAAGGTAAAAACTTTTCCAACAATCCAAGAACTACTGAAAAGAGCTCATCATTTTGAAAATTAAAATATAACCGACTAGTATAGTTACTGTTGACAAAAGCAAACTGTACCCCTAGGAAGGCGTGACCGGTGTCGCTTTAGTTTCGAAATGTGTAATAACTTTCTCCACTTCCACCACTGACTGTACATACTTTCTTGACGTGATTGGATAAAAGTTTTACCCCCCCCCCAAGTTTTTAAATTTAGTTGGCATATTTTCCGGGGCAACAATTTGCTTCTGAGCGCTGTATACAAATTAATTATTTGGTAAACTCAAAGTAGATGTAAAAACCATAATAATATTCAGGGTGTTCCATTGCTCCATTTAAAAATAAATAGTAGAATCTGTTTAGTTATGGTGAAACCGGAAGTGATAGCAAATTAAACAGATCAAAAAATTTAATTTATACTATATCTATGGTAGATGTGTATGTATAGTAGTTGTTTTCTGAGCTACCTGGTATAGATAGAAGTTGTAAATTCAAAATTCATCTTTCTTAAAGAAGGTATTAGGCACCTCCCACATCATCTTTGACGATCTTTGCTTGGTTGGGGCTCATATCGTGCCTAAACCTTGCATAATTGAGTTGTAAATTGATTCAGCTTAATAAATTTCCGTTAATTTGATGGAAAGCCTTCGGTGATTCGAGGATGGGTACGTGAGGGAGGGACCTTTCCTTTTTTAGCAACTGCATTGTAAAAATGGTTTTTGTAATATTTCCCGTATATGTAATTCCAAAGTGGGAGGTGCCCAAACTTCAAACTTCCAAATTGCAATTGAAATTATTAACCATTCGGAATGGTGCACGGCGTAGGTACATTGACGTCTTTATTCGTGTAAAATAAAAATAAAAACATAAAATAATATCCATATAACAATTTAAAATACTACTCGAGAAAACTTGTTTGTTTAAATATTTGAGATCCTCCAAAATAAGTATAATATGGTTATTTCTAAAGTCAGACATTCCTATTGTAATGTAACAAATTAAAATAAAAAAAAAACGTCGAAGCTAATACCTAGCAAAAAAACTGGTGCCTAAAATATGCTAATTTTATGGGATCAAAAATAATTGATTTTAATTCTTAACGAAACCAAGCATAAAGCTAATAGTCTAGGAACTTGTATAACCGATAATCATATGCATAGGTTCATTACCATCGACAAAAAACGTAAATGAACATAAATTTGATTTTTGGCGGAAACCATACCTATGCTATGTTTAAATTTTAAAACCCCATTAAATGAATCTATTTAAGTACAACTTATACATAGATATTGTGTATCGGATATAAGTGACCTTATTCGTAAATTATTGCTTTTGGCCTTTTTCGGTACAAGATGTTATTGCTTTTCTAACTGCTGTTATTTGAAACCTTAAAACATATGTGTACTTACTTACACGTTCAGTCTGCTATTTAAAATGTATTCCTAGAACCATTTACATTTATAGGTTTTCGTATCGGTCCAACAAAATTGCAAATTGCCTTTAAAAAAAAATACAAACTATTCCATACCGCACTGTACGTAGCTTTTAATACGGTTTTAAAATGATTTTACAGTCGAGAAATTTTGCTCATGATCTTACGATCCATCACAATTTTATACGTTTATCTCGGTTGAGAAGGATATCGTGCGTGTACTGCTATTCAAATTCAACCCACAACATACAACATGGGGATGAAGTAATTTATGTGTAAGGTTTGTTTGTTATAAATATAGGGGTTCGTTTAAATTCGAGTTCAATAATAAAAAACAAAAAACGACGCTATCGAGATTCGATCATTTAATACAATCGTTAGGGGTGTAATTTGTAAATCAAAAACATTTGAGTGGCCCATGTGTGCTGATTGCTTATGGTAGCCTCAATGTGTTAAATGAACTTTTATATTCATTGTCCTTAATTGAAGTAAAGTCAACAATCGAGGGGGTGAATATAAACAAACTCGTTAATTTATTTTACTAACCTAGATCAACCGTACGTACGTACAATTTTTAAAGTATAAATAACTTGCAAGATCTGAACCAAGCACACAAAATTCACCCTAAATTTTTTGCTCCTTTTGAAATATTTTAAGGATATATCCACCCTCGAGTCAAGGTCATCTGTTAAAATGGTTCACAAATATCAACCACTTTTACTTATTTTGTTAGAAATGGGTGGGTACGGTGTTTATTATTTATTTTCTAACACATGTGTAGTAATTTTACCGATTCTTAGAAATAACATTTTGGATCTTTTTTTTCTATTATACATCCGGCGGTCATTTCTTTCATTTTAATTTTAACATGTTCGTAAACTTAAATTTTGTAATTTCCCCTATAGAAACTGAAAAAGTAATGGTTTTTAGGCATACCTATTAAAACTAGCGCTCTCCATCCAACTTGATTATCGAAGTAACTTAATGAAATTTATAAGAAGTGACAGATGCAATCATTAAAATAATGAAAACCGCAACTTTTTTGTTTTATGTCTATATTTGAATAAGAAAAAAATGTGTTTTCAAACTTATGTTGAAAAACTTGGCTATCGTGTAGAATGTAGTATGTAGAGTTTTTAATTCTGCACATTTTTTGTATTCACACATTTGCTCTAAAGTGAATTGGGGAGCAAGAAATAGCAATATATCTGTTCTTGCATGTAAAATCCCCATGTACACCTTTCTCATATGCACCCTGTATCCAATCGTATCGATTATAACTCTCAACGCTCTCAACTCATTAATATCGCTCTCTAAACTCTAAATATTCCAAATAACTTCTAGGAATCAGACTTTGTTTACATTACATTGTTTACAGTGTGCACTAAGTGCAAAAAATATGGGGAATCCCCTGATTGGTTTAGTAGCTATTTTTGTAGCTTCTGGGAGTGTTGTGGTGTTGTAATTTATTATTAAATACTCCGATATATCGATTCAAACGGCCGATTTTCGACACAAAAATTTACGTATCGTCCAGCCTTTCCTTGTAACTTGTATGTACTAGCTTCATTTTGAACAATTGGATGTGTAATCGCATTTTGAGTGAATACGCTACACGAGAATTAAAAAACGAGTTTAGTAAATCATTACTCACCTTAAGTCGACTTTAAGCTTTAAAAAATCACCATTTTAATAACTTACCTAAACTAATTTAACTATTGTTTTTTTAAAAGGCGTAGGCATTGCGCTTTGGTGGATGTTTAATTTAAAAGAAGTACTATACTTGGATATTTCGAGTGTAAGTTTGTACGTAGGTAATTAATTTAAACTAATATGTTAAATAGTCTTTATTTAAACTTGTACGAAACTGCAATAAATTCTTGGTTAAACCATTAGCCCTTGCGTATATAATATGATACTAATTTGATATAGAGCTTAATTATTATTAACGTTTATTATCATTAAAATAATTTGCTATTGATAGTTTATTGTGCCTTACAAGGTCATTTCTACTAGTCTTTAAACAAGATATGATGATTATTCGAATATCTAATGATATTAAGAACCGGAATTTATTTTTCGTTTGATGCCCCTATTGGAAATTGCAATTGTTCAACAGCGCGTTTAACGTAACAAACTTTGACAGTAAATAGACTCGAAACTCAACATAGAGAGACACTAAATTGTTTACTTTTGAACTCGAAAAAATTACGCTTCTGAAGAGTACAACAGTCCATCAAAATTAAGGAGAATGTAAAGAAATGGGTTGATTTAGAAATATCATAGTTCTGCTACGCTAGGCAACCCACAATACGCCGACAATGCAAAATTGAAATTAAAAGAAAATAAGTATAGGAGTTTTGGTTTGAATGGTGTTTTTGACTTTACCACCAGCAGAGAGGTTCAATAGAATCAATAGAAGAGTAAAATTGAAGAATATTATTCATTATTGTACCTTTCTGCTGGTGGTAAAGTCAAAGTCACCACTTCAAACCGATACGTTGTTGCGAGAGTTGAGCAGTGGATAGGTGCATACACCCTAACTACAGGTATTTGGAGTTTGGGTCTCTACATTTTTACAAGCGCCGTATTTTTAAAAATACAATAGCAAGTCTGCTCCGCTCATTTTAATACTTTTCTAACCAAAACAACGTGGCCGACAATAGAAAGTAATGTCTCGACAACACAAAAGTTTAGGAAAAGCTCAAT
Source organism: Malthinus flaveolus (assembly GCA_950108345.1). Classification (NCBI taxonomy): domain Eukaryota; kingdom Metazoa; phylum Arthropoda; class Insecta; order Coleoptera; family Cantharidae; genus Malthinus; species Malthinus flaveolus. The sequence goes on from OX467285.1 coordinate 30,625,366, forward strand.
CCAGTGTATTCTTAATCGAGTTAAATATACCGGATGTTTCCTGAGGCAACCGTCTTCTATAGGCGCGTTTACGAACAAAAAAGTTTTTACTCGTATAATATGTAATTTAGGTCAGTTCCTAAGAAGAACACCAAAGTCTCGTGATAACTCACTCTACTCTTTTTGTATCTGCTCTGAAAAGGCGTAAACGAACGCAGCTTGTGTGACTGTGTGAAACTTAAAAATAGAAATCACCTTATAATCTACGCATTTTATACCGTGCGTTTAAAATAAAATCGTCTTAAGAAAGCTTAAGAATAAATTAATGCTCAATCTTTTCGATAATTCTTCTTCACACCAAAATTAATTCTTTTAAATGCCACTATTCAATATATTACAACGTGGTAAATCTCCCAGCTCGATAACTTGTTCAAAGCTGTAATTATTGCAATATCTAGGCGGCATTATTTGCTAAAGCCGAGGAACTTTGATGTCATTCCACTAAATGCTAATGGTGACAAAGGAAAGGTCCCAATCTTATTCCCTACAGAGGATCTGTGAAAGTGTTTAACGTGCCGTGTTTATTAGGAATTAACCGGTAATCTAGATTTGTTTAAATTGAATTCTTCTTACTTAAAAGTTTAAAACTTTTTTGCTCGTTGCGAACTTTAATTCTCTTTTTAAGCGTTTTTATACAGTTATAAATAGCTCAATCATTTTTTTAACTAAGTCATTTACCCATCAGGCTTCATCCAAATATACCACATTACCACATGAAAGGTGTGTGTGTGTATATCACTGTACACGTGTACACCGCATTACACACTCATATTAAAGCATATTAGTTTGTTGAGGATTTTGTACACACTTACAATAACAACAAATTGAACTGGTAGTTTTCACCATCAGTGCGAAACAAACAACAAAAACTGAGATTTTTGTAAAAGAGTTTAGCAAGTCCAAGACTTGACAGGATGACAGGGTTCTTTTTATTTTTGACGACATCCAATATCGTCATCTTTTCTGGTAAGCCCCAAACCATTTTGCAGCTAAAACTACTTGTAGAAAACGTTAACGGTCTCTACGTTAATCGCTCGGGCACATTGCTATTGTATTTGACCGTATCAATCTTGGATACTACTACAACAGAATAAAATCTTAGTGGCGAGCGGTGAGGGTTAGTTGGCGCAGATATTGCCACACTTCACTATTATTGCGTTGGTTATTGGTGCACTCCTACCTCTCGCCACCAAAAATCTGTTTTGCTGTTTGTCATGCTCACAATGTTGTTATTGGGTGCTTGCTTCCACTACTCCACAAATTCGGATATGAGTGACTTTCTGACATTACTGTGTCCTGTTTATTAAGGCCATACTGGTTTTGTTTGATCAACTTGCGCTCTAGTTTTCGAAGGCTCTTCAAAGTCTTGTTATCGAATTATTCCAAGTATTTTTTCTCAATTGCATACGAGCCCGTTGCCCGTAAATATACTCAGGTTGCATGTTCCCTATTTTTCGGGATAGTCCTCAAAACAAGCTGTGAGTTCCAAACTTCTTTTGGTTCCCGAATTTGTTTTAAATTTCTTAAAAAAATAAAATAATAAGAATGAACTTTTCTGTTAAAATTCTGCTACTCTTAAACAGTTGGAACCATACTAGGAATCCCCGAAGTATCAACTCGAACAATCGGCCCTGGACTGGGCTGTGATCAGTGATGAATGAGACATCCAAGTGGTTTGATGACAGGTTTTTAGTGATTGTTTTTTCGTAGCGTGGACTGAGATCCTGCCGAAGTCGTTAATAATTATTGTAATACAGTCCACGTAACAATTTGCTTTTAGGAATAGGCGATGGGTTCTGTATAATTGGGTCTCACGTAATTAAAATTAACGAAGTTTGCATAATATGTCTGGTGGTCTCCAGAAAACACTTGAAGATTCCAAAATCGTGTTTCCGACTGAACAAAGCTCTTAAAGAAAATTTGAAAATAGCGGCTTAAAAATCTAAATAAAACTTAATTAACTGGTAAAAGACACGAATGAGCATGCTATTAAAGCGCCAGAAAACAATCAAAAGAAGCATTTGGAGAATATTTACCTTTCAAACGTTTAATAAAAATAAGTAATAAATAAACGTATAAAAAAATTTAAGAATTTCAGGATAAAAGCGTACGCTGCACATCCTAAGGGTACGCTCGAAGAGTGTGAGAGATAGAGATAACGATGCTCAAGTATTAGCGTGGGAGAACGATAAACGATTTTAAGATATTCTAACTGAAAAGCTCACAATGGAATTATTCACACACAAATACCTACCTTAGTCAACAATGGCAAAATTTGGATTTAATTTTTAAGCGGCTCAATCTTTTTTTTTCCAGTGCATAATATATTTTACCTGGTCCAACTCGCATACGAATTATTTTTGTCAAGTCATGCTTACAACACAAACAGTTGGATTAATTTATACTGGTACGTGTTAAATTTGTCTAAAAACGTGCTTACCTATTATTTTTAATAATATAAAAATGGTATAAATTTTAAGGTTATGGATAAAAAGTGTGAAAATGGTTAATAAGGATAATATAGGTCAAGATAAAGTTGAGTATAAAAATTTAATAAAAATTTTTCTTTAGACTCCGATAGTCAATTTTCCAATAAACAAAATTAGAGCGAGCACATCGAATAAAGTTGAAGTATTTCTGTTTTCTTCTTTATTTACGCGATGCTTCTGAAGTAGTTCTTTACTGAAATTTATAAAGTTTCCAAGCGCAAATTTAATATAAATTGGCGTTTAGCAACGTCGATGTGTTTTCGAAAACATTTTTAAAAATAAGTCTACTTTTAATTTCTTTGAAGGCTGTTTTTGTTTGTCCATCCCATGCTAATGGATTAATTATCCCCACCAATGTCGAAAAGTCGATTTCTTAACCTGCAGGATGGGGCTTCACTCATTCACTCTCCTACGAAGTCGAGACGGAAGAGAGATGTTGCCTGCCAAAAATTACTCATTCCATTAAATGAGGAACTTCTTAACTCACGCACTTTTGTAGCGTTTAGCTAACCGAGGGTGAGATTTGGAGGTGAAAGGGTAAGAATGGCTGCTCTTAAAGATTATTAATTTCGGCAGTTTGTATTGTGGATAATATTTACTTCATCTTGGAGAAATTTGTTAAAATTAAAGTAAGAGCAAGGTACGTTATATCAGTATACATACTGAATACTCAAATACAATGCAATATCTACCCCTCTTATAATATTCAAGTTTCGTGCAAATTGAATTTAGTTTCAATTGTATTGTGTGTTATGGTTTCGTATAATCATATTTGGAGCTGCGCAATTGGAAATTGATTTCAAAAATTTAAGAGGATTCGACTTAATAGTAATTTATAGGAGACTTCATCAAATTGGTGGAAGTTTTTACTACAAAATTACGTTTACGAAAAAGAATAAGAAGCCATTTCATCTAATTTTAACTAATTCTCAAACATAACACAATAAGAAAAATTCGAAATGAATACCCGAATACCTCGACATAATGTATCGTAAATTTGGACTAAGTCATAAACTCGAGGAGTAGTAAAAATTTACAATTATATGACCATATTCGTTAAGTTATTAAGGTTTATTGTCGCTCGTTTATATAACTTGGCTGATCAATTATCGTCTAAGACCACCGGGTTTGCAGGGTTTAATACCTGTTACATTCATCCCAATTGTTTTTTTCTCTACATTGCCGGGATTCAAGGACAATCTAGACGTTAGAATGTGAAGAGGGCTAATGTGGTAAACCAAATTCGTATAAATATCTTAAATACAGTAAAAGTTTGTACAGACGAAACGAAAAAAAATTCAAGGGCAACATTTAGGTATACATTTTTTGTACCCTACGTACATCTAATTTCGAAACAGCAGGTGTAAATTTAAAAAATTTGCAGTCGGGTTTGAAATTTTACTTGCCGACAGGACATACTACCTTATATTTTCTTTAGCTCGCCGTAATTTTAGTGCGCTCGTTTTTGTCTGCCCTAATGGTAAATAATATAATGACGCCTAAAAATAATTAAACGTGTGTGGTTCTGGGAACTTTCAAACAATTAAATGATCTCAGGTAAACGTTTTCGGGTAATGAGTAAGTGAAGGTTACACGTACTTGCCTCCTTAGATTCCCCGATTTGATTCACATAGTGATGACTAATAAAGGCAATTAGCATGGTAATCCATTTGTTTATTGTTTCCCAAACTTATCCTTGCGGACGCACACCTCGAAATAATCGTCGACTTCTTACGAGCAAAAAAAAATTGTTAAATATACGGTCGGTTGCTAACTTTTTGCCAAATTAAGTTAATCGATGATCTCTGATGGATGCCTACTGGTGCCTATTTAAATTGCGACTTACTTTTAATCATCAATAAGTTATATGAGAATTAGGAATAAAAAAGGCAATCCAGTGTAAATTATATCGCAAACGGGTTTGCTTCTATTTTGTATAAAATAGTGATTTATACATTCAAGATTCCTTGCGGTTCTAGGATTAATATTATTTAAGCAATGTTCTGAGAATGGCGGCCATGTAATTATATCCGTCGGTACAAAATACCTGGCTGGATGACTTTTAACGCAATTTCCAAGTGGCATATCTCTGATATGGGTCGAGGGAAATGCCTTTTGTTAGGTGCCTGCCATCATAATGTGGATGTGCGCTACAGTTGGGTTACATTAAGTTGTTTACAATACAATAAGTTTATTTTCATTTCACATTCGGAATTAAGAAACCCAAGTAATGAACATTGGGCTACATTTACATTACTTTTAAATCACGCTACTTAAAACTATAAATATTCAGAGGAAACATATATTTTTGCGCGATAAAATTTTCCACAAATAATAACCATGTAGATAGTACTACACAATATACACAATAAAGAAACTAAAGTGCAAAAACAAAAATTGTCTTAGCTGTCCCACATTCTGCTAACTTTAAAGTATAGTCACTTTATATTGAGGGTTTAAGCCAAAATAGTTTTGGGTTCGGGTAAATGCTGGTAAAAGATGAAAGCACGACTTTTACACATAATAATAAAAATAATGAGCCCCAATAATAATTATTGTATCATTGTACGTAAGAACCATTTCAGTGCCAAATAGTATCGAAGCTTTAGGTTATGGTCCCACAGAGGCAAAAAGATTTTAAATGTTATTCTAGCAACCAACAGGCAACGCTCAATCGCGGGTAAAGCAAAAAAAATTTTTTCTTTCTGTATTATACATCCAGTGCGCCTTAAGGAAACTCAAATAAGAGTAATATACAGGGTGTCAACTGTAACTTGGCCAAGAATGTCAGGGTAGGTACGTAGGTAGAGGACCGATAGGTAAGTATTTTAAGGATATGAACCCATGTCTGGATATGAACCCGTACGGAGCTACGGCCATTTTTAACTTTTGGTTTTGCACCCGATGTACACGCTACATGTCGTGTTTTAAAATAATTGTCTGCTTGGCAACCTATCTTTGCCTAGGAAATACATTGTTGTCGCTCAGGTGTACCTGTGGCGCTGTGCTCCAAGTGCGTTGCAGTTCATAGCCCCATACGCCAGATGCACGTCGGCGAGCTCCTGAAAGGTTAACCTGTTTATTGTTCAGCACACGTTTTATTGACACAATGCTTCAGAGCTGACATTCAATGTATTTCCTAGGCATCGATGAATTGTCAGGCAAACAATTGTTAGACACACGACATGCTGCCTGCATATCGGACGATAAAACGTAAAGTTAAAAACGGTCGTAGTTCCGTACGGGTGCATTTCCGGACATGGGTTCCTATCCTTAAAATACTTGCCTATCGGTCCTCTACCTACCCTACCAAAAAATCACTAAAAGTTCTCTCAAGTGACCAACATCACAAGGCTCAATTGTCCCAAATTCGTTGACCATCGCTCACCTACGGGTGATGGGTGAATTGATGCTGGGATTTAGTATCAACAGATGAAATATAAAAACTAAAGAGGCATGCGAAGGCACATGGAAATTTTACTACGAGAGACTAAATCATGTAGCATCTTCTGAATTATTTAGGAAGAGAGAGCAAGCTCCCAGCACTTATACGCTTAGACCACTTATTCGAGCCCATTGTACTTCACCAAGCAGCCTCCCACAGCCGATCAGATCTCGAACCACCCTACTGGTAGGAAAAACTCTAGAATTCTGCCGGAGAGCTGTGGTGCTTATTCTGGCAATATCGAGCCAGAAGTCTGAAACACCCAAATACGACATGTGTTAAGAACCGATGATTTAATAAAGAATTGGACTGTTCTCTGGAACAGAACATCGTGGTTTACTTCACCAAGCAGCCTCCCAGAGCCGATCAGATCTCGAACCACCCTACTGGTAGGACAAATTCTAGAATTCTGCCGGAGAGCTAGTGCTTATTCTGGCAATATCGAGCCAGAAGTTTGGAACACCCAACACCCGAATATGACATGTGTTAAGAAAGAAGAAGAAGAAGAAGTGATTTAATAAAGAATTGGACTGTGTTCTCTGGAACAAAACATCGTGGTAAAAACTCATTTAGAAAGAAAACCCAGTAGTAGTCATTAGAAAAAGTCGAAGAAGAAATCAATTCAATAAACTTAAGGTAATCTCGCTGTATCGGCTTGATGGGAGTTAAGCAGAGAGGGATGCAATACCTGTGTTGTTTACCTGTACCGAGCTAGAAGCTAGGGCGATAAAAAGTCGTTTGGTTTTCGACGGCTTTAGTGGTCAGGTTCGTTAATACAAGGGTGTACGGACAAAAAAATGTCAATAATAAATTTGCAATAGAATTTATAGCCACTGAAGATTTAATTTTGTAACTAAAAAAAAAACTTCAAAAAGCAGCGCAAATTCGTAGTTAATTAGTAAATTAGATACGACTATTAATTTTTTTAAAATAAAAATGTTGTAGCTATACCGTACTTGACTTACGAATTTATGAAAAGCAAAACACTATTTGCTGAAACCACGATTTTATAATTACGCGTAATTAGTGTGTCGGAAGTCTTTCATATTTTAGTTTCTGGCAACATTTTGGTCTAGTAGTAACTCATAACTTCGTAAATATTTTTAGTTCCAATCGCGAATTGCGTAAAACTGAAAGGACAAAGTTGCCTATTTGGGGTATTAGAGAATTGTTCTACGGTAATTTTAGAATTGAAACTTTTAATTAAATTTACAAGGAAGGATTTTGTAGGGCAAGAAAATCTAAAAATATCATCTTCACATTTTTCCATCCTAAATCGTTCATATTTTTACAAATAACATCTAAAAGTGATTTGGATAGCTCGGGGTTTCTTAGACTGCCAACTAGATTATTAATTTTTGAATAGGGTTGATGTATTAAACACACAAGTATTAATAAAATGTAAATTTAATTTTTAAATGGTGATGTTAGAACAAGGGGTTGCCGGATCATAATTAAGTATTTTCTGTAGGGCAGTCACGAAGGAGTTTTAAACTTGTTCACCTATATTTGAAAGCACGTGCTCGCGTGTAGCAGCTGCCATTTTGCAGCCCAGACATGTGGCCAACGAAAAAAAATTAAAAATCAAAATGCTTACTTATATAACTAACTAGTCGACCTATATAAACTCCAGACGCTTAACAATGCTGCCATTCTTTTTTTGGTTCTCCTCTTTTTTTCTCGGCTCATTTTATGAGCCCGAATTCGCGTATATTCCGAAATGTAACCGAGGTCAGTAAAGTCGAGTGATGCTTTTTTGTTCTCAACTTGTTCGAAGCTCGTGCATGCTTTGGTTTTTTCAGTCGGCGATATCCATAATAATAAATAAATTAAAATGTTTTTAGCCTTTTACTTACACCGTTATTGAGCGCGAGATTAACTACTAATTATAAATTGTTTGCTTCGAACCGAATAATTATTTCAAAGATATTACTATTATCAATTATCGTCATTAAGGACTACCTAACGTTAATGCATTAAGTAGCAACCGACTGTCAGTTTCAGCCTTGTCTATTTACATTAGCGTTCGTCAAGTCACTAACAACAGTAGACAACCCCCAAGACTCTTGTTCTGTATATCTTCGTTCAATGTTCAATCATGAATACGTATAGCTTATATCAACTTTCATCATTCATGAGACGAACAGATGACAGTTTTCTAGCTATACGCGTGCAATAGCCTAATTTTGAACTAATAAAGAGTTCAAAATTAGTTGCTAAATTAATTCCTCGCTCGTTCATGAATAAACAGAAGGTATAAATCTCAATCGTCCAAGGGCGTTTATCAAGCTCTAAGTATCGATTAGTATCAGATAAAGTGGTAGAGTGAACAGAAATTTGAATCACTACTTTTGAGGCGTTATGTCGGATCCAATCCTAATCTTGAGTCCCGAGTTCTGAGATCTTTGTAACTACTATTTATACAGGGCGTTTCTGAAACAATAAGGCTTAAAATAAGGCTTTGGCTGAGAAGTTGTATGTTATAGGGCCTTAAAGTTAAATCGGGTTTCTTTTCTTTTTACCGTCATTTCCATAAATGTAAAGATATTTATTTTTTTATAAGTTAGGTTTCCCCTAAGAGGCACCTAACTTAATTTTTTATGGCTACTTGCTAATTGCGTGTCACAACGACAATCCAAAACTTTGATGAGCCATTTAAGGCGAACAGTTGTACTTACGCACATGAAGTAAGAGTAGATACCTCATTTTTGTGGTTTTTAATTTTTGTTCAGATGATAACCTCTTATTTAAAAAAAAACGTTTACAAGTAACAAATTTATAGCTAACATAAAACTGAGAAGTTAGGTTAAGTCTAACAATTTTCTATTGGTGTTCCAAATTTGAAATCAATCATAAGTAAATTTAATTTTAAGGCTCTATAACTTTATAACGGTTATACTTTCTACCAATGTAAACACCCTGTATAAATCATTATTTATAGATGCTTTTGATATGGAATTAATTTTTAGCCAATGTGTCCTCGACTCTGGAACGTTATACCTTTATACCTATTGGAATGGGAATAGTCTTGTTCGTCTTTGTTTTCTATATTTGTGAATTTTTCTTCACTGAGACGATTTTAGAATGTGAAAATCTGTAAATACAAAAAACTTGTCTTTTCGCCTGTTCTTTCAAAACTTATCCTGATCGCACTAAGAACCGATCTATACTAAACATTGAGTAAAGACACACGAGGGTATTAAACAATAAATAATCAATGCTTGTACACAGAGTTGAAGTGAGAAAAACAGTATCTCTAACATAGTAAAAATAACAAAATATATTTATTAAACAAAAACAATGAGTAAGAGTGTCAAACAAACATATTACCAACTCAGGACACCTTCTCGTTTGTTTGAATTAATATACAAAATTGTAATAAATAGCGTAATCCCTAAACTCACCCTTTAGCCTAATAACAACAACTTTCTTCTCCTCTCGGCTCTCGCTGCTTTTCCATTTATTAAAATTAATTAGTTGCTTTTGTAATCGTAGTCTTTAATTTTAATTGAATAATTTCTATTGTTACAGGAATCTTCACCAACTTTGACGCTCATATCGTCAAAGGTAAGATGCACGCAATTTTCAATGTTTAAATGTACATATTGAAACGTAATATTTGTATTTTATTTTATTTTTGTATTAAGATATGTATATCGTGCATTATATTTGCTGTGTCAATATGTCCAAATATGTCCGAATTTTCATTTTCCTAATTATTGTTTGAGTAATACCACCTACCTATTTAAAAGCGGAATTAAAAAGTTACATGGAAAGTGATCAAAAATTGAAATACCTTAGTGGTTACCGTTTTGACGCACCTATTTATCTAATAAAATATAATTAGGCATTTTGGACGTAATGTAAACTCGATTAAGCCGATACTTAAGGAATTTATTTTAGTTCAAGATTTATAATTCATGTGAAGAATAGATAAATTCCTAAAATAAGCTCAAAATTATATGCTTTAGTTAGCGTTTAGTAGTTTTTGATTATAATATAATAGGTATTTCAAAATAAAATTACATCAAGAAGGCCTGTGAATGGTTTTAATATTAAAAAACGGCTAATAACGATAAAGCCTGGCACTTGTTTGCACTCGCGTCTTTATTGGGTGGATCTGGATTATTTAGCGATGGGGTAGCAAGCTCCCTGCATTAAGTGCACTTAATCGGGTTTATTGTACTACCTCCAAGCGGCCTCCCTGTGCCCATTAGATCTCGAGCCATCTTCTTGTAGAATGGACTCCAGGATTCTGGCCATGTCGAGCCAGAAGTCCCCAACACGGATCTTCTTATCGACGTTACGGCTGGACAGTTCAACCGTTTCGTCTTCTAATTCGCATTCACGACACATGGGACTATCGGAATATCTACCATGCCCAGAGTGTGGATATGTTTGTGTAGTCGACAGTGTCCCGTGAGTGTCCTAGCAATTGTTCGTAGATTAGTTCTGGACAGTATTTTGCCAGCTTCTTACTTCTTAAAAGGAGCCGGTAAAGCTCTTTTGCTTTGAGGGCAACTTACCTCACTTTTCCATCTTTCAGTCTGTAGTTAATGGGTATTATTTTTAAGGAGGCTATTAACAGTTGTTGTGGCTTGTTTGATGATTGGCTCAGGGCCACAGGGAAGGCTGTTTGAACATTGTTTTTGGATATCTGGTTCAGCAGCTCTATGCACTTTAACAGAAGACCAGAGGTCACCTTGCAGGTGTCTAAGGCTTGCGTCAAGGCTGCTTTACTGTTCGTCGGTATCAGTATTTTCTTGTTCGGGATTTTCCTGTTAGGATTTCGTTGGCGCCGTGTAATAACAAAGCTAAATCCAAACATGATGTGGATGAAAAGTTGAAAACCTTCACTAAATTTCCCATTTTTTACAATAGGCACAAGGAGATATTTAAAATTTCTGAAAAATTAGAAATTAGAAATTGAAAATCATCGCAAATTGATATAGTAAGTAGATTTTTTAGATTCTGATATTATGTTACTTTCAATTGTTAAGTATGCCCGCGAGTCACGCAAAAATCCCGGTCTCATCGCAAAATTTTATCACATCGATTGCCATACTTACTACTCTTACAAATTCTAACACGTAGAGGGAGAGAGAGTAGCTTTCCCTGGTTTACAGATTTGTGACCCACGCAGAGCCTACTGAAAGCAATAGTTTCATTTCAGGCGCACACATTAGAAAAATTCAGCTTGTGCTCTACTACCCAACTTTCCTTTGATAATCAACTCGCTAAAACCACAATTTTCATTAACCAATAGGTGGGTATATTTATGTTGTATTTTTAAAAAATGAATCATTAATTTCTACTTAAAAACGCGGGTGCTTTTCGTTTAATCTGTTTAAACAGAATCATTTGGTTTATTCACCTGTGAATGGTTTATAAGATATGCATTAAAAAAATTTAATTGAAATGACTAATTAGAAGTTCAAGGTCGTGCATGTAATGTACATTAGCATAAAGTGGTAAGCTCAATCCATCAATCAAAAATTGACCGAGACAAGTCTCAATTCTCAATGAAATTTTTGTACGAAGAATTTGGGCTTCCCACCGTAATTATTTCAAATCTGCCTAGTCGTAAGTTTTTTAAGCACTTTAATTTATATGTATATAGTTGAAGAAACAATAATTTTATTTGTTACCACTGCATATAGGAGCTTCTATAAGGTTTAATGTGTATGCCTAGAATATGGATGGGTTTAAGAACTAGACATACTTTCAATTTCTTTTAGATGCTGCCGAGGTTGTACGTATTAATTTATTTAACACAAGAAAAAAAGTGTGTGGGTTGTCGAGTTTTTTTACTCATTTTAAGTATCTTTAGTTTTATGTAGCTTCAGCAATGGTGTCTAAAGTCAAAGACATTTCGTACGAGTCCCTTGTTGTCTGTAATTTTTTTTATATCAGTTATTAAACTTTCGTGGTACTAAATCTTCTCTCTTTTCTAATACTAAATGGTATTCGATTTCTCGCCACCCTCCCCTTCAACTAGATCTCCACGATGATTATAAGTTCTTGTTTCTAGTACGGCGTGGCTTGATTTCTTTTAATTTTTGAAAGGCGAGCGGGCGAGCCCCCCTTCCTCGCGAACTTGCAGTTCTTTTGCGTGATTTTTATAGCAGCCATTTAGTCGTCGTTGATGAAAAAGGTATACGTATTGCGATTAGAATCGTGGTTAATAATAAACATGGTCGATGGTCAGTTAACGTTTGCACAAAAAAATATAAATAATAATGGCATTGTCCCCATAATCTGGCAATAAATATTTCGGAAACGCCGATTATAAATTTGTTTAGAATTCGCATCTTTAGCTCAAAGTATGGAGTTAAATAACTTTTTTGTGAAACACGAATGCAAATGAACTCGTTAAAATGAAAAATGTCGAAAGAAAAAAAGTTGGGAGCATTTTTATATAAAAGTACTTTTCGATAAAAGCGGACAATATAAATGACGTTAATTTTTGTGATTTTAAATCATCGATGCGACTATTTATTCTGAGAATAATAATCTGATCTTTCTTAACCAAACCAGTCGAAATATTCTATCTGGGAGTGGTAGGACCAGTACATGCTACATTATTTTCAATGCCTAATTATTGTTTACATCTCAAGGTGACCGTATATGTATGTGTAGTCATAAATACTGCTATATTTCTTAGCCAGGTAAATTTGGATACCTGTTCTTTAATGCAAGTTGGTTTAGATTCTACTTCGTGCCAGAGGCACCCAACATTTTAACCATTTTTCATACCATGTCTTACATACTTTTATCCTAATGATTCATGTACGTCCCTCTTTACTTCGACTTTTAGAAATCTTGTACTTGGTACACAAAAGTTGTTATTTGCACATACCCGGAGCATTGTCCAAAATTCTCTTTGTCAAGATTTCGTGGTATCGCGGCAACCAAGTTTGTTTCATTTATTAGAAGCGTTGTCTTTAACTTTTAGGCGTTGCTGGTTTTTATAGTAAAACCGGCAATATGTAATGAATACTTTATAGCCCATGTAATGCTATATGCTCTCTCTCTACTTTTTAAAAGACTTGTTCATTAAATTCGTTGGAATGTGGTATTTCGGCGTATATTGACCACATAATCATTGACTTTTAACGCTTTGTCTAGTGTAGATTGTTGGTTAAATTCAAATTTATAAATTGATTCTACAATTTTTTTATTATGATATAGTTTTAGAGCATCTTCCAACTTTCTTTATGTTTGAGAGGCTTGTAAACTTGTCGGCGCGATCTTTATGTTAAAAATAATAGGTTGTGCTCTAAATTGAGTATTTCTAATTACTTAAAACGTTTGGTTCAGGTAGTTTCTTTTAGAAATGGTGCGATAAAAAGACTAATAAAATGGAAAACGATACCTAATATTTAAGACCGTGCTGTTAAAGATTAACTTTACCCCATCCATGCTCGAAACGCACCTTTAGCTACATGTCGTCACCGAAATACCGATTAATACGAATTTCCTTCCATTTTTTTTCAATAAAAACCTAATGAATAGGTAATGAAGAAGGGGCAGCAATCGGGATTAATAAAGTAATATAATATAGTCGTCACGAAATACAAATAAACGAAAAATCAATCACCTCAGGCAAGGCCTGTTTGAACGATTTTAAAGTTGCACAACTCACAACTCACTTATTTGTCTAATGCAAATAACTCACGTTAAGCCTCGTTTTCAGAGCACAATTGGGAGGCGTCTCTGGACTCTGGTCTCTGGACTGGACAAGTTTCGCATACACCTTGTCACGATTAGGAACAACCGTGAAAATTTCGACTCAGTATCGCCCCGCGATACGTATTGGATAACTACCGTACACTTCTGTTCTATTGTATATCCCCGCAGCCGGAGAATTTTCTCATTGATGTTTTTTTATTGACAATATGCAACTCATCTTTAACAATTGGAGGGTTTTGCTGCAGCTATCTTTATCGTTTCATAATGATTTATTTCACGATACATTGACTTAGAGATTCCTCGAGAAAATGCAGCATTGGGCGATAAGTTAGCTGAGCGCAGAGGGTATGGGCATTGGGTAGAATTTCGTTGAAAGACTCTCACCGGCTAAACCACACCAGTACACCTCCGTTTAATGAATATACCTTTTCTGTTAGCCCCGATTACGTTTGTTAGTTGTCCATACTAGTTTCAAATATGTTCCAGTTCCTTGCATCTAAACAATCTATGGTCACCGTCTCGTCCACTTCTCCAGTTTGGCACTATTGGCAGAGTGTGTTGCCATATATCCCCCGCTTGTTAAGATACATCCCCCCCCCATGTCCTGCAATTAACCGTGATGTGCAAAAGTTGTGTTTTAAATGCAGTTTGTGCCGCTCTCTTACTGATTGGAAGAATTGTTTTGTCTGTTGATCGTTGTTTCTGCCCATCTCTGCTCCCAGGCTTCTAGGGCCCACTGTCGTAATTTGTAATTGTCGTGCTGTTGGTGCTGGGTTGATCAGTTGATGCTTGGATGACTTTTCTTTTAGTTCTGGGTTCGGATCAAGGTTGGACATGGGTGTTTTGTTATATGTAAGACCTTTATGGCTTATTGTTATTTAGAAGATCTGTTGTAAGAGTTCGTGATGTTGATAGTCATTTTTCGAGCATTGTCTGTTTTTAGTGAGTGAGTGAGTGCTCTTTCAATGGTTGTGAGCAATATTTGGGTTATCGAAGAGCGTTCGGGGTATTTATTTGCCTAATGGATGGTCTTTTATTGTTGTTAATAATGTTGCTACGCCTGCTGGCTGTATATTGGGGTTGTGTATTACGATGTTAATGTACATTTCGTTGTCTGGAGGAATAGCTGGTATATGTTGCCGGTATTATTTCTGTTATTTTCCAAGTCGGTATTAAGTTGGAAATCTCTTCGTCAGTTTCCAGCAAGTTCAGGGACAGTCTCGGTAGTAGTAGCTCTTCTAGTACGTCATGTTGCTTTGCTTTTTTGATGAAATAGTGAGCGACTAGCGTTTTTAAGTAGATGTCTATGGGCGTGAGGTCCGCCAACATTTCGGCCGCCTCAGTCGAAATCGTCCAATAAGCTTTGGCCATTTTATGAACAAATTGTCTTTGGGTTGTTTTTAAAGGTTTCATTATGTGGAGAGTTCTATAAGAGGGATTGTAGAGAATGGCGGGAGACAGAAAAAAAATCGAGAGCAATCATGAGCAATAGTAGGTAGAGAAAGAACCGTCTCTTCGAAACGTTACTATTATAATAAATTAATAGTAGGTAACCCAAGTGAGTTATTCCTTAGAAATATTTTTTATGTGGAACTGTTTCATTACGAAGACTAAGTTTAATTGGCTGCTAGAAAAACTTAATTACAAACACAGTTTTTGGTAATTGTAATTGTTACTAAATGCTGAAAGGAAGTTTACAATTCTAATTATTTTCTGTTACGTTGATGTGAAGTAGTAATTTAGGGTCAGTTCAACTCAATTATTCTATTTGATCATGCTCGATTTTCTTGTATACATTCCGCCTCTAACCTACTACTCTAAACATGAAGTTGAATATTAATTTTGTAGTTGTAATAACTACTCTAACGAAGTTACTATTTGTACGCTGGAGAGTTTTAGAAAGCTCGCGCATAAAACTGTATATCCGCAACTTCTTAGTAAAATAAACGTTCCCGAACGCTACCCTTAGGCCATGATTTCATCGTGCTTGTACCTTCGTCTGATGTTCACAATTTTTCATTTATAAAGCTTCAATTCCTTTTACTTTATTACAAGCGTCTAGTTTGGTTATAGAAAATAGGAGTGCCTTTGGCTCTTCTAGCATTTGTAATTCGTAGTTAAAGACGAGAAGGGTGTATTGATGTAGTTTCAGCCCCAATATGGAAAAAGAACAATTTAAAGATTCAAATTGTTTGTTATTCGACGTATATTTTTGCCTTTTGGACCTTTTGGAAAACAGAAAATGTTTATTCCTGGTTTGAAAAACATCTTTCCACAGATTCCATTATCTATTAGTTATCAGTTTATTTGGCGAAAATAGCAAATGGGCTATAGCTATAGCATACAATCTCTCGCCCGATTGGTTGGGGAGAAATTGGAACCATCAGAAGAGGATTTGTAAACTCATTTCATAATGACGTTTGTAACGTGTAACTGGAAACGTCAAAAACAAACCTAAGTAAACTCTAATTAAGAGCACCTACTTTGTAAATACGCCACTACATACATAGTTACAGTTACCTATAGTTACATATATACTACATATTAGTTACAGTTACCCTACGTACAATGAAGTTTGATGTTATTTCCGGTGAAACCGGAATACCAATAATACGTAACCTAATCCGTGGCAACCCGGTATATTTATAACATATTTGCGAATAACGAGAAACACGAGACTTTATTACCTTTTTCAATCGTTACCACGCATTTCTTTTCAAGCATTCTGAAAGAATGCGGAAAATCTTTGTGCTATTATTTAATTATTTTCAGTTACAAACAAATGAATCGATAAGTCGATTCAATGAATCGCGTTTGATGAGACGAATTTTGGGAAAAATCTGAAATTGTAGGTTTTTCTTTCTCTTACATATTAATTTTCGATTACTATCAAATAACGATCGACTCGGAAACAGTAGGATGCTTATGGATAGGTTGAAAAAGAAAATTTTCCACCAAAAGTGAAATTTTCGCAAGGCTCAATTATGTGGCAAAAGTGACGTTAAAAGGAAAAATAAAAAATAAACTTTCTCGGTTTATCTTGACAAAATGCTTTTCTACGATTACTCTTATACTCTTAATATATTTTTTATGTTCCTGTTTACTGAAAAGTTTTGAATAAAAAAACTGTTTTTGAGTTAAAAACGATATAAAAACTAGGTATAATAATAAACTTTTCGTATCATGTAAAGCACTATGACTGCAAGGCATTTGTGATGTGTGTATCCCTATAATTTTTAAGATATACGATTTGTTCATGAGTAGCCACGATGGTATTCTTATAAGATCTTTATGGGTATTTGCTCTATGGTAGTTGGGATACTTATAATTATATTTCGAAGTAGATTTTTTTAACTATAACATGATTGAGAGAGGTCAAAAAATAAAATTCGATGCATTATGGGCATGAAACGTACGTTGTGTGCTGTTAAAAAGTTAAAATTATTTAGCCCACAATTTGATTGACAGTCTAATTGCGGCTTACAATTACCTGTACCAGAGATTTCAACTTGGATGTTAACCCTAGAGCGAATTAGGGATTTAGTTATGTTTTTAAACTCATCATCAGCTGAGAGTAAAAGTTAAAATATCATATTTGAACATGTAATTTACTAAACCTAAAGTAAATTTTTTTATCTTATTCGGACTTCTTGGGCTGATTACCAGAAAGAGTGTGCTCCTCGAGGGGCGGTTTTTAAGTCGAAATTTGCACGTTTGCTCCTGTTCTTGCTCTAAAATATGTGTTCAAAATAAATATCCAACTAAGGTGATAGGAAAGCCACACTTGGTGAGCTGTGGTGTGCATCAAAACAGTATTTCTGGGGGCCCCTTTATATTCTTTTCCTATTAATTTGCAACAAAGTCTCTTTTTTCAATTTATTAGATGCAATCGAAACGAAAAATGTAAGAAAGCATTTTGACCAACTTTGTATAAACTGAAATCAATGACGTCGGCAAAAATTTGAAATCAGTTCTTTAATCAAGATTCTTTCCCTTTATACTTCGCGTAAACAAAGTAAATAACAAACGTGTAATCAAAGTTTCAAAGAAATTTTATCGAATGCAGAATGTAGAGAGCACAAACAAATTCGATAAAAACAACCGACGTCCTACATTCCGAAATTGCAAAAATTAGTTTTCTTGTTTTCTATTACCGCGTAAAGATTTTGAAAAGGCTCTTCTTCTAGTGTTGTGTAGTTGTCGAGTTATTAAAAGCTCTTGGCTATTTTCCACAATTTGATTACACAACAATTGCTTTAACTAATCTTATTTATGTTGTTACTTTTCGTCGAATAAAAAGAAATACGATATATGCGACATTGCAATCCAATAAGTACCACTTTATTTCAACTTGTTTAGAAGAGCTTTCTTTATATCGAAAACTCACCTCGTCGCGAAGGCTTTGGCGCCGTGGCGCCGGCGTCGGCAATTTTCAACTTGGAGAAATCTAGAAAAGGAGAGAAAACTGCATTTTGTCATCAAAATAATTACACCCACGCGTATACACGTGGCACAACTAAAGAGCGTTTACCTCTGTAATTTTTAATCTTTGATGTTAACCAAGTGATATAAAAATACATTTCTAAGAAGTTTTAATGTAAGTAAATTAAATTATAAAAGTCGCCATCAATTATTACGTTACAAAATTGCTACATTTAATTACGCAATTTTTGTTTGACGATGTGAAGGAAGGGCGTAGCCGAAAAGGCGCTATGAGCGAACCATTTACAATGTACATGTGCTGTACATTTACAATGTACATGTGCTGTACATCGTAAATTCTACGAGTACGAGGATGATCCCAGAAGTATTGCACGCTGTGCATGTGCACCCAAGTCTTTGGAGTTGAACCTTTTGAAAACTTCACAAAAATGAATTAATCCCATGTTTTTGATTTTGATTAAAATAATTTTGAGTTGAAATGTGATGCAATAGCCTTGGCGTTCTTTCGCGAAGGTGGTTAGGCTAATAGAAAACCATCGACGCCATGGAAGACGAAGATCGGCGCTTCAACGGTAACAAACTATCGACAATATTTTGAAAGAAGGCACACGTATGGCTTCTGGCCAGCGAATGTGTATAACCCAAATCATCCACAAGAGAAGGGTTGCTGTTTGTTGAGCCATCCATAAGCCCTTTAATCTCTAATGAATAAAAAGAAATCTCTAACCGAGTTTACAGTCCGGACGTGACTCCATTTTACCATTTTAAGTTTTCTCGCCACACCGGAGACTTTCTACTTCCCCTTTCTTTTGTAAAACACATTTCAAAGTCCGGACTTGCAAAAAAATAGTTGAAAATTGGCAAGAATAGCAAACATTCTGACTGTAAAAAATGAAAAAGTTAACAGCATGGCTTGAGAGCATGAGAACCTGGAGCATGAAACAGGAGCATGAGTAATTGATACTCTACCCTTATAAGACTTTTCACCACTGGTAATCAAGTAGAATCACGAACGTTTTACGGATTTCAGAGATGGTTCACTTTACAATAGACTATGACGTCCATTTTGTAATATGTAATAAGGTAACCCTAAATTTTTAATTATTTGTCACGAGCTAAGTACCTACTCGATGAAAACTCATGCGGGGTTAAATAATCACCGCTAAGTCGACTAGATATTGGACCATTATAACTCTTTACAAGTGCAATTTCTTTGGTACGCCGTTTGCGGTTATATGCATTTTTATCATAACTCGTAATCCTACTTTAACAATAGAACTACCGAATTCGCGAAAGATTAAATTGGGCAGCTTTTAAGCTGCGAGGTCAACCGGTCCTTAAAAAAAGCGATGTGATATATACGAATACAAATGCATTCGGTTCAATATTAGTATGTTAGCTATTCAATTTAAATCCTTCCGCTTTCTAGTTCGAAACTATAGAAACCAAAATTCGATTATAAAATAATTTTAAAACGTTTTTTATTAATACGTTAAATTTTCGTTCTTTATGATTAATTTGTACGATTTAAAAACTTTATCACTCGAAATCCAATACAGGCAATTTATGTAATAAGCTGTTGAGTGATGTACTCGATTTAAGTGAAAAGTCCGAATCGGACCTCCTTCTGTGCTCGATCGAATCCTTAATAAACGATATTGATTTTTAATATAGAAACAACTCTTCAAAATAGTCCCGATGGTATTACGATAAGCGATAAGTCAACCGAATGATACAACTTGTCAAATAAATATCTTCATTTCGTATATTTCTATTCGGTTTGGGATTAAATTGGAGCAGAAAAAGTAATTGTTTCGCCAAAACGCAAATTAAACGATAGAAGTTTATTCTCGATACCGAAAATTATTAAATTTTTTCCATAATAACAGGCAACTATAATAGTCTGGCTCTGGCATGTTAAAAAAATGAGAAATGTATCGGGCATTTCCTCTAAATTTAAAAGAAGCTCGCATGCATTTTTCATATAGTCGTGAATTTTAAATATTTCGAATTAAACGTTTAGTAATAAAACGTTTCAAAGCTACACTTTGATATGCTAATTTAAGACTAGATTTAGGTAATCTAGTATGCAATTGTAATTAAATAATAACTTTGTTATGTCTGGATATCAAGGTAAAATAGATTTATTTTTAAAAACCTATATTAAATGATAACCGATATTGCAAGAGAATAAATTTTAAACTATTAAACAGTCAATCAAAATTTTAGTAACATCAGTAACGTGTTATTTTATAATATTTGCATATTTTTAAAATTAAATTTGATTAAGTTTTAACACGAACGTACATTGTTGTTTACAAGGAAAGGCAAATAAAACTGTATACCTTATTTGCTTATACTATTAATTAATTTACTTTATGCTCCTTTTTCGTATTCGTTTAACAGAGGTATCATTATACCGGCAAATTACTCGAAATTCTCTACATTTATATTTGAAAACCGATACAAATGGTTCTTCGATTGCTTCTTCTTTTCCTATTTTTATATTTTTCAAGTTGCAGCTCTCCATAGATTGTGTAGTTTAGCGCCTTACTTGGGCCAAATTGGGACACATTATTGGTGACGTATTCTGATGGGTTTCTCAGTTCTGGTTTTTCATTTGAGACTAATCCGAATAAAATCCAAGTAGTTTTCATGAAGAAAGGCTATATGTGAAAATGATGAAACTAACACAGAACTTTCCGAGACTTCCGTTTACTGTTCCCAAAACACTGAAGGACTACTGTGCTCATTTTCAGCCAATTAACAGTAGATATGGCTTCATTTTCTCAGCTTTGTATATACACTTTTCTCGTTGAAATGAAATGTTCGTTGTGTTGGGTGTGTACCATCCAATTCCATTTTTGCCTTTATGTGCAGTACTTGCGCAATTTATTTTTCTCCAGTAATCACTAATACAGGATGATTTATAATGGACGTAGAAAACTTCGCCAACTTATTAATGCAGGAAATCAAAATTTAATTAATATTTTAAATAATTCGATATTTTATACAGGGTGTTTCTAAATGGGCGGATAAGAACAGTATCGCCATAATCTACAAATAAAACCGAATAAAAAGTTCCTTTGTGATTTTGCGTTTTGACGAGTAACTAGTACTTTTTCAGAAACTTGATTTTAAAGAAAACTGAAAATTGTTGAAAAATATTTTTGATTTTAAAAGATGATCTGCCACTTGCTACAATTAGTGGTTTTGTTTTTTATTTGCCAGTTATTACTTTTACCTACTGGCTTAACTTGAGTCCCTAATAATTTGTAATCAAGATACATGGAAAAATACTCCTCAAAACGCAAAATAGTAAAGGAACTTTTTATTCGGTTAAATTTGTTGATTAACTTGTTACTGCTCATATCCGCCAATTTCGAAATACCCCGTATAAAATGTCTTCCTAGTATGTCACTAGTACTAGTGACATAGTACTAGTCACCTAGTATGTCTTCATTTTCGATTCATAACGAAATCACACGTAGAAGTTGGTTGATGAAGGTTTGCAACTTTTGTATATGGACTGTTTCAAATTTATGCCTTTCCACATGCACGAGGATCTCGGGAATCGAGCTAAGGTCTTGAGGAATCGCAGATATTCTGAAGATAGTAGGTACTATGTATTTACAACATTCAGAATTTCAACAACAACTAACCACAAGTCAGCCAAAACCACTAGACAACAGCAAACAAATAAATTAAACAAAAAGAAAAGTAAATAGATAAATACTAAAAAAAATAATATATAGTTTTAAAATATCACAGAGCAAAAAATATTATTGAAACATCATCTGGTCGAACATGGAGTCTCATCTGCCTCTTGTGATGTTGTAGCAGGAGCTGCTTGATCAGCCAGCTCATTACCGACAATTACCACATGCCCTAGAACCCAGACGGGTTCTATGTACCTATTTTTTGGACATGTGTCAGTGATAGT
Organism: Malthinus flaveolus; assembly: GCA_950108345.1. Classification (NCBI taxonomy): domain Eukaryota; kingdom Metazoa; phylum Arthropoda; class Insecta; order Coleoptera; family Cantharidae; genus Malthinus; species Malthinus flaveolus. The sequence continues at coordinate 30,647,417 of OX467285.1, forward strand.
AAAAGAATAAGTATATAATATTTGCTATTAGATGATGAGTCCATGAAAAACAACTCCTATAAAAAATACAAAAAGCACTACCCACTTCCAAGTTAGTCTTTGATCTATCTGTGTAAATAATTTTATAACCAGAAAGCTTAGACAACCGCTCCTGAAACTTAGAAGACGTTTACATTTTTTTATATCTTATCAAGTCCATGTGAATGTTGTATTTAGTTGTAAATTTGTTTGAAAATCTGGAAATGAAAAGGAAAAAACAAGAGGAAGATTTATTTGGAAACAAGTTAATAGTTTATGAGCTCTACCAAGTAATGGACAAGCGATAGTGGGTATATTGACATATTTTTTTAGAAGGTATTTGAGAAGAAGACGTTTTTTCGCAAGTTTAGAGGGGGAATACCCGATTCACTCGTTCTAAAGACTGCGAAACTGTGAAAATTCAATTTCTTCGTTGGAAAAATACCGTCTTTAGATTACTTGTTTTGTCATTTCGATATTATTTTTCCTCTTTTAAATTCTTCTTCGCGTTTAGTAGGTACAGTATCTTCTTAGTCGGCAAGAATTTGTTAGATATTAGGTAAACATTGCTGTACCTACCTACTTAGATATTACCATATTTTATACTTTTCGTATTTTATGAATATATCAAAAATCATTATAAAAGAACCATACAAATCGCGTTTAGAACGGAAATTTACTGACCTGTAACTTCAATTTTCAACATCAAAAATAATAAAACGTTTGTTGTAAAAAAGAAAAAGAAACCGTTTATTCTTATCGGCATTTTAAAAGTAATTTGAAACAATAATATTATGCCGTTTTCTATGAGAACCATTTAATTACTCTTAACGTTTATTATAGTTTATAGTATTTCGAAAAGGGGAATAATTTATTTATTTGAATTTAAACTCGTAAAAAAACTATCAAATCAATAGGATAAAGATAAATCTACTTATGGTAATATTAACTAGAAAATTTCAGGTAGGTTTATTGTTTTGTTGTATGGGTACTGATTTTTAACGATCCAAAGTTCCTTGAACACATTTTTAAGACAAAGAATAAAGAATTTGTTTTTGTTCACATAAAAGTTGTCCAGCGACAAACGTGAAATGCGATTTGATTCTGTATTAACTATTAACCACATGCCCGAATTTGACAATTGCATTAGAGATATTTATAGAAACTAGCCTTTTTTAATTTAAAATTCTGCCGTTCGGGTGTTAAAGAAGTTGGAACAGCTAACGCCGAAGAATTCAAATTAGTAGATGATCTAGCAGCGAGTGGGCTTCGGTGCAAAAACATTCATGGGCCCTAATATTTGAGTGCTTTTAGAGACCTAACCATTGGCGTAGCGATATTATATCGAGTCTAGGTTTCAAAGAGTTTCTACAAGTCTCCTATAGCGTCGTAAGCGCAAACTTTTGGTATTTTCGACTTCCAACAGAGCTTAGATCAACTTTATGAATTTTTTATACATATTATTATTGTACGGTGAAATTAAGCAATTTTTTGCTTATGCTGCTAATTTTCCTAATGCTGAGGGCTGAAGTTTGAATTTGTTACAATTAGGTACATATAACATATAACACGATGTTAATTTTAATTTTTATTAAAAGCGTTGCTTTTGGCCGTCTCTTTCCGGGTCTCTGAAACTCATAACTTTACGGAATCCTCGGAACCATTATATTAGTTACGCCAATGGACTCTCATTTTTCAAAATAAACTTGTCTATAAAAATTAGGTTCGAGTTCGAAGCTCGGGCATCTGCTTGCGAAAATATGAAGGTCCGGGTTCTACGATGCACGGGGCTCCAGGTCTCAGCAGCTCAGCACCAATGATATAATACTAACTAACGTACCTCCGCATTGAACTGCTCGGTGATACGTCCGCGTGTGAGCCGAATGCAACTCCTGAAAACAAATAGACCAAGAGCCCGCAACAAAAAAACCGCATGATCGCTTACCAAAGGTTTGACTTCAGAAATGGGTAGTGTCTAATGTACAGATAACATAATGCTTAGTCTGCCGTTCTCAAGTGGTCACTCAAATTGGCAAAATTGCCAAAATTGGCAAAATTTTTTTTTTCAAAAATCACCTTACAATCTCATTATTCCTACCAGGTTGGAATCAGTATCAAAATGTGGGGAAACATCATACTCAAAATAATCAAATCGGCAGATGTCCTAAGTGGTAGCCTTTTTGAGGCAGACGCGATTCAAAATGTCAAAAAATCGCTCACAACCGCATGATCTCTTACCAGGACAAATGTTACATCAAAATGTAGATAAAATTATGCTGATTCAGGATATAAAAAAAAATTTCACCGGCAGACGCAATCAAAGATCGTTCTTTCATCTCACTTTAACGCGTAAGCGGCCATGCGGCAGAACGAGACCGAACAAAGATCGTGAACAAATAAAGTGGTACGATTTTAGGCCAATGATCAGTAGAAGCTATTATAAAAAAATTTTTCATCTGAATCGTGAATGAGACTACCTTTAAATCGAACAAAGAAAATTGGTTTTTGACTATTATTTTGGAAAGGATGCATCGGAAGCCAAAAATACCTCAGTAGAAAAAAATAGCACTGAAAATTCTCAATAAGAAAGATTATATGAATTTTTTCTGTGCGAGTCATAGTTTCCGAGTTATAATACCTCATCGAAGTGAGGGGGAACTATACTAAAACGTGCAGTCCGCTTTCTCTTTCTCTTGCTTATATCGAAGAATAGAGTAGGTTTTCGATAAAAATGTATAGTACCGAAATTGTAGAGGGGAAAATTATCTATAAACTTGATACATAAAATTTATAACTAAGCAGACTAAGCATTATGTTATCTGTACATTAGACACTACCCATTTCTGCAGTCAAACCATTTTGTTGCGGGTTGAGTGCTCTTGGTCTAAAAGAATGACAGAGAGTGTTACATAAAATGTTTTCTATTAGACTATAGATTAGTCTTGCTAAATGAAGATGCGCGGAATACTGCAAAAGTGAACTTGCAATAAGTTGCTTCCACATCACAGAATATCTCATCGAATTAAAAAAAAATTTTTTGTTAAATTTTGATTAATTATTCCTTCACCAGCACCTTAATAAAGATACGACGATTTTTAATTTAAATTAAAACTCCCCGAAGATATTACAAGCGTAACAAAATTGTAACTGAATTTGAATTTTTTATAATTTACCTTGTCAACTTTCACATCTCAATTACTTCAATTTGAATTGAGAAATTTGGTTTTATTACCGTTTTAAAGTGTCACATATCAAGATCAACCTTAAATATTTTAAATTTGACTCATATAATTTCATGCTTTAGATTTAAATCTGTGGTTTACAGTACATATAATGAGTAATTAAGTTTTTGGTACATGTAATAAAATTACCTGGCCGAGGTTTTTTACATAATGTAATTATTCCAAAAAAAATAACGTAATTAAAATTTCATGCTTTGGAGGAATTACCGTTTGTGATGTTGATGCAATATTTTTATCAATTTTCGGTTATAGGTGCTAATTGTTTTAATTAAATATACCTATGTAGGTTATAGCTACTATATATGAACATGCACTTGCAAGGCTTTTGCCTATAATAAAATTGAAATTTTAATACTAAGCAGTGTTTCTAAAACGGCATCAGTTTGTATCTCCTATAACATATAACCGTTTCGACATCAATAATATGAGTATGAGTAAATTAATACAATAATTCTTAAAGAAAATCAGTTGGTAAAGAGTCTAGAAACTATTTATGAAAATGTAGGTAAGTACTAAACGAAATTGAGATAAGCTCTGTTGCCAGATTTATAATTTTCTTGAAAAAATAGGCACCAACTTTTTTTTATACTGTTTGAGTTAATTCTACATTTGTTATTACTACTGCTATCTTACAAATTAGAGTTTGCAAAATTTCTAGAAGAATAATTATTGTTTTGATACAGAAGTCACTTTACAGAAAATAGTACTATCATTTTCAGTGCGCTTTGAGGGCCACTGCTTAAAAAGTCTAAATCTACCGTTTGGCGTTTCAAAGTAGAAAATTTGATAAACAGGAATAGTTTGCGAGAAGACAGATATATTACTAATTTCCGAAAGCTCAATTATTCCAAAAAACTGGTACTATAAAATATGAATGAGTAAAAAAAACTAGAATATTTAAAAACTTATATATTTAATGCGATAATTAAGTTTGCAAAATTAAATAGGAGTGTCTGTCTGTGTCAAGTGGTACATAAGTATAAACTTAGCAATCATTACTGCTCGTATATCCTAAAAACTAAAAACTAACAAAAAATATAAAAGTTGAATCTGTTTTAAAATTTCCATATAAACGACTTTTAGCCAAATACGTTTGCTTGTACGTAGTCAATAAAAATATTTTGTCTATTAAAACCGCTATAATAAACTTCTAATAATAAATGTATTCTCGAAAAATGTTAATAAACGTTTGTGCTAATTCTTTTTGCAAAAAAAGCATAAGTCGTGCCCAAAAAGAGCATTAATTATTATGTTATCGATACTGTTTGCATACAGCGTGTCCACTTAAACTGTATCTTTTAGTCATCTTCGTCTATTTTTAATAGTCTCGATTATTACTTCGAGTGTCTGTTCTTCGCTTTAAACACAATTAAAATTCTCAATATGTATATGATTGCTTTTGTCGAGTATTTAACAAAGAAAATCAAAACGATGAGAGATTAATTTATGTAATTATTCCTGTCAGTACCGCAAGTACAAAAAACTCAAAAAAAACCTGTTTCTAATCACATTTTTAGATAGTAATGTTTCATCTACTATGCTTTGTACCTACTCGTGGGTTGATATTATAAAATGACGTCATATATTTTATATTCTTATACTTTAAAATAATTAAGCACGCCGCGTCTACTATTTACATGTGATTTTTTTTTAATTTGAATATTTTATAGACAATCCGAAGGAGACACTATTAGTAGAATATTGAAAAAAGGCGCATACCTATAATAATCCAACATTTGAATTTTTTTCTCAATAATGAACATTTTAATTGCAAATGAAAAAACTAGTTTTAACCTTAAAAATTTGTCTAATTTGCTCGCTTCCTAACCATTAAAATTAAATATCTGATGTGGGATAAATTATAAAATTTGTCGAGTGCGCCTACTTGATAATGATAAGGATTGACTTGTGCGCTATTGCCATACATGTGTCAGTTTGTATACTGATTGTGGTAGAAATCAAATTACGACAAGACATTTATTAGTCATATTGCCCTCTTTAGGTTCCAACTAGGTGCAATCAATCAAGTAAAAGGTGAGAAACGATTATCTGAAAATTGAGAAGAGTACACTATATCTTCAAAATATATATTCTTATTCCTAATGCTCCACTTTTTAGGGTTGGTTTGATTTATTTAAGATTATATTTTCACTGTCCATGTATTTTACCATTTGCTATTTTTTATTTACTTATCTAGCTAGGGTGATCAGTAGTTACACATTGAAAATATGAAAACGGGAGTCAGTGTGATGGCGTGGTTGGTGTAAAGAAATAAAAAAGAAAATTAGAGCCACCGGCAGTTTTTGCGAAAGTGGGCTTTGGAAGCCGTAGATTAGAACACATATAAACTTCGAAACCATATCAATAACTCGAACTCGAACAAAATCAGACGAAATAGCATCGGTATCTTCCGATGACGTAAATATAAAAATCTTTGAACATCGGAACAAAATGTAGAAAACAAGACGTCACCCGCACGTCCTATATGGTTTTGTTTATGCAAAATTGTGAAAAATAGGACAAATGCAAAACACTTGGACACGTGGACACGTGGACACACTGTATGTGTAAATTTGCGTTAGTAAACGGCTACAGTTTGAGCTGCGCCCAAATTACAAATTTCCTCCAACCAAAGATGTTAGTGCTCTGTAGTAGAGGTATAGCAAAAAGCAAACTTAATAATGAAAGATAAAAAAAATTGGCGGTATTAAGTTAAATTAGACACACAAAATATATTTCAATTACCTGATAGATATTTAAATTTTTTGTTCGCCTTTTTTATAATTTTATTCCATTCGAAACAGACACACGACGTTTATAATAAGTGCAACAGAGAAAATGTTTAAATTTGTGAGGTAAGGATATATTATTTATTGGTGTGAATGACACGCAACCTCTATAGTTCTGGAGGCATTTAACTAGGTGCTATGTGTTAGAAAGAAAACATTTTTTTATTTTAAATATTTTGTGAGCAACTTCCAATAAGTAGGACTGAATAAGATTCTGCGATAAGCTCATGTTTGTAAAAACTTATTGACGTACTTAATTATTAAAAGTTGTTTTAAAAAAATTAAACAACAAGAATATGAATACGCAAGTAGATGCTAATTCCGACTGTTCTAAATGAACGTCAACTTTTTCGGTACACATGACGTGCTGAACGCTGCACCTAGGTGCAGTGCGCAGTTCTTTCGCAGTACCAACTGCAAGCTGAAACGACTTCATAAAAGCTAAGATCGTAAATGTCATCAAAAATCTAGGCGAGTATCTCCAACTGTTGCTGTAGGTAATAGGAGTTTGAATTTAAATAAAACTAATGAATATGTTGGTTTCAACAAGCTGCTGTGTGCTGAACGCGGAATTATAAAAGAACTCCAAAATTGCTAATTGCGACTACACCCACTGCACATTACGACGGTTTTAGACAAAACAGCAACATAATTGTATTAAAAATCGTAATGAGTAAGAATCTTTAAAACTTATTTTCTTCCTAACGGGAATTGCGAATTGATAACTCCAAAGATCGATCCAGACTACTACCATTAGCAAGAACGTCCAAATTTGATTATGAAATTGACTCCATGCTAATGTTTAATAATTATTCAGTATATTATTTTCCATTTATTGAAGCGCAAATTTTTGCGGATTATTAATTGCTATTATTGAATGTACTAAACAACTAATGCAAAATGAACGTGAAAATTTCGATTTCTGTACAAATCGAAAACAGAAGTACTACTATGAATTAACAAAGTTTCTTTTGTTCTCAAATTCAATTGCATAGTATATTATACTAGATACTAGCAGCAAATCTGTAAAATTACATTTTATTTTTATAAAAACAAGTCATGCTTTGAAGTATTTGATGTACGAGTACCAAAATAATTTCGCCACTCTTGCTATGTCTAAGAGAAGTATTTCCGTTTTCATTTATGATTCTTTTCAGACAAATAGAAATATTTTTAGTTGAAATTTTTTTAATAGAACACACGATAAGTGTAGGCTTAAAACGTTTGTGTGTATTGCGTAAAAATATACGCACACTCACGCGTAAATATAAAAATACACATACGCAGCGCAGCAACCGTCAGCCTCTTTTAAATAAATTACTCCCGTCTTTGCCCTCAAAGATACTTTTACGAAATATCGAAATATTCAACTTTTAAACAAAATATATTGCAAAACTTTTTCTTTTATTCCGACACCTATTTTTTTGGTACATTGGACAATGTTTGACGTTTTCGGTGCAACTTACTTACTACTGAACTACTCTATGGTTAATTGCTAGTGTTAATAGGAGTATACGAGAGGTAAATTAAAGTTTTAGGTTTGCCTTTCAGTCTCAGTGACTAAATTATTACAAATTACATATTACATTACTTTGACTCTGTTTGCAAAACAGCAAAAATTACTTTACATGTTTTGCCAGGAAGCGCTTTTTAACACGCTTGGTAATTTCGATGATGTTTTTATGTCCCAGTAACCATTACTCGAAAATTTGCTATTTAAGAAACAATCAGATTTAGGTATAGGCTGTTTTATTTGTGTTTTGTCATTTTACGTAAAAAATGAGTCGTGAGGCTCTTGTTTTAGAAATTTAACTTGAAAGTACGAAGTAGATTAATCCTCCTTGGAGAAAAAGTCCACTACCTCGTCCACCTCGTCCACTACTTATTAAAAATTAAAACAAACTGAAAATTTATTTTGAACACTGCATGCTTATATGAACGCCTTGATGTTGATGTACTATGGACTAATATGTTGTGGTAATTTCAGTTTTCAATTCAAAATACAAAGTATATACCTAGTGAGTGGATGTCCTGTAAAAAAAAAATCGGTCGGCTTCTGTAAAAGTTGATCATGAACCCTCGGTATAGCTCGTAGATATTAATTTTTTGTAAAGCAGTTAAATTTTTGGATCTGTCATGAAGCGACGGAAAGCGTGCCCTTTAAAAGTAGCAAAGCTAAAAAGCTTTTTAGTAGGCATTTGTTATTATAATACTAAATAATTGCCTTAAAAGTAATCTCATAAAATTCTAATTCGAAGAGATGTTTAAACAACTCGACCGCGAAATTGCGTAAAGTAGGTAATTACACGAGTTGAGTATTAACCAGTAGTCGTAATAACAGGTATTAACAGGTGAGATGTAAAAGAGAGCGAAGTGTGACTTGTACTTTACGAATGCTTGAAGGAATGTTAAAGAGAGCCTCACAGCTCACAGCACGCGTAAGTCTTTTTGTTGAAATTGAGAGAGCATTAAAAGAAGACAAAATAGTTTTTAGGCTTAGTTTTGCATTACACCATATACTTAATTAAAATTAATATGACTAGCACTACTAAAAAAAAGCCATCAAAATAGTTCGAGAATGTGTTTTTTCGTGCTACAGTATTTGTTGTGGACGTCAGATGTGGTGGCATCGAGCTCGTACTACTGCCGTGCGGCACGATCTTTCGACGACTCCCGAAAATCTTTTCCGCCCGCCTAGGAGATTTTTTTACTCTAATTTCTAATACTAATTATTATACTGTATGAAATCGTACTTATAAAGAGGCTGAATCTAAAATAATCTCCACGTGCCAAACCACGTGGTTATTTCTGTAACGTGTATAATCAGAAAGTACGCTGTCCTACGACTGTAATAACAGGAATGCACTCGTTTCAGTTCAATAACAGCGCGTTTATATTTATAGTTACTCGTAAACAGATTCATTACACATCTAGTAAATCTCTAAAAAATATAAAAATAATGTAGGTAATAGTTTTTCAAATTTGGTGAGACTTTGTACGTTTCAATAACACTATTTGAGCAAAGAAAATAAACTCGACTCTCAAATTTTAGTGATCTCTTCAAAAATTAAACAATATAAAGTTTTGGCCAAAATAAACACTGCCAAAGTTTATTTCGTCAAAGTTGTTATTAGAGTTTTTTATTCGTTTCAGTTACAGTTTTTAATTTAGTTTTTTTATGAAAACATAGCTTATATGTTTTATAGTAAAGTAATTTAATAGCTTTTAACATACGCTCACAAAGGCAAGAAGTATCTTAGCGGATTACGCAGTAATTAACTTCGTAAGTGCTCTAACCACCTTAGCTCATATAATTAAAACATAATATATTACGTTATTACCCACAAATTATATTCAAATAATTAAAGAATTGCTACTATAAAACAAAAGACCTTCATTTTACCAACAAAGGTGATTGAAAAAGGCTTTTAAATAAAAAATATAGTCATACAGTGTATCTCAGTTAAAACCTGATGCTCTTAGGAAAAACTAGTTTTGACTATCCTCTCCAGTACCAGTACCATGTACCAGTGCCTGGTAATCTCAGTCATAACTAAAAATTTCAAACTAAAATAGTTTTTACCACCAGTGTCAGAATGGTAATATAAGCCCCCCCCCCCCCCCGGGTAGCTATGTAGATGAGCTCTCCTTCCAAATTATTTTTTTCTTACTCATTTAATCGCTTAGTCGGTAGTCCATAGTCTGTATCTTTAGGACCAGTAAATACTTTGCTACAAGACAACAAACTAAAAATTTGCAGAATTGTTTAAGATTTTACTACTCCCCCTCCCAATACTTGATTTTTAAAGTGGTGGAAAATATAAATTCATGTAAAAAAGAATTTTCTAGAGTCTAGAGCAGGGGTCGGCAACCTATTTGTACTGGCGGGCACATTTTAGAATTTTGAAGTCGCGGCGGGCACCTCGGATGTGAGGGGGGGTCAAAAAATTTGAGAGAAAAAAGCGCCGCAGGCCAATTTTTTTGATTGTTCAAGGTCAAACAACTTAAAATGAAGTTCAGATATTTTAGAAGCTATTGATAGTGTCTCCAAAGAAGGTGTTTCGCAACAACTAAATATTTAGGTCTCACTGTACTCCGCGAAATGCAAGATGGCAACTTAAAAAAATTATAAATTTTTCCGACTTCTAAGATTTTCTCACTCCTCATTTTATTATTTTTGTTAAAACCGTCTTCATCATTGTATCCTACCTTATTTTATTGTAAATATTTTTTTAAAACCCCTACCCTAGTCCGTAGTTCTCTGTATAAAACCCTTAGGATTGGTTATACCACTTCTAGTCGACCGCGGTCGACCGGTAGGCGATGCTCAACTAATAGTTGAAAGCAGCTTTCCCGTTTTACAATTGATAGTCAACGAAAAAAATGGCGTCCAACTATTAGTTATATTGACTAGCAAGGTTATGACTGACCCTGGCGCTGTTGTGTATTAGCATTGGTAATTAGGATGTTACTATACAGTTCTTTGGTAGCAGAAACAACTCGTTTGTCAAAGTTACTAGAGGCTTAAAAACGATTGTAAAACCAATCGTCGCCTACAACTACTAGTCGACGTAAACTAGTAGTCGTTTCAACTAATAGTCACAAACACAAATAGAAAACCAACCCTTAATGGTACGGGTGGAAAAGAGGTGAAAAAATGTATTGGTCATTACCGCCGTTACTATAATTCTGTAAAATGTACATTGTGTACTTAAAAGGGTTTTTGCAGTATTAACATAATTTATTTGGCCAGGTTAGAGGCGGGCATTTTCAAAAAGTCTGGCGGGCACCAAGGTGCCGCGGTCACTAGGTTGCCGGTCCCTGGTCTTGAGGGAATAGTTAAAACTAGTTTTTCCTACGAAGATCGGGTTTTAACTGAAATTTGAAATTCGGGTTTTCATCACGCTAAGATATCCACTAGCCCCACTATTAATTGCTGTCTCCCGCGCGCCGGTTATGGAAGCCGAGCATCTTTAATCAGATGAGTTGGTAAGGTCTCCACATACTTCGTTCTTTTGGCAGTTTTACGGGTAAAAAGGTCGGTGTGTGGCCAAAAGCCGCCCTTCTTGCCGGTGTTTCAAAATATCTATTGGAGCTTGATTTTAGCCGTCCGTTTTCAAACGTGTCCGTTCCTGTCTGCTCGTGTGTGAGACGATGTAGTCAAGAAGGGCGTTTTTTTCAGTATCGTCTCTATAGTTAAGTTTTTTGATAATACTACTAGTTTGAAGAATTTTGTCACAATGACAGACCTAAAAGCTTATACTAAACAATTTGTAATCGAAGTGTATAGAAGCCATAAGCCGTCCGTGTCTTTGGAAAATTAAATCTAGTGAGTATCGTTATTTCGTACCCCCCCCCCCCTTCTCTTTCAAAATTCTGTTACTATGAATATTTAATACTCCTTACAGACCAGGAAACACCGACAGAAACTCGGCACATAGGTACTGCACGTTTTTCTGGTATAATCTAACCAAGAGTTTGAGGTGATATACTAACTGAAAAATTTAGTAATCTTCGTAACTCCTTTCAGTAGCCAGAAATCTCAGTGTAGCAGTAATACGCTCATGTGAAGAAATACTTTGTCTCATAAATGTATATTGTTTTTGTATTAACGGTGTTACTAAAGTGAGCAGCTACAAATACGTTTCTTCGTCCATTTCGTAGATAATTAAACCAAACTCTGGGTTCTAGCCGTAATTCACTTGAAAGAGTTACGTGTGAAAATTGCCGTCGTTTAAATAACCATTTTTTAGCCCATTTTTTCTTGAAAAGTTTAATTTGATTGCAACTGAGGCCGCTACTGCTAACGTTCTCGTAGGATCCATCACAAATGATGATGATGGCGCCACGATTTCAGAAAAACTGAACGAAACACTCGCCTAGTGTTGGTCGTGTTTACCCAATACTCGTACAGGTTTACCCTTACGGGTAAAATTTCAAAAAGAATGAAGTCTGTGGAGACTTTTAAATTGCACTGACTGCTCTTAAAGTGGATAAATACTAAATACGATAAAATCGTAAAACTTACCTGTAGGCCTGATATAGTCTAAAATCTCAAACCGATTCTCGAACACGTCGACTTTGCTTTTTTTAAAATGCATTTATTAGTAAGGAATATTGGATTTTTACGAGCCGGTGAAAGAGATGTGACATCATTAAATTTTTGTTAGAGAACAACATACCTATAGTTTTGTGTAATGTAATTTTTATTGTACTGTAAATTGCTTCGATTTAGTGTCAAGAACTCGGTATTTATACGAAAACAGAGAAAAAACAAAATTTTTAGCTATCGCCATCCGTCAGCTCCAACCCGTTATAAAACTTCAAGCACTACCCCCGTATCTTAAAATAAGTTTCTGTATGGACTTTTTAAAACATTTGCTGTAGCGATTTTAAAAAAGAGCAAAAGTGTCGACAGGCTGGTTTTAACAAGTTACTTTACTTTTGGATGGCAAAAAAATAAAAAAAAACTTAATCTTTTATGAAAACGTTTAATGCATGTTAATCATCCACCAACATCCCTCGTTTGTATCAGTTCTATAGCGTTGTTATCTGAACACTTCTGACAAATTTGTTATTATAGACATTATATACATTTAAAAAGTGAGTAATGGAGTTATTACGTAAAGTGCTGATGATATCATGAATAATCTGCCACTTTATAAAATGACTTCTTGATATATTGTCCTCTTTGATATTTTACGTATCCTTAAGTGTCTTTCAAATTTCAGTCACTGCCTTTAACGTTTATTTTTATGCGTTTTACATACCATTTCGCTGTAAGTAAGTTTATTTGCCAATTTAATCGATGGTAGTTGTTAGGTTATTTTATCATGAAAAAGGAAACCTAAATTTAAATTATTTGAACTGGTTTCTAACGTGTTGAAACGCACGACTACATGAATGAAAGCCATACCCCCACATACTGGATTTACGTTTCATTCAGAAAATTTAAAGACTTTGATTCCAGTTTCTGAATAGTAACTTATTTATTATTTTAAAATGCAAATAATAAATAATAACGTTGCTTCGGATGCAACAGAAAAGAATGCAGATACGAGAATAATTATAAGGAGGAAGGAAAAAAAGCGTGACACAACTTGGAGCGAATATTCAGGAGGTATGAGTTATGACAGACAGAAGGTCTTAAAAGGTTAGAAGGTTATGGTCTTAAAAGGTCAAGCCACAGTTTGGGAAGACAGTAGACAATTTTTGAGAAGACAAGACCTAAACTAAGCAAGTCGTATTATAAGAGGCGGATTGAATCACGGAACTTGGTAGCTAAAAAGTCTAGCAGATTTTAGTCTAAATTCAACAATCAAACCAAACTTACACAACTGCCACAACTCCCTGCAGCCCTCTTGACGCGTTAAATTACAGAATAGACTCAATTTAACAGGAAAAATAGTAAATTTAATTCACTCTTAATAACTGTTAATTTTATAGACAACTTAGTAACATTAGAGCACCAGAGCTTCGAAATTGATACAATAAAAATTTTACTACTTACTACTCAACATGTAGAGCGTATGCAAATTGGTCGAATAAAAAACAAACACATCACATGTGTTTTTAGGCTGTTAGACCTACAAATATATGTCGTGTTTTACGTAATACAGACAATAACATTTAGCCAAACTTTGTATAAATTTGCACTAATTTAATTTATCAAACACATTAACGAGTAAACAAGAGATATTACTTAGCATAGGTGCAATTAAATAAATATGGCCCACCAACACGAAATAAATTAAAATTTCTAATTAGATATGTATTTGTTACTTTGTAAATTTTATTCTATTTAAAACTAATATTCCGTAGTACGAGTTTATGAGTTGGTTGCTAAGTGGAGTCGATTATGTTACAATTTGGAATGGATACGTTTAAAAAGAAATTAAGTAAATATGTGCAAAAATAGAAAATTAATAAACGATACAACACTGTATTTAAATTTTTAGTTAATTACTTAATTTGTCTAATTTTTTGATAGAAGTGGGTTCTGATTCATTAGTATTACTACAGTGCTTACCAAAATGTTAAATGCTTCTATCTATTCTCAAAGGTCTTAACCCATTAATGGTCAAAGGTGTGTAAACGCAACTTTTAGATTTAATCGTTTTAATCAGTCAGGGGCCCTAACTTAATCATTTTTTGAAAATAATTTGTTTTAAATAAATCAAACAATGTAAGAATAATTTTTATTTGCTGAAAATATCGTTGCTTTTACACTAAAATTGTCAAATTTGGCATATTTTAACCAATTACGACTAGGTACTTCTACTTCTAATTTCGAAATAATACTGACTTTTTTAGGCTAAAAATTTAGAAAGAACATAAGTTTCACACGTTTTTGGGGTATTTTTAAAAAATAGATGGTCATAATTGCATGTATATACGTACCTTTGGCCAATAACACTATAGTACATTTTTTAAATGTTTGTGAAAATAGGTTTTGTGAAATTTTTTATTAAACTTGAAAAACGGAGCGAGTTACCGATAAGGAAGACATCGATAACAAATAGAAGGGTAGGCAGACCTTTATGACAATTGAAGTCGTGATGTGGACCCATTGTTTACAAACATGATCGATAGTGCTGTAGTAAATAGCAGAAAAATTTACAAAGTAGCAAATAAATTAGTGTTGAGCTTGTTGAAGTTTAGTGGAGATGCAGGAGCTACCGATGATGAGAAGAATGTTATGGTGTCCAGTGTCCTAGTTCAAAGTATGAAAGACCATAATATAAAGGCGCTTTACCAAGAGAGCGCTAGAAGTTTCAGAAAGAGGTATAAAAACTGACAGTCGTAAAGTTACAAAACGAATTAGTACCTTTATACAAATCGGAAAGCGACTATTTGCTAAGCCTTCACGCATTTAATTAATTGTCCCCCTCTCTCAGAGTATTTAGTGCCGAGGGGTTCTTGCACCAGAGTTCCGTTACCGCTCTCTTTCTAGCTCCTTCTTGCCTTTAATGATGTCCGAGGTCAGAGTGGCTACTACCTTCCATATCTCCTCTGCCCGCAACATCGGGGAGACGAGGTTGTGGGGTGTCAGCTCTTCTCTTACCGCCAGGGAGGCGATGATCCGTTGTCTTTCCTAACGATGACAGTGGAAGAACGAGTGTTTCGCGGTATCATCCATCATCCTCCTCGCAGTGCTCGCTTCGGGAACCGAATCTAACCTTACCTAACCTAACCTTTTTTTTTTTTGTTTGATGGATGTGGAAATCTTTAGAAAGACACCTCCACTTTCTGTGGAGGTAGTGTGAGATTGGACAGGATGTTATTGTCCGACTCACTAAAACCACACCCGAACCCCCACTATCTGTGGGGGTTCTGTCCTGCGAGGTGATTGGGAATTTGCGAAAGCATTTCTTCCAATTCGCCTCGCCACAGTTGGACTCTCTACGTCATTGCCGCTTTCCGGACTTATTCTGCAACACGTCTTTCTTCCGTGGTTACCTCGGTTCTTCTTCTGGCTGTGATTGGCTTCGATTAGCGGATATCTTACGTCCCGAGCTCCGAGAACTTAGTGCTCGGGGGTTCAGGCATTCGCTTCTCTCTGCTTCTCTCGCTCAAACTTTTCCTTTTCTCTCATGATGCTCGAGGCTAGCTCCAGCGTCGTGTTCCATTCTTTTATTCCTCTGAGTATTATCTGGACGATGTTATTGACGCTCAGAGACTCACTCACTTTGAGGGCTGCCGCGACTCTTTTTTGCTCCCATCGGACACAACTGAACAACGAGTTTTCAGCCGTATCAATCATTGGGGGGTAGCGAGTTCCCAATTCGGTGCAAATAGTGATCCGTGAGCCGTGAGGAGCTGTGTCAGATGGTAGGTCAGCTCCCCGTGCTTCCTCTCTACCCACGATCGATTGCGCGACCGTGCTCAGCAGTTTCCTTTTGGTCGTCTTTGGTTCCCACATGTTGGGCATAATGCGCGCCAGCTGCGTCGTCACGTACCTAACCTAACCTAACCTAACCGAACCTAACCTAACCTCGGTTTTGAAAGTGATGGTAAGAACGCCGTTTTACTTTCATTGGCCTGCGTGCTATCGGAATTTTAAAATAAGTCTCTTATCGTAAACTTTTCATGGCCTACGTCATGTCATTAATCAACTAATAATTGATCATTATGTTGGCTCAGGGCAAGAGATCGCTCATCGACCCCTTTATAACCTGAGATGCTCCCGCTATAATAGCTTCAACACGTTGATGTCGTTCGTGGATATCAAACTCACCTTTCTTTCCGATCGTCGGTGGAGAACTTTCTAATCCCAAACTGTATGAGCTGGAGAGTTGAAATTGAGTACGATTGTACGTGTTTAGCTCGAATAACCGAGTTGGAAAATTAAAGGCCAAGTTGATAAGTCGTTGGGAGTCACGTTATTGTATGTAATCCCAAAGTTGGTAACTTTCATAGCCTAAACTGTAAAATCATAAGCTGAAACTGGAAATGATTGTGTACGATAGAGCAAACAGCAAAGCCGACAAATTTAAATTTAGCCAATTGTGTATGAACCTTAATTTTACTGTTCTCCTTTTAGAGAGATGTACTTACTTCCGAGATGAGTTGTAGAAGCATAATTTATATAAAATTTTTATACTTAATCTTGTAGAAGGAAACCATGGAGAAGGCCATGGCTTTCGGTCACAAGACAACATCTCAAATTGTAAAATTAAACTTACGTAATTCGTAAGTTAAAACAGAAAATCTTCAAAAATAAACGTCTAAAACCCGGTTTTTCAGTCGTGGCTTAACTTTTGGTTTAAATTTTGGTTTTTAAAAGAAAACCAAAATTTTTAAACTAGTTTAGCCTGTTTAGCTCAATACGAGTTTCTCAGTGGAGAGATTAATATTCTAGTTAGCTAACTGCAAACTATGAAATTTAGCAGTTAACTATTTTTACTTGGTTTAAACCACGACTGAAAAACTGGGCATTAGGGCATAAAATTTTGCATCTAAATCAAATACACAATTAATTTTTCATTGTTAGTAACCAGAGAAATTAGATCTAAAAATAAGGAAAATTACCTCAGAAATCTCGTTCCTAATTTCTGTACTACTCAATCGTAGCATTCATTATCATTATAGGAATTAAATTAGTAATGAATTTGCTTTTCTCCGTATCTGTATAAGCATTTACTATGACGCCTGAAACCTGAAACTGAAACGACTGCCGACTGAACGCATTCGTCAGCTTTGACTTGAGCCGATAACTTACTTTTAGATCGACAATGTTAATTTTCTTATACTTTAGCATCGCAAATGGCACTCACTTTTTCTAAAATATCAACAATTGACGCAAATTTAATAAACTGGTTTTTATTATTAAAATTAAAAATAAAAAAATAGTAAAATGAAATTTTCCTAACGAGGTCAGCTCACTTGTTTCTTATATTAATTTTGGGTAATTCTTAAATCTAATTTATGAAGCCTGATTTAATTAAAACTTCAATAAACATTTATTATTTATAGTAATACAATAATTACTAAACAAATACGGTTCGAATTAATTTATTGATACATCTTTTATGATAATTTGTCATTATAGTACGTACTACATTATTTTAATTTTGTATTTGAAGGTCAATTCTTAAATATTTTTAATGTCACATTAACAGAAGACCAATTATCATTATTATTTCATAAACAATCACATAAAAATTGGAAAGGTTATATAAAAGTTAATTAAAACTTTAAAAGTAAAAACAACTATTTTAAATAATAAGGTGTATTACCTATACTCGAATTTAAATAGATAATCAATAAAATATAATTAAGCAGATTCTAATAAGCATTGCTCTCAAAAAACTAAGAATAAAACAGATATTATTTAAACTTTTAATTTGGAACGGAAATCATCTATACTGCTGCAATAAGCAATAGTATGTAGTTTGAAATTGTTACAACGCACATAAACAGAATTAGTAGTAAAAGTAATGGAATAGCAAATAGCAACTAAACATATAAGATGAATTACATGCGGCCTTTGGGACTTTAAAATGAATGAAATTAAAATACAAAAATGACGTAAATTAATAAACCATATCTTATACGTGCTATTTACAATATTCACCAATTGCTGAAACGTCCTTTACTGTTGTAAATATTAGCCGACTTCAAAGAGTAAGTATGTAAGTAACACTATTGGCATTAATTTACGTTAGCAAAAGTCCATAAAATGTTACAAATTATACACTGCTTCTTGATTTTAATCAAAGACGTTTATTAATTTAATTTAAAAATAAAACGCGAGCAACACGATGAAATGTGTTGAAAAGGTAACCGAGCGTACCAAAATGTGATCTAGAGAAATAAAATTAATGTTAAAAGTTGTTAAAAGTATTTAATTATTTTTGGAATCTTTTTAATTTCACTTCACATAATTGCAGTATAACCACAGATGCAGTTGTGCTGGGCCATTATTATGAGAAACAGATTGAACTTCCTGTAGCAAGTACATATAACACATGTTACGTTTCTGCATTCTGCTAATGCAATGCGATATTATAGTTTTAGCTCTATTGCAGACTGACTTTTTCACTTTCACGCTTTACCTGAATTTGATACACTGTTTCGTGTGAAACTAAACTTGAACTCAAACAAATAGCTCGAGAAACTATAGATTGGTTATAAAAGGCATTCATTGTAAAACTTTCTCATTTGGTCCATCTTCGCAATTTCGGAAAAATAACGGTAGTGTCAAGTAAAAGAAACTAATAGAATTTGGATTCTTTTCTTCTTCAGGTACATTGCTTTGGAAGTACTTGAACATGAACCATAAAAGTATTACCAAATGTTTTCGAGTTAAATTTTTAGGGTGCACTTACTGCAATCCTCATAAAAATTTACAGAATAATGAATATTATTGACCCAAAAACGGCGTTTGCACAAATAGTACATAGCTATACGGTTTTGAAGTTAAGCACCAAAAGGACTAACCTAAATGGTAATAGCTGTGCCGTACTATTGTAGCAGTCAAATCAAATTGGTATTTTGGCTACAGACTACAAAAATGTTGATAAAATACAATTAAAGCGTATGACAATGCGGAAAAAACTGAATTACCTTTCTAAAACGCGCTTTATACGGTAATATTGAGGAATTAAACGCAAATGAAGTATAGACGAACTGTCAAGTCATTGTTTACTCATCCAATGAAATCGCAAAAAAAATATTTCTATTTCTTCTTCTTCTTCCTATCTATCGTCCGGGAGAGATCTATTGGGTAGTAAGTTACGTTAAGGAATTAGTAGTTGAACCTTACGAACAAAAAAATATTGGTTTCTGCTGCCTCGGGATCGAATTGTGAAACAGCATCGTTTACGCGTAATTTACATTCTACGGCTCTATACGGTATAGCTAAATAGCTACGAAAGTCAGAGAATGGCCAGGCGCCTAACTAGATCATTTTCAGATGGAAGAGGGGACTCAGGATGGCTCGCCTTAAACTGTGTGAGCCACCAAAATATACTTATGCTATGCCAGTAGATTTTAACATGTATCGAGTTTTTACAGAAGCGCTGTTTAACACTATTACGTCATATAAAGGTCGTAGTCGAAGGGGCGAGATCAACGAAGTTTGAACCCTTCCCAAAAAACTTCAGAAGTCAGGAGAACGCCATTGATAAACCATTAAAAAATAGTTGCTGTTTCTCTACCAATTTGCCGTGTTTGCTTTACATACAGGAGTGGCTCCTGCAGATTTTCGCGTAATGAGGGGATCTATAGAGAGAACCTCGTCTCAAAATCCTTCATAGTATAGGCACTATAGGTATCCAAATTTAATCCCCCTGGATTAATCTTCTCAGATGCCCAGGTTTGCGGCATTGATAGAGTCTACTCTGAGTTCTGTCTCTCTTACTGTCTTTAAAAGACCAGACTAAGTGCAAGGGGCTACATCATGAAACTAGAAAATAAGTGGAATGGGTATAAATTATAAGCTAGTTTGGGTGTATCTAAAAGTGAATCATCATTAACGTAAAGGGGGTGTTGCTCAGAAGTGTGAGAGGCCGAGTACGCCAGGGTACTCTCTCACTCTTCCAAACTACGAAATTATAGGACCTTTTTTACGCAGCTGACAGCTTATTATGCGCCAAGAGCTTCGTGTTCTTTGCCGGCTCAACCTTCTATTTATTTTCTTGTTCCATGTTCCATGCTGGGCTACAGCCTTGCGTCATATGCTAGCGGAGGTTACAAGTTAATTGTAGATATCTTAAATTAATCGTAATAAACCAAACTCAAAATTCCCTTTTCAATCTGATCAATCTTAGCCATTATTAGTATTGTAAGCATTATGGTTTAGTAGTGGGCTGGCCAGTCTGAGAGTTTTCCGAGGAAAGGGAACGGTAGAATTTTGGTGTTATAAACTGATAATTGACTATACTTATGCTATGAATTATGAAATATTGGGCCTTAATCCTGAAGACCTGAAGTAGGATATTTTTTCAATCGTTATGCATAAATTCCGCTCTCTACTCGTAATAGTCGCAATCTGCCCGTTTTCTAATTTCTACTCTAATTAAAACTTAATTTTTTAGGTAAATTTGTATTAGAAATTGTATCTTGGCGAGAGTGCCTGACAATAAAAATAGTACCTAATTTACTTTTGTTCAAAGTTGTGTCATCTAAACGCGTCAAGAAGTAATCACAAAACTTCTCACAAAAGTTTCGTGTGGCGAATACGAAAATATTTTTAACAGTGTACCTACCCAAAAACGTGAATTGATCTTTTGCTATAAGGAAGCTTAAGTTATCCCAAACCCAAACCAGAAGTTAAGAACAAAATGCTATATTGCAACATATGGCAATCGTTGGTAAACGTATTGCAGTGACGCAGGATATCGAGTTACAACCACCCTGCACGCTCGCAAAATCACCCTTGTCAAAAACAATTTTAACTTTCTGAAGTTTAGAACAAATACTCACATTTAGCCAATTGAGAAACTAAAAATATATTTATAAATATTAAACAAGTACTACTACTAGTATAATACTTAGTTGAAATAATTTGTAATCGAACTAATAATAAAGTTAATTAATTAATTAAATGGTACATCAATCGATCAATCAATCAATTCGAAGTATTGCGCAATTTATTGCATGTTCTCTTGTTTTTAACTTATTACACTTTATATTTATAGAAACACAATATCTAAAAAACTTGAATATTTGCAATAGCGCGCAACAAAAGAAAAATAATTTCATGCCAAGCGAAAACTGAAAACGACTCAAGTTTTGAACTGAATAAATTAGTACAAATTTCGTAGGTTACATTTTACCTCTTAAATTTAAAAATAATTGAACCTCAAGAACTAAACAAGAACAAAATGTTAATTAGATACTAATTAAGAAAAATTTTAAAAGAGCGCTCGCTTAAAATTTATTATTTATAAATTTGTTTATTATAACTTTGAATTTAAATTATATAAACTGTGGGAAAATTATATCACAATGACTAAGATGCTAAGATGCAGCGTTATAAATAATTTGATCAAATCGTGGACAGCTATTCCATAGGTGTAGGTTGCTAGTTGTTATAGGTAGCAAATTAGCTACAGAAGGCGGTGGGCCGGACGGCACCACGTAGTGGGATAGCACCTCCTTCATCAGATTCGGAATTACAAAAAATTCTAATCGTGTAATTAAACGTAACAAAAATTTGACATTTGTTTAATTACGAGTACGACTCGCTTTAAAAGTACCTAGTTCAATTTGTAACTATAATATGGCCTTGTTTATCAATTTTCAAAACGAGCTTTTTGCAGTAAAAATTAAAACTGGAGGCTTTTACGGCGTTTGATTTGAATTTGAATACTACAATAACTAATAGCCAGTAATAAAATAAAAGTAATAAAACAGACGCAAAACCCGACATACCCATAATATCGAAAAAAAATGTTAAAAAACGCTTTAAATGGCGAAAATGTTGATTTCAATTAGTTTTAATCGTAGCAATTTCGCTGCTAAATACGATATTTATTGGCAGCGTGCGACACCTATCAACGAATTGAGAAAGTTTTGTATAGATATTCTACATTTTATAACATAAATAAATAAATTGAAGCTATTTATTTTTTCATGTGAATACCTAATTACTAATTAGGTCTCGGTTTATTTTAAAAACTGTAATTCATAGATTTATGAATTGTTTAAATTCCAATTATAATGATAACAAAGTAGGTACAGTAGCTTAGTAGCTATCTATTCCATAAATAACTACTTGAATGAAACTTTTTTTTTATAATTTAAGGCCAGTTCCACCCAAAAGTTTCACCAACTCTGATTAAAGAATTTAATCAGGTTAATAATAGCAGTTAATCACTGAATGACAATGAGTTGTCATGTCAATGAGTTGTTGATTAACTTGCCATTATTATTGCGATCGACGCTGGTCCCTTTTTAGTGGTTCGTTGCATCGCGATCTCTTGGGTTCTTGAGTAGCTTGGGTAGCTTGGCTGCTTGGCTCTATTGTGCGTCTCGGATGTAATCTACCTTTATGTGAGTTCTCTGCTTTTGATAAAGTCCAGAATTTCCTCTACTGATAGTTTGGGCAATTCTCTTTGGGTCATTTTCTCCTTTCCGAGAATGCTGTAACGACTTCTTGTAAAAGCCTCTCAGTGTAGCAGAAGATGAATTGAAGTTTTCTGTGCCTCTGCACATCTTCTGCATTTGCATAATGGGTCTTCTTCTAGTCTTCAGAACCTGTATACGTGCTTTTTAAGCTGGCAATGGTCCGTTATTAGTAGCGTTGCCAGTCGTAGCGCACCTCTGCTCATTCTGAATAGAGAGCGTGAGAGCGGATTATTTTTTCAGAGGGTTTCTCTAGTAGGACTTTAGAATATTAGGCTTAGTACTTTGCCACAAAAAAGCGGTGGCAGTTGCATAACTTCGAATTTCAAATTCTCGGTCCTCTCGCTATAATATTCCTTTATAGGATCTGAAAACGTACGCACATGTTAGTGGCAGTGGCAAAGCAGTAATTATTAGTATTTACCGGTAAAATTACCCAAAAATGTTAATCAAACGTATACAGGGTGATATATAAATTATTCTGCCAAACCCTTTCGTTTCGGTGTTATATCCCTTCTGGAAAACGGTAAAATCAAGTTTTCATTTTATTTCTTAAACTTAGAGAAATGTGAAAGAGAGACCGATATTTAGACAAAAATGTACCTACTACTTCGTTCAGTAAATGATGTAATCTATAATTTAAAAAGTACTGCAAATATGGAATCTAACAATGGAATGATAAATGACAAAAAAAGATTTGAACTCCTTTTGGCCGTCCGCCACCTCGCTTTGCCGGGTTGGTGGGTGTATAGTTTCGCCATTTGGTGGTGTTGTGGGGTAGCTTTTAATATACAGGGTGTTTAACTTTCACAATAGAAATTCAAAGTTAATTCAAGGTGTTTATTTCGGAGTTTAATTTTTTGAAATACGCCTGCAGTGCTGCGGTTGGGGGACTGAAAAAAATTCATGTTGGTTGAATGTAAGCAATGTAACCAAGAAGTAAGTAAGAAGTAAGTAAGTAAGAAGTAAGAACATTACAATGGACAATTACAAGCTTTGAAATAAAAGTGGCATATTATTAGCAGTTTATTCAATTTCACGCTCGATCACTTCGATCAGAGTTGGATTAAAACAAACTATGGGTACGGGCCCTTTTTCAGAGCCCTTCCTGGTTTTGGAAATTTACGCTGAAATATTGTCTATGGGTTTTTAGCTTATAATACTTTATGGTCCCCAGATAAGGATGCGATCTTCTATATAACCGATACAGTTAATTGGAGTTATAATTTAAAAAATAAATAGTTTATGCCTTCTGTACCCATTTTTTAAATTACAGAGTACTTATTTTTGCACTCGGTCCATTTATGAAGCCTCTGGTTGTTATTTGGCTAGCTATACAGTATACAGTATTTAAAGAATTAATAGCGCTTTTAAATTAACTTCAATCTGCTATGATGAGTATGATGTGTTGCCTATACTGATAGGATACAATTTTAATCTTTTTGCCGTGTTGATATTTCCAAACTCTAATGTTCAGGTGTGAATGGATTTAAAGCAATTGAACGTCTATTTAAAATTTTCGGGTCAGATAACTCCTTTATTATCATCATTTTTAAATAAATAACTTGTATAGTTTTCTTGCTAGCCTTTCTTATATCACTTTTTCTGAAACCCCAACTCACACGAAAAATTCATAGAGTAATGCTGCAAAAGGATTTACTTCATAATTAAAGTCGAAAATTAGGCCTGTTTTTGCCTCTTCTTATTATCCTTCGTTTACGAGGTTAGTCAGAAGTCCAAGCCTGTAGGTGTAGAGAGGGTAGACGTAGACGCTTATACAACACAGTAATCAACCCAGCTTAAATTTGTAATATTTTACAGAAAATAGTAAAAGATTTAATCAAAATAAGTAGGTACCGACTACATCCAAAATAAAATATAATAATAACCTTCGGAGAAGAATAAGTTGTTTTACCTGCAACCTACTTACGTATAGATGGTGTTCCTTAATGACATGCTAGTGTTTTAAGGTGTGATTTCTCGGGTAATTTTATGAAGAACAGTTCATATGAACATAGTTTTGCATCCGCTTAACTTTTTTGCTACAGGGTGTTCAAGTTTTGATTTAGTATCTGCGAAAGTACTTTAGATATTATTTTATTATAACCAATTTTGGTATGTGTCAATTCATTTTTTTTTTATTTAAGAACAGTTAGAAGAAAAGAACTAAAGATACCCTTTTTATGTAGAATTGACCAGACTAGTTAGAAAAAATATCAACATAGAAAAATTTCAGTGGCGTACCACTTTTTGGGTAAAAAATATCAGAGGACATGTTTGCAGGAACGCCGGTAGAGCAATATATTAACTTTTCTTTCTAAAAAACTTGGTTTTTACCACATACCAAAATTGGTAATAATATCTGAAGTAGGTACTTTCGGAGATAATAAATAATAACTCTTTTAAAATCAAATCTTCAGCACCCTGTAGCAAAATAGTTTAGCGGTTGAGGACATACGTTTATATGAAGTTTTCTTTACAAAATGACCCGAGGAACCACCCCCTTCATTATTAGCATGGCATTAAGGAACACCCTGTATAATAGATTTTTTAAGCAAAAATTCGTGCTAAGTTTGTTTGATGTGTACTTTTACGCTTTACTTAATTAAAGCGAACCGCGTATATTATAATTAATATCTACTACATCACACGTAAGCGAAATATTAATAACACAGCGAAGTATTTGGATTTTGTTTTTAACGCCAAACATATATTAATTTACAAAAATATACTTCAATACCAACGCACAATCTTTTGATTGGCGAAAGAGTTTGATAATACGATTTTTTTTTAATTTCCGCTTCTAATATTTCAGTTAATTAATCCTTTACAGGTACAACCAATTTAAACTTTTCTGCAAATTCGTTTATACTTCCATGTTTTGATGTGTTAATCAAAATTTTATATCGAATAGCGCTTTCAAAGTAATCAGCATTTTGTGATATTGTGATAGTCAAAAAAGCACCATTCTTTATCAGCATTACTTTGATTTAAATGTAATTAATTTTGAGGCATTTTTTAGCCCCGATGTTAGAGCGGTATATTTGGTTGCATACGCTTAAGGCGGTTATTGCAACTTCTAAAACTTCTACAATTTTGGCATATTCCTCGTTTCATATTTTTGAAGAAAACAATTTTAGGGCAGAAAAGGGCACATAGGCCGACATTTGAACTTAAAAGCAATAGCTTTAATTTAATTTTTTACGTGCCTAATTAAATAAATTATATGAACAGAAATTTTTGACAAGATGCTTTTCAACTTGCCCGATTTGATTCCTTATGCTTTCGGACTCTTTTCATAAATCAAATTAAAGTAACCCATGATGATGGGGAAACCGTTAAGAGTTTGATTCGATAGAAGAGATTAAGATAATTTTAAGGACTGTGAGCGACGTGAACATTAGAAGTGTGTGGCAAAATAATAAACTACTACTGTGTTAATAAATTTTGCTTGATTTGTCCGTCACGGATTTATTTGATCAAACCTCGTATTTGAGCAGTTTACTACGTACCAGAACAACTGAATATTTCACAAAAATCAATACGTATAGTTGCAAGCCGACTGAACATACGTATTTTGGAAAAAGAAATTTTGTTTTGGTAAAAGTAGAGTTTTCAATTCCTTTCCAAACGATCTAATATTTTCGTATCTATTGGGGAATTTTTACATGTTTATCGAATGTTAGTAAAATTTAAAATAAATATAAAAGTATATCTTTCACGTATAAAGTTTAAATATTATAAACAAATGTATGACCTAACCCACATTTACCGAGACAAAGTGCTAAACATCTTTTTGGCTACAGAACTGAAGTTAAACTGAAGAAAGTGAACTCTATGTACTTTTTTCGTACGGAAAAAGTTTTTTTATAAACAATTCGCATTTAAAAATATTTTTTAGTTTATACCCCATCGTCATTGCTAAGTAAATGTAACAGCTGAAATGACGCGCTTTTGTATTTTTAGAAACTTTACTGGGCTAAATTAATCTTGGACGAATCCAAGTTGCATCTATCTAAAAAGAACTAAAAAATCATTACTTTGTGATTTTACTACAACGAAAACTAACCATAATGATCTTTAATTAAAACTTATTTAAAAAGTGTGCCGTGTATTTTTGTGGCAATAAATTTTTTTAGTGCTTAAATATGTCTCATCGTCACCGTGCACCTATGAGGAGACATCGTTCCGCTCATCCGAGCAGCCCTCGCCAACCCGCATCTTCTACGAAGGATTTTTATTCCATTATGAAATTTAGAAAAAACAATCGAAATAATCGAAGGGTAAAGTTGTTTTATATTTCTTGAAAATTACTAATAATAGCTGGTTGTTTACAATGCGAGTGTGCTTGTTTCGTATACTGCACTGGTTTACTGGTTAGTGACGCTGTTACGTCTGCTGCTGCCCAAGCGCTAGTACTGTAAACACTCTAGTTCTCTGGTGGTCTCTTCTAGAACACCAACCTAGGTAGATTTCTGCAAATTTCATTTTCTTCACACTTTTATTATTGGAACGTGAACATCATTTTTGTGTTTAGTAGTTCCAAAAATTCATTTCTGTTAAATAATTAATTAGTGACTGTGGTAATATGCGTAGTTTATGCGTATAAAATAACGTTTTTGAATGTCGCTTTCTTTTATAATTTTGGATTTTTAGGCCAGTCAGTAGATGACCGAAACCCTTTTGTATGATGCAATAAATGCTGTAGAAGTTTTTATTTTTTTAACTTGTTTATACGGTGCAAACATGTAATAAACAAAAATGCTATCACGGGTGACCTCGGGAGACCTTTTTGGCAGCCAAAAAACCTCAAAATTTTAGGACTTGTTTTGTTTTTTCGCCTATAACTCCTAAACGGCGCATTTCAGCAAAAAAGTTTTTATATAACTAATTAAAGAGAATTAAATTCTGCGTCGAATGAGTACCAACACTTAAAATTTTTATTTGACTGGACTATTTTCCTACTATTCCTTGGTATGCCAATTGCCGGATATCAGAATAATGCCAATTTGGAGAAGTGTTCTTGACCGAATTAAAAAAATTTTATACACATAACGCAAAATTTTCATTCTTAAAACTTTCATTTAATGAGTTTTTCTCTTAGAGTACTCCTTTCTAAGCTGCAGTGTCAATATAATGCTATATCTCAGTTTTTGAAAAAGTTGGAAAAAATTCTCGTTTTTGGACCGCGGTTTTCGACCATACTACTTGACCGAATTATTAAGTGTTGGTACTCATTCGACGCAGAATTTAATACTCTTTAATTTTAGGAGTTATAGGCGAAAAAACAAGACAGTCCTAAAGTTTTGAGGTTTTTTGACTGCCAAAAAGTCTCCCGAGGTCACCATTTATTGCATCATAGAATAAGTACCTCTACTGACTGGCCTCTTTTGGTTTATAAACGAACAATTGAAATTAAAAATTGATGAACTTTAAAAAACGGTACTTTTCTTACTGCTTCGTTTATTGCAACAGGGGTGTTTTTGAGTTTTATTTTTCAAATTACTTAGTTTCTTATCATTGTACCTATTGAAGATGTTTTCATAAGTCGTTAGAATTTTTTGACAACCGTACAAAATTACGAGACTTCGCTAGCTCTAGCTCGAGAAGATCAGTAGGAGAAAATTCGTTCTTATTTTGG
Organism: Malthinus flaveolus; assembly: GCA_950108345.1. Classification (NCBI taxonomy): domain Eukaryota; kingdom Metazoa; phylum Arthropoda; class Insecta; order Coleoptera; family Cantharidae; genus Malthinus; species Malthinus flaveolus. The sequence goes on from OX467285.1 coordinate 30,675,679, forward strand.
ATTAAAAATTCAATGTAAACAAAAACAAAATTGTTTTTCTTAAGTGGGAACTTTACTATTTTCATAAGGAACCTCAAAGGCATTGGAATTTCATCTTTCGACAATTGGTTGTGGTAGGTTCTGGAAAAAGTTGAGTCTTTAGAATCTGAAATATATGAAATAATAGTTTTTACGCATTTAAAATCATTGAAAAACATTATTTTTCACCGTAACTAATTAAAGCACACGCCTGTTTTTGATCTCAATTAATGTAGTCACTACTGGGAAATAGAAAAGTATTTATATAGTCTAAAGACCACTTTCAGTTTGGGTAGTATTAATTTGTTTTGTGGAAATGGCGCGACAAAATATGTGAAGTTCCGACTTTTCTTTTCTTTCTGTACATATACTAGCTGAATGAAGCTCTGTTAACATATCTCGTATAACATAAATATGGTCCCGTTTCAAAAATAAAGTTTATAGGGCCATAATATGCTTAGAGCATTTGCGAGAGAGTGCGAGTTATACGGCAACTCGGTTGCTAAACAAGGAGCAGAATAAATTTATTGAATCGACGGCTTTACCGTAATTTCCCTGTTGATTATATTTATTTGCACAAAATTTTAAGATGCACAAATTTCAAATAATACTTTCTTTTAATGTTAAGCAACTTTCCACTGTATATTCGCTACAGCTACAGAGCTACAGAGGGTAGCTCTGTCAAAAATCCAAAACTGAGTAATTTAAAAACTTCTCAACATCATACAAAGAGAGTATAGAGTTGGTGGTAAAACAAATGTTGTATGAGCAATATCTTTTATCAGAACTTGTTAAAAAAGCAAAATTTTCCCTGATTTATTTGTTTTAATAATTTTTTGTAAATAAGTATGTTAAATTTGGAAATAGGTCACTATTTTTGTTTTGTTGATACTAATTTAAAAATTTCAGTTTATTAGCCACTCCAAAAGTATATTAAATTTATTAAGCGTAGAGCACTATAACACGATGTTCGTAAATTTCATTTACTTGTTCATATTCGATGCGTATAGAGCCTAAAATTTAATTTTAAATTTAATATTTTATATATTTTTGCCCGAAAAAGAAAATTTGATTTTCATATTCTTAAAAATAACTACAAATTTCATTAATACAGGTACAATATCAGATACCTGTGTAAATGCAATATAAATGGAAAAATAATATTTTTTTGATTTTTCAACCTGGAACCCCGAAATTGGTATAATGTTATAGGTCATTAATTAAAATGACTTCACGTGTTTGGTTAACGATAAATTTTAGAAAATTTCTTAAAGTACTCAAAACAGTATTAGATATGCTATTAGTGCCCTCCTGAACTCAATTTTCAGTTTTTGTTTCAATAAGAAAATAACAGGGAAGCACAATCTATCTTAACTATCTTGGTTTGTTTTGGAATTTACCCCATTTTGTAAATTTCCAATCCAACAACAATCCAAATTCTTGTCTCAACCATAAATAAATTGCTATAAAGCGTTGATCACAAGAATCAAGCTTCTAGATATGTTGCAATTTGTGCTCTGCGTAATAGACTAAACAGACTCACTTTTTTTCAGTTCACCTGCAATTTTTACCCTCTTTAAAAGGTCACCTTTCAGCTACGCCTCTTCAACCCCTACGTAGGTTTCAAAATAATTTGCTTTGTTGCCTATACCAAGATACGTATAGTTTGCACGCAGACGACCCGAGTTCAATGCGCGCCGTAGTTATTTGTTTATTTGCGCGAAAAGATTTTCGGAAGATAACGTACTTTTTCTTTTAATAATTCACTTTAATCGAGTCTAAAAAGCATTTTAAAAGTCAAGCTCGCAAAAGAAGGTTAATATAAAATTTAGCGAGGTTAAGTTTCATTTTGTTGCTAATGCATTATAAATTATTTTTCACGCTTAATTTTCGTTTCCATTCAAATTGGCGTATCGTAGATAAAGAAACTGAAAATAGTCGACGTAGAGTAAAAATGACACACCCCCAAAATATAGTCAGTTGTTGGAATCGATAGTAGTACTTGCGCAATGTTGTTTGATCCCTCTCTTCTGGCTTGTACAGTCGGAGAGCTTAAAGCTCGTATCCTATAAAGTGTCAAGATGTGAAAATCTAAAAGCTCGATTTATCCTCGATTGTACCACCTCACCTAGCGACGTTTACCCGTATTACTCATGGTGTGTGTTTAAGCAAAACATTTTATTTTCCACATTGAAGTATTTAGGATGTAATTTACGAACTTAAAACTTAATGAATAAATTGTGCCTTCTGTTAGTATCAGCTCGAGTATAAATTTTAGTGCAAAAAACTTTTATTACTTATTTTTAAAAAAATACTAATATACTTGTGTGTAGGTTCGTGTTGTTTCCGTTCTACTAATTGCGTTTTTGTAAATTCACTTATTTTAATGTTTTATCTTAGTTTCACATCTCGTTTTTGTTAATTTTCGTGAACATTTGTTTTTAAGCGTTTCTTTTATATAAAAAATTAGTGTTAAATTCTTCATATTTTTTAGCGATACCTACTACGCTACGTTATGGCGCTCTAAAATTTTATTTTATTCGCGATATTACATTTTTTTTTCATAATCGGCTTGTGACGAGAAAGCTCTAAACAAATATGAAATGTGTGGTATAGTTAATTTGCTAATTGAGTTATAATTGACTAGTGGTGGGTGCACAAGGCCACTATTAATTAGAATATGTCGCAATGATGGGTTACAGTAATTACAACAAACAAGGATATAATCAACTGTTTACTCAGGTAAGGAGTTTTTCAATTTTTCGCCGAATTCAAATTATTTTTGTTATAAATAGATTACACGTTATACGGTTTTCGTGTTTAGTGCCATAGTATAATGTAAAATATCTGCATAATTAGTACATATAGTTTTCTATTTTACAACAATTTCAAGAAATTCAAAAGCAGTCACGGTAATCTATGAATGGTGAATGCAGCACGCACATCATGTTTTGCGTCATGATGACGTCACGCTCAATTTTTCAGCCTTTTTTATGTAATACTGCAGTAAATTGCGAATTTCGTAACTCGCGATAGAAAATTTTTTATGCGACTTTTATCTGGGTGCTCTTAAAAAAAGTTGTTTGTATCGACTGCAATATTTTTGAATGAAAAGTTCAATAACTACATTATGATAAAATCCCTATTTATCTCGTGGTACTTACCATTTATTTTCTTATTATGGTCTTTTTAATACTAAAAGGGATGAACTAAACGCTTCGAGAGACCCCATATTTTATAAAACACATTATTGTCGTAAAATTTTTCTATTTCGGTTCATTAATTAGGTAATTTACGATAATTAAAATTTCGAATTGCCTACTAATCTACGTACTATTGTCATAATATGCTTTATCAGTCAACGATTTCTTTATCAATTTCATTCATAAACGTGTAGCACAATTATTATTATTAGTTTTATATTTTATTGATTAACAAAAATAGTGAAGTGACACCTTGTGTTGTTTTGGTTCACATTCTGTACATAAGTGCACAATATCTATATTCCAAAAAATATTCAAAATATGATGTTTTTGAGGTAACAGCATCTTTGTAATCTATGGATTAACCTAATTTCTAGATGTCTAGTGATGAATATTCTGAAAGTCTTGATGAATTAGAGGCGAGCTTTAGTGACGGTAGCCGAAGACATGTCAGCTTTTTTGGTTTTTCGTTAAGTCTCGAAAACTATGTGTTGGAGCTGAAATATGATTATGAACAAAATTAAAGCTACAAAATTTAATATGTTTATGTTTTTTGTATTCCCAAAGCTTATCGACTTATAGGGCGTTGAAAATTGTTTTTTTCCAAAATCACGTTAGAGCTGTATAGTTTGCTTACACATGCAAAAATGTCCTTAAAAATTATTCAAATGGTGTAATGTGAACAAAGTTCATTGTGAAGGATATGAACGACCATGGTAGCATCTCCAAAATAATATTGTGGCTAATTGAAATCCATTTCCTTTGTGTCTTTTCAACGTTTGCTTTCCTTATAATCAAAGTGGCCAGAAAAACGTAAAGGGTTGTGGGTACACAAGCAGTCGCTCTTTGAAGAAGTAAATCTGGGGGGGGGGAGGGGGTTACTTAAAAATTGTTTTAGTTATCTTGTCGCACTATTTCTGCTACTTTTACGATTCTGAGTCACTTTCATCTGATTTTCTATCGTCATACCATGAGTTTAAGCTTTTAAATCTAACGTTTTTGAAGTAGACAGTTGCATTGGCGATTTTGGCATAAAGAACACACATTTTCAATGCCCAATAACTTAGTAAGCTTTAGGAATACAAAAAACAGGCATATGTTAAATTTTGTAGAACATTTTAGCATCTTTAATTTTGTTTATAATCACTTTTCAGCTCCAACCCATACTTTTCGAGATATGATATTAACGAAAACTTTCATGTCTTCGATCACTACCGCTGAAGCTGACTTCTGATTCATCAGGACTTTACAAGGCTTACTAAATAACATACCAAAAATTCCATGTGCATGTCATTTTTGGCCTTTACTAAAATTTTGGAGCTACTTTTAGAACTTACTCGAAAATTTGTATATTAGTTTATATATATTTTTAAACTGAGCCTATATGCAGATACATCAAGTAAACAGATTAATCTATTGATCTTCAAAGGAAAATCCTATACTATTTCTGACAATTCAGTACAGTTATCGGCGTATAAATTGATTTACTATTTCCGTTTTTAGTATTTTAAGTCTTTTTTCATTTAACTGCGTCCACTAAAATAACTACCAAAGTTATATGCTCTAACTGTCTAACTAAACATCGTGTATTACCTTATCGTAATGCAATAAACACTAAAATATTACCCGCTTTACGTAAATTGTATACTTGTTAAAGACATTCTTGACACAGTAAATATAATATTTTAAATAAAAATGTACCTAGTGCATGTTTAATGTATTTTTACGTATGTGTATCATTATTTCGATATTGATGTTTAACTTGGGTGTTTGGTTAGATATCGCCTCAACACAACTTTTAAATTCCGTTTATTAGACTCGTGTGATATAATCGCATGCATATATTTTAGAAATCATATTAACGCGACTTGAAATTTGATTAAAGTAATTAAAAATTAAAGCCATCTACGTATTATCTAATACGTTCTTACGTACAATCGAATTATGCTTGCTCGAATCTAGATTAAACGACCTAGGTCGGTGAAAATGTTCGATTTTTACGCCCAAAAATAATCCGACATAAATACCCTATGAATGTGATTTGTTAATTTTTAGTTTTATTGTAATTTGTTTAGAATTTAAGTGTGTTGCTTAGCTGATACTGTTTATTATTATCGCATGCACACCAGTGGCCTCTCTACTAACTAATGTCCAAGTACACTTCTCTGGTAAGCAATAATTAGTAATTAAATAATTGATAAGGTAGAGGTATCATTGGAGTAGAATTCGAAACAGTCGTTTGTTGTTGTTACTTATACGCTTATTGTTAGTATCTGTGCATCGTTGTTGCTTATTTGTAAGCTTTTTGATCTTTTTGTAAATATCGAAAGCCAATATAAGCCGACAGTATTTGTAGCAAAATTTAGAAATGTTATTGAACGTTCGTAGTATTTACATATCGACTAGCGGTTTTATTTACGTATCTACATACATATTTGTTTCTTGATACATCATAATCAATCATTTTATCATTAAAACGTATTCAGAACGCTTGTTTGGTTTTATGATTCTATGTAGAAGCAGATTCTAAAAGAAAAAAGGCTTTGATACTCATGCACCAAGTAATTATCTAAAAGGCTTACTGTTTTGTTTGTAATCATCAATTAATGTTCATTTAATATCGCGCGGTTCGGTAAAATAGTAAATTTTCAATTTATCACATTTAAAAACGTACACATAATATCGTACATACAATACATTGACATACAGGCAGAGAGACAGACAAGCAGGCAAGTCCGTCCCTGATATTCAAGACTTAAGGCACGGAAAAGTTAAATGTTGCTTCTTTAGAGCGATATTATAAAAAATTTATACTACGTAGCATTAATCAATGTTTGAGTGTAGTACATTATAATTTCTCAATTATTTCCACAGAGTAGGTACATTCTCCCCTACAAATACTATCAATTTGCTTCGAGAATAGTAAATTTTATTGATTTTGGGAGGAAAGCAACGTAGAGAACAAAGCGATTTTTTCAACTAAAATAAGATATACAGAGTGTTCTATTAAAATAATTCATATTTTCAATAGTAAGATCTAAGACAGCGATGGCGAACCTTTTTTGGTGGCGGGTCAACCAATCAATTTTATTTTTATAATCTGAAGTCGTGGGTATATTATTTGCAGTAATGTGTAATGGGTGAGCATAATATTTTTGTGATGGAAACATACATTTTTAGATAAATAAGATAAATAAAGAAACGTCACGTTCAAGACCGTAGGCAGAAAAAATTTTCAGGGGAAGGTTTGCAAGTAAAGTTGGACAATTTTGCATTTGTAGCGTTAGAAATAAAATGAAATAGCGCCGCAGGCAAAAATTTTTAATTGTCCAAGGTCAAACGGTTTAAAAACGAAGTTCCGGAATTTTAATAGCCATTGATAGTATCTCCAAAGATAATGTTTCACAAAAACAAGGGACGAAAATTTTAGCCATGTTTTTGTCTGATTTTCTTTTAGTTACAAAACTTTAGCTTAAACTTCGTGAACATGCTCGTGGGCCATTAAAAATTGCCTCGTTGGTCAGTCTATGACCCGCGGGTCATAGGTTCGCCATCGCTGATCTAAGACTTGATCTAAGAAGATTGATTTAACTGCAAAGATGTCACATGATGTGTATTATAGTGTAAGATGTAAAATTTTACTGAAAACGGTAATGATCTACAGTGACCCTTTTTGTAAAAAACAGCTATTTCCAAAAAAGTAGTGTCAAAATATTAAAAAAAAATCGCAAAATACAAATTAGTTAAATATGCTTGAATATGCCTAAAATAGCATCACTGGGGACATTGTTTAATAGTAATAATAATATAATAAATTTTATTTATTGTTTCGCTGTCCAATACAATCAGAGTTATAAACTAATTACCAGACAAGACTCGTCTTCACGTTGACTTGGAGATGGACCTCTATTCCTTGTTACTACAAAGACCATACCTTTGCCACATATTCACATACATATTCACATCACAGCTTCTCGTAGTGTTGGAAAGTAAGGAGTATACTATAAGGCCAACATAGGAATGGGAACGCGGCCCAATCGCCTTAACGACTCTTGGGGCCTGTATCCCAGCCTGCACCCTGTGTCTTGCATACACCCTATGCATACACTCAAATAATTAATAGCTCTACCTGATGTCGTACACGGTATCGATTCTCAGTTACGACTATGCCCCTGTGCATTTCAACCGTTTTTCTTGGAGTAAAAACAATATACCCTACTTGGTCTTTACAAAATTTGTTGAGAGAAGTTTATGACCAAACCACTTTTTTATCCTTTTTAGGCCTCTCTCGGAATTTTCCGTCACTTCTCTTAAAGTTTTTTCTGTATATAGCGCCACTAAATCGGACCACTGTGGCGTAGAAGGTATAAGTATTCCCTCCGATTTCATGTTTAGCAGTGGATTAATGTAAAGCAAAAAGCAAAAAGAGCAATGTTCCTAAAACCGTGCTCTGTGGTCTGATCTGGATCTGGATTATTAAGGAGGGGGAGCAAGCTCCCTGCACTTAGGCCACTTAATCGGGCCCATTGTACTTCCTCCCAAGCGGCCTCCCCGTGCCCATCAGATCTCGAGCCATCCTACATGTAGGATGAACTCCAGAATTCTGGCGGGAGGGGTGGTGCTTATTCTGGCCATGTCAAGCCAAAAGTTCCCCAACACGGATCTTCTTATCGACGTTAAAGCTGGACAGCGACAGAGCACATATTCAGCGGTTTCGTCTTCTAGTTCGCATCCCCGGCAAATGGGATTGTCTACCAAGCCCAGAGTGTGAAGATGTTTGGGTTAGTCGACAGTGTCCCGTGAGTGTCCCTGCAATTATTTGTAGATTAGTTCGGGACAGCTGTAGACAGTATTTTGTTAGCTTTTTGGAAGGTACCAGTAAAGCTCTTTGGCTTTGGCGGCACCCTTCTGTGCCTGTCCATCTTTCAGTCGGTAGTTGATGGGTATTATTTTTAAGGAGAGTATTAACAGTTGATACGGCTGGTTTGATAATTGGCTCAGGGCCACAGGGAAGGCTGTTTGAACTTTTCCTGGCCAGCTCGTCTGCTTTTTCGGTACCCTCATTTCCTTGATGTCCTTTGACCCAATAGAGTGTGAGAACATTGTTTTTTGATATCCGGTTCAGCAGCTTTATACATTCCAGCAAGAGACCAGAGGCTACCTTGCAGGTGTTTAGGGCTTGCAGGGCAGCTTTACTGTCCGTCGATATCAGTATTTTCTTATTTAGGATTTTCCTGTTAAGGATTTCCGCTGTGTAATATACCCATCAGTTCAGTTTGAAATACTGAGGCATATCTCCCCAGCGATAGACTTGTGTCGAGGGCAAGCTCAGGTGAATGAACACCTGCTCCTGATCCCTTTTGATTTTTAGATCCATCGGTAAAGACAGTTATGTCCGCTGCATGTTCTCAGTTGAATCCATTAGAGTTTGAAAGTCTCTGTTGAATGTATATTTTGGAAAGTACGGTTTGCATCCAGCTCCAGGAGAGGTAACTTCTTAGAGCACTCCTCAAGGATTTTCGTGTGCTCGAAAATTCCGTATCTTACAGACCATAGTCCCCATCCCCTCAGTCGGAGGGCTGCTTTTGTTGCTCTGTGGTACTCCACAACTTAAAACTCTCGAAACTCTGAAGGTTTCAGAAATTCTCACGTATTGTATTCTAATTATGTAAGAAACTTGGTTCTTGGTTCACACTCGGTATACCGAAAAATGTCTGTATTTGTACTTTATTAAAATACATTAAAGTGTCATTATAGGAAACATAATATACAAAATATATTCGGCTCTCTGCCAATTTTATTTGGACCAAAATAACCAAACAATAGTTACAAAATACAAAACATAATGTCATAAAACTTACGCAAAAGCCCATTTAGTGCCCAACAATAAATTCGTTATTCTTTGCGTTTAAAATATCTAAGGACGATAATCAAATTAACGTTAAAAACATTTAGATACCCTAATTGAAGTAAAATTAACTTAATTGGACGTTAAAAAAGCGTATCTGAAATATTTTTAGATTGTAAGTAAAATAAAAATGTAAAATAAACTTTCCACGAAGTACCTTAATCTTTACATGATTTTAGATTTTTCACATGCAACTTATTTAACCATTTTAAACAGTGTACGACATTAAACAAAATTTTTATACTTATAAATTTCGCTTTTCAGGGCTCAGCAGATTCTAACTACTCACAACCCTCTTCTGATCTTTCGTTGGACGAAGAAAAAGAAACTTTACGTCGCGAAAAAGAACGTCAAGCTTTAAGTCAACTGGAAAAAGCCAGAGTGAGTTAATATTCTTTTTATTTAATTAGCGAATTGTTTACCTTTAAAGTGCACTTTAAAACCTCATAATATATTAGTTGACATGTTCTATAAATAAGTTCGTTTTAGGTCACTAATCAATTACGTTCACAAAGCTTAATCTTTACACGAAATATTGCCATAGAATATTAAACGTTGTAGCAATCAATATAGGAATATAAAGAGAGCCGGTTTTATTAAAATTTTATTTTAAAAGTAAATATTGTATTTTTACAGACGAAACCGGTGGCGTTTGCGGTGAGAACTAACGTTGCATACGATGGTGCTTTGGATGACGATTCACCTGTACACGGTTATGCAATATCTTTCGACATAAGGGATTTTTTACACATAAAGGTAAGGTTCCAGTCTTAAAATTGGGTAATTTACAATGATACCTCTGATTGTTAGGAAAAATACGACAATAATTGGTGGATAGGTAGATTGGTGAAAGAAGGCTGCGACGTCGGTTTCATCCCGTCTCCGGTTAAACTAGAAAATTTGAGGATACAAGCTACTCAAACACGAAGTACTAAACTCTACTCCAGTAAGACTAGTTCCAGCTCTAATATAGGGGCCACTGGTAACGATGTTTCCAGAGGTAGCACCCCTCCTACGCCTGGTATGTCCTCTCCATCTCTCATTTCGTGTTTTTTGATGTTTTTTTTATGTACCGTGATTTTGGGCTCTATCGAGATATTTTATTGCCATAAAAAAAGTATTATATCTAAGTTGTATATTTCAGCAATTCAGCGTTAACTTCAGATAAAAGAGAACAAAAATTAAAATTTGAAAAATAGAATTAGTAACGTTTCAAGTAGCTTATTAAAAAAACTAACTTTCTTTTTTTATTATTTCTAAGTTAAAAACTGCACAAAAACGAGCTGCACGAAGTGATAATCGACATAATTTTCTTTATGTTGTGATATGTTTATTGTAAGTATCCAGTTGTAAAAAGCTCTAGGTTTACTTTCCTCTTTAAAAATCCAAATTATGCGTTATGTCATCAAACGAGCGAAATTTAAGGGCGATAATTGGCCATAATTATAAAAAAACGAAAAACAAAAATTATTGTTTTGTCTTTTGTTGTTATCTTTCAGTGTTATATATTTTTCGTTACATATTTTTGTTACATTTTTTTCGAATTTTCTCCTCAATCACTAACAATTTCCTAACCTAAATTCAATAAACTCCTCTTTATCCGTCCTTACTAACGCTTCAATTATATGCGATGAGAAACGAGGACCAATTCAAATTACTGTAATTGCCTCGGTTCTCTATCACGACCTTAAAAGCTATTAGTTGGTAGTGACAAAGGTAGAGTATCTAAATAGATGTGCTTGATGTAATGTTTTGGCATGCACGTATAGTCCAAATGTTTACAAAATTGTAAGATTTACTAACAATTAAACATTTTTAGGAGACGAGTCCGATTCTATTGGTAACGTTAGAACAGGAAAATCGCTTACTACGCCTCCAGCAAAAGATAAGAAGAAACCATTTTTTAAGAAACAAGAAGCTCCTGCTCCTTACGATGTAGTTCCCTCCATGAGGCCTGTTGTACTTGTAGGTCCTTCGTTGAAAGGATACGAAGTTACTGATATGATGCAAAAAGCCTTATTCGATTTTCTTAAGCATAGGTTTGAAGGAAAGTAAGTATTAAATCGAAAATCTGGTCAAGGACAGTTCAGAAAAATTAATTTTGTAGAATAATTATAACTAGAGTTATGGCAGATATTTCGCTGGTAAAACGTTCTTTTCTAAATAACCCTTCGAAACGAGCCATAATGGAAAGATCAAATACTCGTGCTTCTGGCATGGCGGAAGTTCAAGCGGAAATCGAAAGAATATTTGAGCTTGCCAGAACGTTACAACTCGTAGTTTTGGACTGTGACACAATAAACCATCCTTCGCAACTTGCCAAAACGTCTCTAGCACCAATTATAGTTTATCTTAAAATTACTAGTCCAAAAGTACGTTTTTTTATACTAACGATAGAATGTGATTTACAAATTCCTTTTAGGTTTTACAAAAATTAATTAAGACTAGAGGTAAAGGTCAAATACGCCACGCAAATGTTCAAATGGTCGCTGCCGATAAATTAGCCCAATGTCCGCCAGAAATGTTTGACGTAATTTTAGACGAAAACCAATTAGAAGATGCCTGCGAGCACATTGCCGAATATTTAGAAGTAAGTTAATTTTTAATAAAATTCAAAATAGTCTTGACCTATTTTAACGAAATTTGGGTTACGTTCTCATCTCGCTTTACTGCACAGCATAATACCTACATAAATATTAAGTATTCGTTCATTCATGGGGCTTGTGTAATACTTTTTTAATTTTTAAGGCATATTGGAGAGCAACTCATCCAGATATAGTTCCAAATGTTACTAGACAAGTTGGCAGTTCACCCCAAGCATCTCCTAGAGGAGAACAAATTCAAACCACTTTGCCTGGTACGTTATACACTATTTTAGTTTGTTTTATTCTGAGGGTTTATGAATTTGAAAATTTCTGCGTTTATGGAGTACATAATATAGGTCACCGGGCACATATAGTCAGGACGATAAGCTTGCTTTAATGTTCATAAATAACAACTGTAATCGTATTAAAGCTTTATCTAATGAGTTATTAATACTAATGACACAATTAAGCAGCAAAATCATTTAACTGTTAGTTTCTATACTCCAGTATACTGTATTTATGTTTAGTTTACTACAAAATATTCGTAAATTGTTACTACATATTTGTTATAGCCAGTAAGCCAGTTTAAAAATATATGAAATGCGTTTGTACTGGAAGTCAAAATTAGTCCCCACGTGAAAACTCTGACAGATATAAATTGTCAAAACTTGTAACTCAACCGCAAATCACGTGTTGTGAGACCCTGGATCCCACACTGTAGGAAAATGCTATTGAAAACCTCGGAAAATAAATTCCGATGTGAGAGACCGGGAGCGGGAAAACAATACTTCATTCAGTAGTTTGTACACTCAAGATAATAATTAATTCTATCAATAAAAAAATGCAATCATCGCCTATGCCTCCGGACACGCCAACTCGCGCTTTTGTTACCTCGGTTGGGTTACAGTTCTAGTTTATAGTACTGTGCACGTCACACCACCAAATCTCATCCCCTTTGCGTATAATTTTACAAGTATTTCGATGGACGATCTTATCGTTAAAAATTAAATCGTTTATACTAATATTAGTTATTCCTGCTTAGCAAATCTCGCGCGTCAGTCAGTTGTTATCTAGGACAAAACGTGAAAAGGTTAGACCATAATATGGGTATTTAATTTGCTTTTAATGTCTAATGAGACACAGTTTTAGACCTTAAAACTTTGGGTAGATTTTTGGGTTAATAAATTAAAAGGTGAACTTACGTTGTAGGTTTGGCCAACAAGAACGCATTTAATTATTTACCGGCCTGTTAAGTAGTTTGGACTCTGGGTTACGTTCGGAATATAGAAGGGAATCTGGCTGCCTTCCTTCTCTCGATATAACAACCGTATTACAATTTTTTAAAATTCCTTATATTTTGAAACTGGTTATATTTGTAATAACATGATAAATATGTATCAGTCGCATACCTAATTGTAGAGAAGACTAAAATCTGGCGCAAGTAGTGCATTGAAAGAGTGGGTTGGTCCCTTTTTAAACTATTTTAAATTAATTTTTATTGCTTTTCACTTTTCACTCTTCTAAAGAACTCCTTGATGTCCCACTTGTTCCAAGAATTAGGCTGTTACGCGCATGTTCAAGAAGAATGAAATTTATTGAAAATTATGCCTAAACTCCAGCTTCGACAATTCAGTGTTTGGTATCAGGGTGGGCATTATATAATGTGGTTTGGCAAAGCTAAAATCTTTTTGCAACTACCAACGATGCTTTTCGATTTACGAAAAAGTAATATTTTTTTAGTTATTGAAGCGTCGAACCCGTAAAAAAAATTATAAAACTGGGCCGAGACTCGTGTACTTTCAATGAGAAAATAGAAATGTTCGGTTGGTTTATTTCCCGTGAGATAACAGAGTTAAAATTTGACACACATATTGTTTTGGATCGATTGTAAGTCAATTTAGGGCAGTTTCAATTGTTTGATGCCAAAAGCACTTAATTATAAAGGCATACGTAATAATATGTATATTCATCCTAGACCTATAAAAAGCGTCTAATCCAAAGAAATATTATTGTACAGGGCAGGGCGACAATATTAATTTGCCACGGATGACTTTGTTAATAAAAGATCAAAGAGCCACAAACGTGATTTAATTACCATAATTGAACAGAATTACAAGGGTAATTTATTGCCGTTTCTAGTTTAGATCAATGTTACCAACTTCGGGTTCTAAAATTTGTTACCCAAACTAGACTTAAGGCTGGAGAATTGTAGGTTAGAATTCTTACGTTGTCCTGAACAGCTTTAATACTCAACAGATACAACTAAAATTTTTGTAGGGTGTAGCCAAAGAGCTTGTCTATGATATGACATATTTTTAATTTCCAAAAAAGTATTAGAAAGTAACAAAAATAATTTTTTCCGAAAAGTGGCAAATTACAGTCTTACAGTTAGTCTAAATTGATTGTTTTCTGTTGCGTATAAAGACTTAGAACGATATAAAATATGTCATGTCATAGAGGATATGATATAGAACATATCTATAATAGTTGATTTGAAAGAAAATGTGTTTCCTATGCCCCGAGGACGACGTAAGATTTTCCCTATAAGCCCAATGTTAATTAAGCTTCTAAAAATTCTAATAGATGTCGCCACCTAGCCGTCGCTGCGATTCATAAACGTAGATAAATATTAGTACAGGTAATGATAAGTTTGACCTGGAACAAATTGCAAGAAACAGATTTTTCGCGGTAACTTGTTCAGAATTTTACGCTGATTACGACCATATAAAGTTTATGCCAAAAATATGATGCAAAATGGCAAAATTTTGGCATATAAAGTCACTATTTTTAGAGGTTATGATACAGAATACGTCTGAATGACGGATAACGAAGACAGTTAAATGATACACACTTCAAAAAATTTAATATAAGAGACGCTACTGAAAATGTTAGTTGGGTTGCATAACATACTTTTATGCATCATAACCTATAATTCTCCAGCTTTAATAGAACTGGGTCTGGGATAGAGAAAGAAATTTGCCAAATTTTATTCGAGTAATCAATTACTCACAATTTATCTTGAAGTACATTTCTTGTAAAGAAAATTATGCTTCAAGAAATATTTTTCTCAAACAATTTCTAGGGCTTCTCGATCCATAAAACTAAATAGGTAGTTATTAGTGTAGTATGCTCTACCAAGCTTACTTTGTGTCGTAATCATTTCCGTTCGATTTAGTATTAAACTATTAATTTTACTAACAATTAACTTACTAATAAAGCTTGTACTAAACTTGTTACAGCTCATCACTATGTGTACGGATATTCACACGACTCGAGAGGTAGTTATGCAGGTGTTAGATATATAGGCCTGCAAAGCTGGGAATCAGTAGATTCTTTAGAATCGCTATCATTTTTATAAGCACTGCATGAGTGTTGTGAATAATGCAATATCTGATGACTATTTTAATTATTTTGTACATGTAATAAAAAAAACTTTGAATGCTACTTTTATGCTCAAATTTCTTTTTAAAATAGCCGTTGATTATTTAATCTTGCATAAATCTATTTAGCTGTAAAACTATTATTATCATTAGTGGTATTATTTTTTTGTTGTTTATTTTTAAAAAGGAATCGTAAAAGAATTGTACATAAATATAATGGGGCCAATTTATTGTTATTTAATAAATAATTAAGACTAATTTTTTGCTTATTGATTAGTTTTGTTTCGAACCATTTTTTCAGATTTTACTGGCTCAATGACACCAATTCCGCCTGCGTATTAATGTAAACGAATAAATAATAAGCAGGTTTAGTTTAGAAGTATTGCACGGTTTTAATATGTTTTCTTTTTCTTTTTTCTTTTTTATGGCTTGGCTACGCACGAAAATGTTTGCTGCGCTTTATTCTATTGCACACTATCTATTGCTCAAAAATACAGATGGAGTAACACCTACACCCGGTAGAATCTGGCGAACTAGCTCAACAGATTTATTTGCTTAATGCTGATTTGTTTATTATAATTAATAGTAAGTAATTTAACGTTTGGTGCGTTTCTTGTGTTGTGTTTTATTAGCCACAAAAATTACGCTTCTTCATAAGCCGTTTGTAACATACTGATTATAAATTTTGAGCTAAAGCTATTATTCAATAAGCCCGTTTAGTTACTCACAGACGAACAATTTAACTCGTAATATTATGACGGATTACAAGTAACACGATTACGCTCGCCCTCATAACCACTTTGCTTAATGACAATTAGGAAACTGTGATTAACTAAACGTGGCTAATAACGTTATTGATTGATCAATAGATTAGTTTACGAAAATATTCGTCGCGAGTAAACTCGAAATTCAATTCCAAATAACGTAAACTAATTTTTTAATCAAACAAACAAAACATACATTTTTTTCGCCTGATTAATAATTAATTTAAATTGTAACAAAAACAGGTGGATCGATATTTCACACCACACATTCTCGTGGGCGGTCACGTTTAGAACGCGAACGCGAGTTTGACGATTTTATAGAAAAAGATACTCATCCGCAAAGTCACGGCGGTGGAATTCCGCCCCATTTAGCCGGTGGTCAAGATTATCGAGAACACGCCTTAGATAGAAATTTAGAAAGAATGCCTTCTCGAGATCATAGAGCAATGAGAGACGACGACTTCCCTCCTCATAGAACTTCATCAAGAAGAGCGGTTAACGTCATCTAGTGGAGGCTTGCTACGGAACAGCCCATTGAAGAAGAAATTCATGATGATCTTAGTCCCGGCGCTGAAGTCTGTTATAAACCTCAAATACCTGTAGAATATAGAGAAGATAAATATTTTGACGATCGTCGACAGGATAGAAGATACGAAGATTCAAGGTATGGCGATAGAAAAGGCTATAGTATGAAGTATGAAGATCGTTTGAGCGAACGAAGGCAACTAGAAAGTCAATCGAAAGAAAAAAGATATTTAGAAGACCATAGACTTGAAGGTAGAAGACGAGACGATAGAAAAGTTGGTAACGATCGTAGACACGATCATTATACTTCTCGCCACGAAGGTAGAAATTACAGACAGGAACTATTACAAAGATTCGCCAATGTTGATTTAGAGGACCATCATGAATATCGCGACCATCAAAAATATCTCGAGTAAAATTTTTTGTTTCTTTTGGTAAGAGGATGATTTTGAAAAAAGAAAACAAACCATTTTTGATCGTTTCTACAATGAGGTGTTCCGTACTTGTGATTTAAATAAAAAATAAACTTCTCTAAAAAAGACATTTACGAAATTTGACCAGTTTGGTGCCACATTTGAGTATTTAAGCTCAATTTTTAATCACTATGTAACTAAAATTGTATAGTATTCAAGCTTTAAAGTAGTACTTTTAGGGTTTTTAAACTCATTTGTAAGGAATGATATTGTTGAAAGCTGTATAAATTTACGTATTTTATATATTGTATGAGAGCCTATATTAAAAGAACTGAAATCACAATTTGCGAAGATAGTATTTATATATTTTTGTTTATAAAAATTAGGACTCATAAGTAAACCTTTGAATGTTTAAAAAGTAAAACGTTTTGTTGGAAATTTTATAATACATAATTTTCTATTATTATACTAGCGGTAGAATAGTTTTTCGTTCAGAGGAAAATGGCGTGTAAAAATACGCGAATACTGGCTTTCCTAATCATTGGACGCTAAAACTCCCTGTAGAACATTTTTGTAGAGCCTCAGGAAAGCCACCAAATAGTTGCTGTTACAGGCGATGTTTAGCAAAATTATTGCGTTCATTTTCAATGGCTTTAAACTTACGACTCGGAAAATGCTGTGGTTAGAAAATGTCTCGAGTAGTTTTCTAGATTCTCTACTTTGCTTTGCTTAAACGACTTTGATCTCCAAGTGATTAGAAGAGCCAATATTTATCGTACGTAATACTGGCATAATTAATTTGTTTAATCCTGTTGTACAAAAGTACAAATATGTCGATTCTTCCTTAGATACCAAGTGAGAAACCATTGCTTTTGCTCACCGAGATTGTTTATATAGCAACGGGTAGGCTAAAGTAAAATAAACCATAGCTTGTAACGTAAACAACACAATTTTCCAACGCTGATTATTGTTTGAGAGAACTAAATTAAATTTTGTAGTTTTTAGATATTTAAACGTAGAGCTGCAGGATTAAACAAAACGTGGATAAATCGTTTCGCTCACTTATTGGCCTTTAGAGACTCGCCTAGCGGCTCGTCTGCAAAGCTGGCAAATGCGTGAGCGAAATTTTCAGTTTTTCCACTTATAAAGTAATACTATTGTGAACCGTCAACCCTTACATCAATTATTTTCAGAATTTCCGAATTAAATTTAGAGCATACATGCTCGTGGATAAAATACTATTTTACATGCTCTTTTCCCTATGTATCGAAAACTATCTTACACCCGGTATGTTGATTTTGTTTTCTATTTGCAGGTTTACTTATTAGCCTATTCATACTTCGTTACTGCAATTTATTTCTAGTAGTTTTGAACTACCTACGTGATATTACTGCATATTGAAATTTACTGTCATGCAATGACTGAACTTAGGAAAGTACCTATAAATTATTAAATAGAATATAAAAATTTGCACCGCTCTTATTTATGTTTTATATAATACTAGCAAATTAATTTAACAACAACAAAAAACGCCTATCAGATTATATTTTACGAATAAAATTAAATTGACACGATTTTTACAATTTTTAATATCTACTTTTTTGATGAAAAATGACAATCATTGATGGAGAAAATAAAATTACATTAAACAATAATTTAAACTAATTTCCATTAATTGTTATAGAAAAGCTTTTTTAACTAGCGAAAAATTTGGAGACTTGGTAGATAATAAAAATTGTACTTTATTTATCGCTTGTTGAATTAAAAAAATAGTTGCCCATCTTTTTGGGTGAAAATACCGACCAATTTCACTTCAAATTGTTTATTAAAATACATAAATATTGTTTGTTGAAATTTGAAATTGAAAGTCGATATACGAATAAAAAATACTTTCTCAGTTTAGCAATACTTACAAAACTCAGTGCCATTAAATTGACCAAGTACCTAACGAGAACAACTTCATCAATGCTTCTACAATTTTGTCGATTCTTTAGATATCTATCTATGTAGATTAGAAGTTATATTATTATATATTATATATTTTGTAATATTTGAGTTTGCTGAAAGCACCTTTAAGGTAGTGCTAAAACTAAGGCGACATTTTAATTCTCGTTTGTATGTTTGTGTAATATGCAGGCTGATCTTGAAACCTGAGGTCAAGCTGCAGCAGTGAGTTGAAGGGAAGCATTAACCCAAAAACGGTTCAAATGGCTTTTTAAAATGTAAAACAGTAGTACCTACCTTTTTTGACTCACTGGCTCCCGCCACCACTTGAGGCAATCTGCCCTCATGTTTTGAGAGCACCTTGTATTGTACAAAAAAGTTTTACATTTTTGGCATTTTGTTACGTAAAATTAGAAACTTTTTTATATACTATACGAAATTATACAAATAATTTTTTTTTACCTGTAAATAAATATTTCGAATTAAAAATTCCATAGCTACAATTAACAATATGCTTATGTCCAAATTGAATATGAATTTTTGTATAAGTTAATAATGGAAGTGCTTTTGTTTGGATTATCAACAATGCTAAATAAACGATTCGAATCTTGTATTATTTATTAAAAATAAAATACTATTTATAATATTTTTTGCACTCTTAGTATAATCTGCACATCAATTAATTTGATTTACTTTTCTTTAGAGAAGCCCAAGCCTAACATGAAATCAAAACATCAGTTATAAGAAGTAAAAATTTAATTTTTATTGTTAGGTGTCTTATTCAACTTCTTGTCTTTTAAATATTCGTTATTTAAGCCTAAAGTGACTGAGTGACTCATTCCGTGATCCGTGATCTGAAAGTTTCATCAAGTACAGCCTCGCCCCCTGCGTTGACTTTTCTCAACGTATGTAGCTATAAACAGATTATTTCTGCATTTTTCATAACTCTGCAATTTTTGCTGTGCACCCAATCAAATTATCGCGAATAAGTTTTCGTTGCGCGGTTTAATTTATTGCTCCGCATATCGTTTAATAGTACAGTGCAATTAGTGATCCGCGATCGGAATAATTCCGGTAGACCCAATTTTTTTAATTTGTTTTATAGAAAGGTCTCCTAATGTTAAATCCAAATTCTCGACCTCCGAGACCCTGTGCTCGAGTCGCCATCATGAAAAAAGCAACCGAAATCACGGGAACATCTAGTTTTTTGAGAATAACTTGCTCCTATCCATTGTACGTAAATAAAGGCGATTATAAAAGTTTCAGGAAACATTATTAGCTACAAGATTGGTCATCAATTTTTTTTCAATAAGTTAACCCTTTTCGAGATATAGAACGGGGAAAGGGTAACAATGAATTCACGTACTGGATAACTGAGCAATGAGACGCGTAAGTTTTATAAACGGAATGAACCACCAAAGTTATTCTGTTACTGATAATAACATAATTATAATAATAATAATTATTATAATATAATATAATATAATATATAATATATATATATATATATATATATATAATATATAATATAATAATAATATAATATAATAATAATATAATAAAATAATAATATAATATAATAATGATAATTCTGCACTGCATAAGGTGGAATAAAAATGTAAGTAAGGATTTCTAAAAACAAAAGTGGTGCTAGGTTTCGTCTTCACCTTTTATGAAGAAGTTAAAAACACTTTTGTTCGAAATTATAACATTTATTGACCTTAAGAAGCTTCTTACTCATAACTTAGAGGCGCGTTAAAGATTTCTTATATTACAGCACATAGAATAAGGACGTAGTTGCAGATTTTTGATAACCAAAGTGGTGCCAGGTTTCACATCTGGCTTTGCGAAGAAGTTAAAAAAACCTTTTGTTCAAAATTGTAACATTTGTTAGCGATCTATTGAACTTAAGAGGCTTCTTACTTACAACTTGGAGGTACAACAAAGATTTCTTATATCACATCACATAGAATAAGGACGTAGTTGAAAATTTTTAAAAACCAAAGTGGTGCCAGGTTCCACCTCTGGCTTTTATGAAGAAGTTAAAAAAAACCTTTTGTTTGAAATTGTAACATTTTTTAGCGATGTATTGAACTTAAAAATCTTCTTATTTACAACTTGGAGGTACAAGACAGATTTCCTATATCACAATATATAGACTAAGGACGTAGTTGCAGATTTTTTAAAACCAAAGTGGTGCCAGGTTTCAACTTTGGCTTTTATGAAGAAGTTAAAAAATACTTTAGTTCAAAATTGTAACATTCGTTAGCGCTCTATTGAACTTAAGAAGCTTCTAATTTACAAGTTGGAGGTACAACAAAGATTTCCTATATCACATCACATAGAATGAGGACGTAGTTGAAGATTTTTGATAACCGAAGTGGTGCCAGGTTTTATCTTTGGCTTTTGGTTTTTATGTAAGTAAGGATTTCTTAAAACAAAAGTGGTGCTAGGTTTCGTCTTCACCTTTTATGAAGAAGTTAAAAACAGTTTTGTTCGAAATTATAACATTTATTGACCTTAAGAAGCTTCTTACTCATAACTTGGAGGCGCGTTAAAGATTTCTTATACAGTGTGTCCGGGGATAGGTGGAACACGGGCGATCTCGCTTATTAGTGATTTCATCAAAAAATGTTACTCTTTACAAAAGTTTTTGCTTGTTCCAAAATTAATATTCACAATTTCATTTCTGCAGATTTTTATACAGGGTGGTCTTTATTAGCGTTTCTCTAAAATTATACATCAGTAAACTACTCTTATTTTCAGAGCAAAATAAAAAAATCATAACAAAAAATTATTCCTACGCCAATTGCTTATTCAGATATAAACTTTGAAACCGATACGGCACTTTTCATATTTTCAAAAATTTCGATGTAACGATGTTTCAAGCTGCGTATTTTGAATTTCGCCAAGGAATTGTGAAGATGTATGAATGTAAGGAGCAGTTATATTGAGTAGTAATTATTATTTATTTGTTTGTTTTGATCTCTAATAAAAAAAATTTATGAAATTGTTAATAAAAAAATGTTGAAATCGTTTAAAAATATTAAAAGTGCCGCATCGTTTTCAAATTTTATATTTGAATAAAACGTGAGCGTACGAATAATTTTTTGTTATGAATTTTTGATTTTTCTCTTCAAAATTTTCTTAGTTTACTAGTGTATAATTTTTGACAAACGCTAATAAAAACCACCCTGTATAAAAATCTGAAGAAATGAAATTGTGAATATTAAGTTTGGAACAAGCAAAAACTTTTACAAAGAGTAACATTTGTTGATAAAATCACTAATAAGCGAGATCGCCCGTGTTCCACCTATCCCCGGACACACTGTATTACAGCACATAGAATAAGGACGTAGTTGAAGATTTTTGATAACCAAAGTGGTGCCAGGTTTTATCTTTGGCTTTTGTGAGGAAGTTAAAAAACACTTTCGTTGGAACATTCGTTAGCGATTTAGTTTTGGATTTTTGACAAAGATCCGGAGGTCCGTCGAGGTAAATTGAAAACTTCAATTTATTATTGGGCATCCATCATGTATAACATACCAAAAATTCATAACTACCCCATTTGATGTAAGGTAAATAATACGGATCATTGTCAAAAATCAAAAATTACTAAACTAAATCGTTTTAGTTTTAGATTTTTGACAAAGATCCAAGGGTCTACATAGACCATTTTGGTCTTCAACTGTAGAAAATTTAGCCTACTTTTAAAACGTACAAAACGGCCATTGCCAAAATGTAGTTCTTCCGGGTCAAAATTGACTTAATTCGTTTGCTTTTTTCAAGATGGCGGTTCGAGCACAGGGTCTCGGAGGTCGAGATTTTGGATTTAACATTAGGAGATCATTCGATAAAACAAATTAAAAAGTTGGGACTACCGGAATTATTACGATCGCACTAAATTTTTTGCGCTAATTGCACTGTACTATAAGTGAAGAAAACTGAAAAGTCGGATGAAGCGTTGCAGGGACAGTATTCTAATAAATAAACAAATTAGCCTTATTATATGCCAGAACACTGTAGGAAAACAAAAAGAAACGTTTGCTGTATTATATTTTATAAATAGGTACGTAGAGAGGTATATAAATAATATTTAAATAATTCTTAATATTTACACTTTCTTTGTTATATTACAAACTATAAATGTACATAATATAATAAAACTACCAAGTAGTCGAGTTTTATATCACTAAGATTAATGCACTTGTAAGAGTACTTATGAAGTACTTTATACTATTATATCAAGGATCATTATTAATTATTTTATCAACAGTTTTTACATCCTCCTCGTCCTCGTTTATAATGCTAATGTCGTAGATAGAAGGTCGATGACTTCGCCTCCAGCCTTCCGGAATAGGTTGTGGAGTTTTAGTTTTAGTGAGCAACCGAGGCCCTAACAATGTAATTAGGATAGCACCAGTTGGCGCAGTTAAAATTATGGACAAAACGCATATCATCAAAACTTTTTCGGCGTATTCTCTTTCTGGAAGTTTGTCGCCCACTGCTATTAAAGCTAGAGGACCAAGAGCGGCCTAAAATGTCGAAATTTAGTAAAAATAGTCAAATTGTTTAACGTCGACTTTTTAATTACCTGCACCGTAGCTTTTGCCATCCACGAAAGTGATACGAAAACCTTTTCTTTTAAGTTTAGTTTGCTTCCAATTCCCACCAATACAGTAACAATAATTCTAATAATACCTGCAGCACACAAACATCCAATTCCAATACTGACAATTTGTACATCTAATTCGGCAAAGTTTACTTGCGCTCCTGTGATTCCAAATAGGATAGGCTCGAAAATCATCCAAAAAATTTCGAACGCGGTAGTTGCTGGATTATCTTCCACTTCCCAGCCGTTGTTCGACCAACAAACTAGCGAGACGAAGGCAGCCGAAACGCATCCTAAAGGCCCGGCACCTTCGTATCCTACTAATTCGCTACCAAATACAGCCATTGTCCCTCCTGCCAACAACATTAATATTCTAAGAGGTACCATAAAGGGGTCGTCCTTTTGCGGAATGTAGTTGGAAATTATTCCCCAAACTATGCCAAATCCTATTCCACCGATAATACATATTGGTCCTTGCAAAATTTGAGCCGTTAAAGAATCGTGAGAAAACATGATGCTTTGAATAATTCCAAACCCAGCCACAGACACTGCGTCGTCAATTCCAGATACGGCTATAATTAAGGTCGGAATTCCTTTCGCCACTCCGTAACCCTTAGATCTCAATCTGTATAAACAAGGTACAACAACTGCTGGTGAGACAGCAGCAACTATCGTACCTAACAAGAGGCACCAATCCCAAGGCATTTCTAATAGGTAGTGGACTAAAACAGCAGTAACTCCCGCTTCGACAAGCCACGGCACTAAACCTAATTTTGGCACGGTAATTTTTAATCGCTTCAACGCGTGTGGATCCAAATCTAACCCAGCTCTGGTTAAAATAATCACTAGAGCCATTTTTCTAAAAAAACAACTTATTTAGTTACGCACTTAATAAATATAAAAGTCCACTAACCTCATATCTTTCGTGACCGTTTTAAAAGAATCATCAAAATCGATTAGTCCAACATTTTGAAAAAGTATTCCAGTAAAGAGCATGCCAATTAACGCAGGAAGTGTCGTTAAACTTACTAGCCATCCACCAAAATGTGCGCATATTGTTAATAAAATAAGTTGGAATAATTGGCCACCGGGCGCTGCACTCTCTCCTATTATAGAATAAGCCACTGCCCACGTGAATAATCCTATTAGTGTAAGTCCTATTATTCTCGAAGTTTGTCTGTACGTGGGACAAAAAGGATATGGGCACAACTGAGACCAGAGTTTTGGTTGCCAGGCTGGTGGATGAGATTCGTCTTCTTGTCTGCATTTCATACAAAAAGAGTACCACCAGGATCTGCGATTAAATAAATATATATAAATAGAAAGCAATTATTAATAAAATATTGTGATAAAAATGACAAACAACTTACCTATCATCACTATTAGTGTCGGAAAATCTTGTTTTCGAGTGTATAGAATCGGTCATGGAGTGTTTTTTAATTCTTGCATCGCCATTTGAATGTTTCATGTGATCTGAAACCGATAATAATGGCTCAGATTCATCGAGTGAACTATCATAAAGATCCATTAATTAAATATTATTAAAAATATAGTATAACACCATAATAAGACTTTTTAAATTTTCTAAATAAGGTCTTTATATTTATGTTTAAGCAACGGTACAAGTAACGAGTATGCGAATATTGTCAATAAAGATAAGGAAATAAATTTAAATAACCAAGTTTGTATTATTTATCAAAACAATTTTTAAAAATTTGACGCGGAGAAAATGGAACTTTAGTTTTTCTCAAAAAGTAAGTCCTAACATGGTAATGAGAAAATCAATTTTAAATAAATACCTGCCTGTTGCGCAAAAGTGATGTAAAGATCAATTAGTAGCAAAAATATTATTGGGGAAGATTAAATCAAAACATAATTAGGAGTTGTAGTAAACTTTACCATCGTGATGACTTCCATTAGGACTTTCCAATGCATGAGCGTTGTGTAATATACTTTTTTTACGTACAGGGCCAATTCCCACATGTTCCGAATTAGTGGAAACCTTTCTACTTCTCGGCGACTCGAATCCCGGATTATCGTAAGCGTGGTCACTTATTTTTCGTTTTGAATCTGTTTGTGGCGTTCCTGTGTGGTCCAGCGACATCGCTAAACAAAAAAAATGTGGAAATAAGTGAATTACGTACAAAAATGAAAAAAGAAATTAATTCTTAAGAAATTTTGAAACTTTTATTTCCTGTTATTGTGTTGATAAAGAATTTCACGTGTGCTATTAGTGTCATTGACCTAAATTAAAATTATGTATAGTGAAATTGAATTGTTAAACGAAACACGTAATGTATGCAGTGGATTAAGATGAAATACAGAATATAATATACAGCCAATACCGAGCACCTGGGTAATTCTGGAGGGTGCAGTACTAGTGTATTATAGATTGCCAAATTTGATATGAGCCATTTTCATAATTTGCCACATCGTCATTTATAAAATAATTTAAAGAAGAAGTACATTTATTGAGAATAATTGAATTTAATTTCTAGCAATTGATTCATATACTGTCCACGGATGGACGGATGGGGATATAAAGAGGGGAAAGTTTTATTTCTGAATTATCAAAAAAATTGGAAAGGAAATGTTAATAATTTTGTGTTTCCTTTCATGTGAGAAATGGATAAAAAATGATTGGTTTTACGAGAATTTCAAAGCAAGCAGGAGTTTTCAAAAGGGTGGATTTTTTGGAAAAATCAAAAATAGAATTTTGATCCTCTTTTTCATCACATCCGTGGATTACTATATTTTATAATACCCGAGTTATAATTTCAAATTGTTAACAACCAACAATATACCCTTTCTAATACCCCCCTCCCCCTCCCACTGTCAAAGTTTAAATGATTCTTTTAATTTTTGATAGGTTATTATAGGTAACTCGAATTTCGATTTAGTTGAAATTGATGGACCGAAGTCGCGCTTGTTAAAATAATCTCGTGCTCATTCAACTACGTTAAAGCTTTCTAAATCAAATTTTATAAACTACCACTTAAATTTAAATAAATGAATGTGAATATACATTACGTAAATCATCCTCGTCAAAATTGTTTCCAGTTGGTGTCGATGAAACATATAAAAGAAGTGCCGAATTATTGTCATCACTCATAACATTAGAGATCGCTTATTCACATATTTACATTAAAATCACTCACTACATTATATTTTTGATCTGACATTTTACTTAGTATTGACAGGTCAATTATATTGAGCGCAATTCATTTGCATTAATAATCAAGTAATCATAATGATAGCACACTTTTACCATTATTTGTTGTTACATTTGGGGTAACGCGCAAGAGGCCCGAATCACAATGTGCGGAAGTTTATGATATGTACTAACTAATATTTAGATATTTTTATAGCTATTCAGTAGGTTCAGTAGGTATGATGTATACCTATTAGTTACTAGCGCAAACGCAATAAATATATTAAATTATTATAGATGTAAATTGATGGACATTGTTGAACAACGTCGAGTAATGAGATAAACGATAATGTACCTATGCATATATTCATGAGCGATTGTGCAAATAAAATACGAACTTCAATAAAACAATTGTAAGGATAAATGAAATAAATGAAAAATGTGATCAATTATTTATTTGTAGTACCGAATACCAATGTCGATGCTTTAATAAAGTTACAAATTTCCATTTTTTGACTTTTGTAATATGAAATATTTACAAGTTATTATCTGTATCTGTTTGGCACAATAACAAAATAACGTAAAAACACGTATACCACTCCAATAAAGTTTTGTATTGAATTATTCACAGCGAACTTGATTCTATTGATTAATAATAATTCCTATCATATTTTAGAAGCGTAAAATAATAATTTCTTATGATAGTATTACCCTGACCTTAAACTGGATAAAGTGGTTAATTATATATTTTATACCGAGACTTAAATTGTCTTATTTTTCTATACCAAGTGTTCATGAGTAAAAAAAATGATCTAAAAAGTCTTAAAATTTCTTGTGGAAAACTATATTTGGCGGTAAATCCAAAAAACGGTATACGAAAAACGTGAAAACTCGAGAGTTAAGAAATCACGAAAGCGCACTTCTAGTGCTTTTTCAAACTCATTAATTCGAGAGGCTTGTTGATGAAATAATGACAACTAGACTTGGGTGAAAAAGTCGAGTGATCCTACAATAGAAAAACTTACCTCAAGTGTATTTTAGAAATATTAATAAATGACTCAAATTCAACGTGGAACGGGTTTTATCCTGCATCCCCTTTTTGAATCTTTTTAAAACTCTCGACTCTCCCAGGGTTGCCTTAAAACTGGCAGACGAATGTCTCGCCATACACTAGCAAGCAGTTAAAAGCCAACTTTGCGAACTTCTTATGAGCACCTACCCATAGCGGACATTGATGAGCACGAAGAAGCAGTCACCCTGATCCCTCTTCGGACCCCAAACCCATTTTGTGACTTTACCTAAGAAAGTCGAGTCTGGAGATTTTCGGTTAGGTCAGAGTCTTGGAGTACTCGCACCAAGACTAGAAAGGCTTAATAAACTATTGAGAGACCTCAACCGGAAGCTACCAAGTCAATAGACAACCAAACTCATATAGTAAAAGGCATCTATACGAGGCACTGACACAAACACCTACACTATATTTGATTCTTTAGTTCTTGAGAAGCCAGTTCAGTATTTTTATGAGTGGGTAGTATTTAGCCCCGTGTGCGATTTACACCTGGGCTTCTCGTTGCAAGGCTTTAAACTATTCGCAAACTGCATTTGAAGAGGCTTGAAGAGGCTTGAAGAGGACACCTAGATAGTATGTTCTATGGCAAGAATTCTACCTTGAGAAATGTTATATCAAAAATTGATTAGTTACGTCGATGGCAGGTGGATGTATCTACTGTGTATTATATCAATTAAGAAACAACTTAGCCTGCACGAAGAGCTTGTAATGTTAGCATCAGCCAGTGTATAAGCTTTTATTTGGGATTAGGTAGTTAATCTGTAGAAAAATTAGTAAAACAGAACTAGCTATTTACAATTATTATTCTTTCTATTGGTGTTTTTATTTGAAACTGTCGAGTTTATTTTACGGTATAATTTTAGTCAAAATTATTTATACAATACAGCCTCTCATTAAAATTCGTAAATATAACAGTGCAATACCAATATTTAACAATTTTTGTTTGCATAATTTAAATTAAGTATCCGCAGTCAATTTCAGTCATCAAAATACTATTATCTATTATGTTTAACAAAGCGTACCTGCCTAATCAGATTCACTAACGATTTCCTTATCAAATCAAGGCTTTTAATTAGTATATAATTATTATTAATCAAATAATGTTTGTTTGTAAATTAAATAAATTATTTTAATTGCCACTCAGACTATAAGCTGAAAATATTATCACAGCTGCATTGAAATGATCTTATCTCAAAAACGTATCTAAAAATATTTAGTTTTAGGGAACCATTATAGTTAGTTGTGAGCTTATTAGAAAATTTTTGCAAAGGCAACATAAGCTTTCCACTAAGTTTGGTCTTTTAATGTTTTACTGTAGGTTAACTTGGCACAATTGGCGTGACAAATTTGATAGAACCTGTTAGTTCGTGCCTTTAACTAACTCAAACGTTAAGCTGCAATGGAAAAACAGGAGGTTAGTGTCTTGGGTTCCTCTCATTCGAACATTTCGAACAAAAATTAATTTGCCCATTAGGAGGCGATGAAGTGCCTTAAGGTTTTTAATGTTTTACTCTAGGTTAACTTGGCACAATTGGCGTGACAAATTTGATAGAACCTGTTAGTTCGTGCCTTTAACTAACTCAAACGTTAAGCTGCAATGGAAAAACAGGAGGTTAGTGTCTTGGGTTCCTCGCATTCGAACATTTCGAACAAAAATTAATTTGACCATTAGGAGACGATGAAATGCCTTAGGGTTTTTAATGTTTAACTGTAGGTTAACTTGGCACAATTGGCGTGACAAATTTGATAGAACCTGTTAGTTCGTGCCTTTAACTAACTCAAACGTTAAGCTGCAATGGAAAAACAGGAGGTTAGTGTCTTGGTTTCCTCGCATTCAAACATTTTGAACATAAATTAATTTGACCATTAGGAGGCGATGAAGTGGCTTAGGGTTAGTCGTATTAAACGAGCTAATCTCGGAGTCAGAGTTAACTCCACAATCTGAATATAAGGTTAGATCTTAGCATGTAGGTTAGTTCGTAGCCACTTGGCTCATGGTTGATTTAGGTTGATCGTGGAGTTAACTTTGACTCTGAGATTAGCTCGTTTATACAACCAACCCTTAATGCATGACCATCTACAGTTATATTATGTGGGTTCACTTATTTATAGTGTTAGATATCTATGATACTGTAAATGGATGCACATTTCAGCTTTCAAAATTTCTAAAGTCTAAAGTATCCTTGGCATCAGAAGACTCATTGGAACTTACTACACCTGAGCGGAATTTACATTTACTGAACTTTTGTGAATAGTATTGTGCGTTTCAAGTTCCAATTTACGTTGCTTGTTAAATAGTCGCTCACAAAATATTGACTATCATTCAACAAAATTACACATATCACACAAAAAAAGGTTTTTATTATCTACTCCTACACCGTTTCTAAAATCGTAAATTCTAGATTAATATTCTGATACAAAATTGAAGCAATAATTCTAAAGTTACGTTAACATTTTACGACCTTTAATTTAATGTACATTAAAACCGCAATTAACAAGAAACGAGTAATTTTTTTTACTAATAGTCTTGTCGTTAATAAACTTTTCAAGTACAATAACATTTGATGAGCAAGTTAAATTAATATTTTAATTATAATTGTGCCATTTTTATTAAGTTAATTATACTCAGAGACGGATTTAGACTATTGTTTACCACATCTTTTTGGTATTAGGGAGACTTTTATTCGCATCAGTTCTAATTTTATTTGTAAAGGCTTAACAACCGTAGTCAAGTCAAGAAGTCAAATAGCTTCCCTATTTCAACTAGAGCACCCCGTATAATTTTCGATTTTTAAAATCAGGGAGAGCTTCTGAGAATAGCGAGGGCAGTATTTAACATTAACTAATTTCTGTTATTGGGTTTGATAAGGGCACATTTTAGAGTAGGTACTAAGCATGAATTTTCCAAAAAAGTTGCGTTCAGAATAGACGTAAGAAGCATCTAAAAGAATTGTTTTTTATGAGTTTCACTTTTCAATCCCGAAAGTGCTATGATTAGGGTCATTAGGGCACTATTTTCATATAAACTAAGTTTAGTTGCCGGGTTCGACAATGCCAAATTGGAAAGTACCTTGCATAAATTTTTTTACACAATATCTTTGCGCTCTTAGAGCAAGGTGTAGTTCGAGCAGAATTTTAGACCAGAGAGATCGCGAGATAATTTTACCAATAATATATTTGACCGCAAATTAAACATTTAAATTCTTTTTTATAATTTTGATTTATTCGAGAATTTTTATTTGATATAAATTAAAACTTGATACTACACATTAAAAATAATTTCAAAATTGCTTACTTTTAAAGGACCAAAGTTGACTAACATTTTAAAACGGTATTTCTCAAAATCAGCTACGGCCGTTTTGTCTATTTTTTTGATATGTTGTAGATCATCAAAGCTCTTAATTTATCAACTAAGTTTCATTTTCCGCTACCCGCTAGTTTCGGAGCTATGATTTTTTAAAGGTTGACTTTTCAAAAATTTATAATTTCTTTTGTAACCAAAATTTATAATTGCAAGTTTGGGTATTAACTTATTCCATAAATTAATGTATATTATTTATTACAATTTTAGTTTAAAAAGGACTTCCGGATAAACCAGAAATTAGCAAAATAAAAAGAGTTTTTAAAACCATCCTGTATATTTAAAGGTTTTTGAAATTAGTGTAAGATTAGCTGTCTAATGATACCAAACACGTTAAATTGTAACTTCTGATTTAACCGGAAACGGGGTTAGCGTTTCTATTTTAAATAAAACACCTTGTATATTTTAAGTGGTTGGAAAATGGCAAGATTATCTATTTAGTGATACTAAAAATTTTACATTTTGACTTTCGGTTCAACCAGAAATGAGATTAATTTTCCTATTTCTTATAGAAACACGTCGTATAATTTTAGATTTTAAAAATCAAGAAAAGTTTCAGAGCTTTAATACTATTAAATTTCCGAGGTTCTTTTAGATATTTTGATAGCTTGTAGCACATCGCCCATTTGAAAACGCCGTTAGAGACAGTAGACAAAACCAAGCGTGAATTATTGTCAAAAAAATTTGCGCTCAGAAAGGCGTAAGGAAGCGTGCAGAATAATTGTTTTATTAGTTAAAATTTTTTATAATTATTTTGGCACAAGAAAACGTTCTAATAAATTTTGTGAACATTTTTTAATTTCTACACTTTTCTATAGGAAAGTTGTATATTTAGGGCATTAGGTTAACTAGAATTAATTTCAATTAAAAATTTGAATTCCCTTTTGTAATTTTGACTCATTCGAAAATATTTTATTTGATATAAATTAAACTTGAAGGTGGTACGTGCCATTTTTGTTTTATTTCGATAAGAATTTTCGCACCTGCAAAAGTTGCACGTGCATCAAATGGCATCGGATGTTATACAAATACAAAATACGTATAGGCTCGAATTTTTAATATTTTTATTTTTGAGTTCAGTGCATTATTAAACTCGGTTTAGATAAGTGCTCGCGGTGTTTGCGTTTCGCGTTGGAATTATTTTGTGCCGTTTAGGACAATTTTCGCTACTGCATGAAGGTAACATTATTTACATTTAATTTTAAGGACTATTTCTTTCTAACCACTAGTTATACGCATTACGCAATAAAACTACGGAAAAAAGTTGTCAAAAGGTGTTACAGAACCAATGTTAAGCGACATATGACATAATCTGTTTTTTACATTGAATCAAAGTCATACTTGACTATAATCAGGGTCTCTTCTAGGACTATGGTTGCCTGCGCGTAAATTAAGAAAAATCTCGTCCCACTATGCCCAGATTTTTCTTTGAGGGGGCCCTATACGCTAAAAATTTTTAAGCAAATGGCGCCGCAGACGAAAATTTTTGGATTACTCAAGGTCAAACGGCTTAAAATGAAGCTCATAAATTTGAGCAAAATCGTAATTTAACCCTAGAGGGGACCAGGTGACGCGCCAGGTGTCAACGCAATATTCGTTTATACTTATTTCAATTGTTTACGACTTTATCGACGTCTATTTTTCTGTAGCTGCCTTAGTTTTTGGTTTGGGCTTAATTATACAGCAAAAGCGCAAAATGAGTGCAAATATTACTTTTATTTTTCTTAACGTTTTCGCGTTTGCGGTGCCGCAGAGCGACCGCGCTCTGCCATGCTGTAATTCTTCTAAATTTTGTTTATTGTTTATAATTCCTAATTACTTGATAATTATTTAGCAGATACTCCGTTTTTAAATAGAACAGCTTCATCGTCTAATGGAAGAGTTCCAACTGACGATAACATAATGAGTCTGAAATTCAGCCTTTCAACCGCAATAATTGTTTAATTTTTCGCGGTTTTTATGATTATAAATAAATATTATTTTTTGTTATTAATTACTTTATCACTTAGTATAAAAAAATTGCCCCCCAAAAAAGCTGATTTGAATCGAAATTCTTATACGTCTCTCTACCTATCTATCTTTATTATGGAAGATAACAGCATTATTTCAGGACGATTTTTATGTTATACTCGTATAGCAATGAGTCATGTGCCACCTTTTTTGGATCAAATTTTTTGATTTTAATTTAATATTAATCTTGTGAAAAGTTATTTCGAAAACGCTCAAAATAAAGTATATTTTTATACTTAAAAATTCTAAAACCATCGCATTTTTGAGTTAAAAAGCGGGACATTAAAATGTTAGGGGCTTTGGATTATTATTCGGGTTCTGTAGATCAGTAGTCGACCGTCTACCACACTAATGTGGTTTTTTAGTACTCACTCCGAATTTACTTTTTGTTTTTGTAAAAGCTAAGAATAAGTGGCAAGAGGCCATAAATTGAAAAGATTTTTAATTCATTAACGAGACCCATTGCTTTTGGGTTAGCAATATCCAAATTGAGTAGTTGAACTCCATGGACTGGCATTAAAATTAACATTTAATTTAGTAGAAGTTCTGAGGTCATTTGAGATTAAATTCAATAAAAATGCTTAGCATTATTAGAAATTATTAATATTATATAAATAGTGTAATGTACCTAAACAAATAACTTGACAACGCGTATGACTTAAAAAACGCATATAACTCTAAAATAGATAAAATTTAATTTCAGTATAAAAGCAATTGTTGCATTGACAATCATATAGAGTTGCTAACACAGTTACAAAAAATGTTTGTAGATGAATAAATTGAAGATTTATGATAATATATTATAATCAAGTGTTTCATAATAATATATTCATTGTATTCTCTATTCATTCATTGTCTCTACAGGGTGTCCTGGAAAATCACCGACAACTCTCGACATTCAGTTCCCAGGACTAAATTAGGACATTTGTCCCTCTTGAAATTATATCTTTTTATCTCTGAAACGAATAAAAATTGTCTACCTATTTTTGTACAGTCGACTGATCATGCAGGGTGATTCCAAAATGGCGGATAAGCTCTTCAGTATGTTTAGGGGACGGTTATTTGAGCTAAAGAAAAGCCTTTAAAAAAACCTATCTGCTATTTTGTAAATTGTAGATTTGGCAACATGATACTGATGTTAATAATCGATGTTAATAATTACCAGAGGATTTTCTTCTTTACTTCAATCATTATCCCCTACTAGGTACTGGAGAGCTTATCCACTAGTTTAAAATCATCCTCCATACAAGTCAGAGTAATAGAATTTTAAAGAGAGCTTGGCGTCAACTTCCAACTTTTCAAAAATATTGTTTTTGTAAAGTAAATTTAAATTACTCTGTTATAGTTTAGTAAGAAATTTTAAGATGATGACTTTTTGTCTCTTAAATTTTTCTTCTAAACTTAACGGTTCTTAAGAAAATTTGAAAAATAATTTGTATTCTTGGTTATTATTTTGTAATCGTAGAATCTTGTCTTTAGAAGTGTGCAGACGTGTATAATTGTAATCAAACTTTAAAGCAAAGCAAATCGTAAGTTATCACTGACCTCGCGGTCTTTATTATTAATTTCTAATGTTATTTATAAAAATAATTTTAACTTAATACCTACGAAATTAAGTTAAAATTAAAACCTTCATTCCTTTGAGTATGAACTCAATGCCATCACAATTAAGAATTCTGCAACAATCATCTCAAAGCGATGCGTTTCCATCAACGTCAACACAAAATCAACCGCCCTGGAAAACGGTCGAGTATAATAGGAAACGTAGCAGAAATAAAAATAGTCCAGAAGAAACAAATAAAGCAAAACGGCAAACAAGAATCGGCGAGTATTGGCTGAATGAGTCGGATCAGATTCTAACAGCAAATTCGTTTGCTGGACTGGCAGACCAAGATAACACCGATAACACAATATCGATAACGGTAACCAAAAACGAAAAAGTGCCACCTATATTTATAAGTGGGGTAGAAAACATGACTCCCCTAAAGAAACTGCTGAATGAAATAGCAGAAAATCTATACACAATAAAAGTTCTTAATAACAACCAAGTCAAAGTGCAGTTGACCAAAACTGAAAAATACTTACCTGTCATGGAAGCACTTAAAACAAAAAATACCCAATGTTACACATACCAAAGGAAAGATGAAAGAAATTTCAAGATCTATCTTAGGGGTATGCACCAAACTACTGACCCGCAAGACATTACCATAGCATTGAAAGAAGAAGGTCATGACGTACTAAAAATAACTAATGTATTACAACCGACGACTAAGGCTAAGCTGCCGTTATTCCACATTGAATTAAAACAAAAAGCGAATAACAAGGACATCTATAAAATCAGCAAGTTACTGAATACAATAGTAAGCTTCGAGCAACCGTATAAAAAGAGAGAAATAGTTTAATGCAACAAATGCCAGTCATTTGGACATACAAAAAACTACTGCCACAGAAGCCCAAACTGTGTTAAATGTGCAGGGAATCATCACACTAAAGACTGCACTTGGACAGGAAAAATCAATGAAAATGTGAAATGCATAAACTGCCAAGGCAATCATCCAGCAAGCTATAAAGGCTGCCTAATAAGAAAGCAATTGCAGCAAAAACTATTTCCAAAACTACGTGAAAAAATCCTTCATGAATCTAGCCAACCAAAGCCTTATAATCATATACAGCCAAACATACCTTATGCCCAAATGGCAAGCAAGAATCAAAACCAACGTTTAACAAAAGGAGAACCAATCGTACCAGTAACAATAACTCAACAAACTAATAAACTAGAAGACATGTTACTCCAACTAATGGGAAGAATGGATACAATGTTAAACATTCTTACCGCCCTCATAGCCAAAGTAAACCAATAATGCTCAGTGAACTTAAGGTAGGAATCTGGAACGCCAACGGCTTGGCACAAAGAAGCCAAGAATTAAAAATATTTCTAGCTAACCATAACATCGATATTATGCTCGTATCAGAAACACACTTCACAAACAAGAACTACTGCAAAATTCCACAGTATTCCTTCTACGACACGCAACACCCTGATGGAACCGCGCATGGGGGAACGGCAATATTAATAAAAACAAAAATAAAACATCATCTAAACGAAAAATTTGAAAAAGACTACCTACAATCGACAAGCGTTACGGTGGAAGACTGGCGTGGCTCCTTAACAATTGCAGCCGTATACAGCCCACCAAAACATACAATCAAGCAAGACCAGTATGAAGAATTCTTTAAATCATTAGGCAGTAGATTCGTTGCCGGTGGCGATTACAATGCCAAGCATCAATGGTGGGGCTCCAGATCCTACAATTCAAACCCTAAAGGCAGACAACTGTATCTAACTATGATAAAAAACAAGCTAGAACCCCTTTCGACAGGTGAACCAACATATTGGCCATCAGACCGACGTAAAGTACCGGATCTCATTGACTTTTGCGTAACAAAAGGTATCTTAAAAAACTGTACCAAAATCGAATCGTGCCTTGATTTATCGTCCGACCATTCACCAATAATAGCTACTATAAGTGCACAACTTATAAGGAAAACCAAAGCACCAAAACTCTATAACAAGAACACAAACTGGGAAGGTTTTAAGACGCACATATCTGAACAAATGAACTGTCAAGTAGCACTGAAAACAAAAGAAGACCTGGAAAATGCGATCGATGAATTTAACAGATGCGTACAAGAAGCTTCCTGGAAAGTTACACCCCACGAAAATCCAAAAGACAAAACAAACAAATGCTCCAGAAACATAAAACAAAAAATTAAAGAAAAACGAACCTTAAGAAAACAGTGGCAACAGACAAGATCACCACAAGATAAAGCTAAACTAAACAAATCTATAAAAGAACTCAAAAAACTAATAAATGAAGAAAAAAATGCTGCCATAGCAAGATACGTACAACAGCTAACGCCAACCGAAACAACAGACTACTCATTGTGGAAAGCCACTAAGTCTATTAAACAACCCCAACAACACAGTCCGCCACTGAAGAAAGAAAACGGTAAATGGGCTAGAAGTGGCTGCGAAAAGGCTGAACTTTTTGCCCAGCACCTGAAGAACGTCTTTACACCCTTCCCTAGAGAGATATCAGAACAAAGTGAAGCTGAAATACACGAATACCTGCAAGCACCGTTCCAAATGGGCCTACCAATTAAAAAGTTTAAAACTCACGAAATAACTAATATTATAAAAAATAATGTAAATGCAAAAAAATCACCTGGATATGACTTAATTACAGGTAAAATACTAAAGGAACTGCCCCCAGTAGCACTAACGTACCTAACTTATCTTTTCAATGCCGTATTAAGGTTGAACTACTTCCCGATCCAATGGAAAGTCGCCGAGATTATACTTATACCTAAACCTGGGAAAAATATCGAAGATGTTGCATCATATCGGCCAATCAGTCTATTACCTGTTCTATCCAAAGTCGTGGAAAAATTACTAGCCACAAGAATCAAACCTTATCTGGACGATAGAAAAATAATTCCACATCACCAATTCGGTTTTAGAGAAAGTCACGCTACAGTAGAGCAGGTTCATAGACTAGTGAAGCACGTTAATGACAGTTTTAACGACAAGAAATATTGCTGCGCCGTATTCCTGGACGTTAGTCAGGCATTCGATAAAGTCTGGCATCCAGGACTACTGTACAAAATTAAGAAATTATTACCTCACACAATCTATGAAATTCTTCAATCGTACCTTAGTGATAGATATTTTCTGGTAAAACATCAACAAGAGTACACGGAACTACATCAAATAAACTCAGGCGTTCCGCAAGGAAGTGTTTTAGGACCTCTTTTGTACCTACTATACACCGCCGATTTGCCAAAATCAAAAAATACCATGACGGCTACTTTTGCCGATGATACGGTACTCGTAGCTTCACATACGCAACCCAACGTAGCATCGCAATACTTACAAGAATACCTAAACAAAATTGGCGTCTGGCTCCAACGATGGCGTATCAAACCGAACGAACTAAAATCAGTACAAGTAACTTTTGCCCTAAAACACGACACCTGCCCACCAGTGAAGCTGAAAAATACTATAATACCTCAAGCAGAATCCGCAAAATACTTAGGAATACACCTCGATCGTAAATTAAACTGGAGAACCCATATCTGGTTAAAACAAAAACAATTAAGAACAAAACTAAGCAAGATGTATTGGCTTATGGGACCAAATTCTCAACTAAGTTTAGAAAATAAATTATTAGTGTACGAAAGTGTGCTTAAACCAGTGTGGCGCTATGGAATTGAATTGTGGGGCACAGCCGCAAACTCGAACATAGACATAATCGAAAGATTTCAAAACAAAGTAATACGATTAATAGTTCAAGCCCCATGGTTTGTGACAAATAAAATAATACAAAAAGACTTACATATAAAAACGGTAAAAGAACAAATAGTGATATATACTAATCAATACTTTAAAAGATTGAGTGTACATCCTAACAAACTAGTCATAAACTTAACAAAATCAAGTACCTCAAAAAATAGACTTAAAAGACTTAAACCAATAGACCTAAAAACCCGATTCGTGAATAGTGTTAATTAAGCAGTATAAACTCTATTATTGTATACCAAAGTCATAAAGTGAAGAAGGAAGTCGATGGACAACCTTCCATACAAATTATATTATAAACAATGTCTTCTATCTATGTAACATAAAATTTGCTTAATGTTTGTTATCTGACAGATTGTAAATAAACAAAGGGGTTAAAAAAAAAAAAATTTGTAATTCATTTAAAAAAAAGCTGCATTTCATTAAAAAACAGATTCAACACTAATTTTGAGTTAATTGTTCAAAGTGACTCCCATGTAGTCATTCGGCGAAATCGGATATTTCTAAATTCTAGGGGTATTTCGATTAACACAAATGTCTATAAACTCAAGTAAACGGAGGCTATTTTGAGCAATTAATGCAAAATTAGTGTTGGAACTTAGCTTTTTGTTTTAAATGAATTAATTACCTACAAAATAACTAACGACAGTACCTAAGCTGTAGAATACAAATTATTTTTCAGATTTTCTTAAGAACCGTTAACTCGAGAAGAAAAATTTGATACGCAAAAAGTGATCATATTAAAATTTATTACAAAAGTAATACAGAGTAATTTTAATTTACTTTACAAAAATATTATTTTTGAAGAGTTCAATCCTGACAAAAATCCAATAACAAAAATTTTCACCCGGTTGGGAAATAAAGTCATTTTTGAACAGTTTAATTTCAACTTTGAGAGCCTATAATTTTCCGGGGTTTATAATTTATAATTCCTAGAGGAACAAATGCCCCAAATGAGTACCTATTGGAAACTCACTGTAGAGCGTTGTCTGCAATTTTCCAAGACACCCTGAAGAAAATTGAAGTTGAAAAACTTGCAACAATTGTAATCTTGGGTAAATAACTGAGAACAACACAAAGTCGCAAAAAAATGTTTTTTTATATGTAAAATTGTGCGTTATATTGCCTCTAAATAATATAATTTGCGTTAAATACATTAATAACTACAATTTTCTGGTAATTAAAATTATACTGCTTTACCTAATTTATGGTGTTTAAATTGCATCTACTCTCTAATATAACAAAACAAATCCCAATATCTAAAAGTTGAATCACTGCAATTAACAACCGCAATACAGTAAGATTATTCCACTTTAAATAAAGTTTGTATACGCACGTCCAAAAATATATTAATTTCCGGCATAACAGGAAATACCAAATAATCTTAATTATGCAAAATTAAATAATAAGATTGAAAGGTTCAAAATGTATGATTTTGCTAGTAAACACACGAGGGTCTATTATAGTAACAATACGCTACTGAATTAACTAGAGAATTAATAGATAATAAGGTACCTTCGCAAAAAAATCCAATTATTTTGATTTTACGATTTATAATGGGTAAAAGTTTTTATTGTAATCTCCATATGCATAGAAAAGAAGTAATAAAAATTTGTTGCAAAGCATTGCCGAAATGTTCGTACACTAATCCATATTACTACCAGAGGCCATAGATGTGGTATTCAAATATTATAATTCAGAGTCTGGAGCGTCGTTAACACTAGACTTACCTATACTCGTATTACACAATTACCATTAAAACGGTTTAATGTTTACGTATTTCCCGAATGATTTTTTGGGGGAACGGATTATGGTATGTATTGAGATGGCACTGATTGTGAAACCGATAACTGAATCAAGTTTTTGGCAACGGCTATACAACATGTTATGTTTGGTGATTTATCCGAACGTAGCTAAAAATTCTAAATAAATTCTTGTAAGTTAAAATTTTCAACCAGGCTCTTGCAGAAATATTTGCAGCGTTGTCGTATAGATGGCGAAAGCAAACTTTTAAAAAATACGACAAAAACAATTTAGATTCATACAAATTCTAAATCAATTTATGTAAATACGTAAAAACGTTCACCAATCAAAAGTGCTGAGCCCAAGCTAGTTACAGAATACAGGTCTAGGTTTTATTTTATTTACAAAAAGTGGAAGCTTACGCTATTTGAAAACACTTGAAGTTGTAAAACTTGTATGTTCGTTGATCATTTGCACTTAGTAGAGCTATAATATACTCATACATCCTGTATATACGCGTAACTGTTTGAATAAATAATTGGTCATTTATACCTTATATAATAATAATAATGCATGGCTTCATAATTGGCTGTTAATTATTTTTCATGTAGATTAAGCTAATTTTTATAATTTACGTTTTTTAAATTCATGATAGAACCCAATTTTGTACCACGTCACGACGCCACTAATTTTACAGCCATTGTTTTATGAATATTCCGAATATCTGAGCTTTTAGAGTAAAATCTTATTAGGTACTTATAGAAGAAACAACAACTATAGATACACACAAAGAGAATACGATTTATTCAAGCTTAGTGTGAGCGGATTTTTGAGCTAATGGGCTGTGGTTGAGAGACTTTTTGTGAGTTACCTAACATTTCGTTTACTGCTGTGGCAAACATCTTCAAAATTGGTTTATCCTGTGTGGTAATGGCCAAAATGACCGTACCGAAGGTTAGGGAGCGAATTGTGTTAGCCACAGCAGCAAACGAAACCTTAAGTATCGCACCGAGAACCTCTCAACTCACGGCCCATTAGACCCAAAACACCTCACATTATTCCAGCTTGATCAAGTTACTCATTCCGAGTACTTTGTCGACCGGAGAGGTTAAAAAGCCAAAGTTTTAGGTATTTTACGTGAATAAATAAATGATTTTGATTTCGTTATCGTTATTCCATTTTTTGCCCGTCCCAAAACTTTTGTTGAGCTTGTGCGTTTTATACTTTTTTCATAATCAGAATTGGGCGCCAATTGATCTTGAAATAACAAATAAAATTATTCACCTTGATCGTGGTTTCAGTTGCAGTCAAAAAGAAACTGTTAACACCGATTCTACCTACGGCGAGGTAGCTACGTACTGCTCAAATATTTTTTGTACATGACACTAACCAAAACAACGTCACATCACCATTAAAATTAAAATTTTAATAACTAAAAAATAGTGTTTTCACTTTTGCGATAGTTCAACTGTTGTCGTTATTGTTATGTTTTTATCATAGTGGACTATTGGCGACTGAACCTAATTATGGCGAACTACCTTATATATTTAATCAGCACAATTAACACCTTAATGTACTCGTTAGAATTTCTGTAAGTATTGTGTAAAGAGGGTCGACACCGACTCGTATGCTAATTACAACGCGTACATTTTAGTATTCAATTCGTTTGTTGTACCTACTTTTTCTACTATTTTATTTCGAATAAAATTTTATGTGCAGATATGAAAAATAAATGTTTAATTTTTTAATATAAATAATTTTGTAAAAAAGAGGTTGCGCGTGTGTGTACGAATTGAGAATTTAAATGAACGCAAAAAAAAGGTTTTTTGTATAAATAATTTAAAACACTGAGTAGCTAAATTTTCTCAGATTGGTAGGAAAGTGGTATCTTTCCGGCTTATTTCCGGTTCGTTATAACTAGAATCTTTGTGCTAGTTTGTAGACATTCAGAAATAACTTCTGTGTGGAAGCTTTTTTTACATTCAAATTTCCAAACCCCAAATGAGTAGGTATGGGAAGAAGTAAATTTCTGCGCTGGTCCGCATTCATATGGGAATTGGACTTTTCAGTGCGGAAAAATCATGAATTGAAGTTTGAGCAATTTAGTAATTTAACCATGACCCCAACGTACGCAATGCTATAAATAAAATTTTGACAATTGCCACAATATGTGTGGCAAATTTGAAAGGGGGATACTATGGCCCACATACATAACATATTATGCAGAAACATCTCAATAAACAGGGGTCCGCAAATGGCTGGTTTCGGAAATCAGGAACGCGTTTACAGCATCACTTTTTTAATTATGTACAAACAAATAAACAAACAAAGTAATTTATGAACAAGCAATAAAGGCAAAAAGTCAAATAAGATGTTCGAAGTGCCCACTCCCCATTCCACCTTCGCACTCTTTCGAAAACCCCAACATTGACTCGGATTTGGTGGCATCCTTGATCTACTCGTTGCTGCAGCTCCTTGAAATAATTTACAGGTGTAGCGTACACTAAAGTGTTCAAATATACCCAAGGAAACTAATCTAATTTGTTTAAAACGGGCGATCTTGCAGGCAATAGATTGCCCCTCCCTACCCATCTTTGTTAAAAAGTCCCAAATGCTACAAAAAGAATAATCCTCCGTATCTCCACAACCGGCCATTGGCGGGACCCATGTTCTTTAAGACTTTCCTGCATATTTTGGGCTATACTATCCCCCCTTTAAGTTTGTAATACGTTTTTTAACACCCTGTATAAATACGCTATTGTTTCATTATTTGCATTTAAGGTTGTGATATGCTAGAGTGAGAAAGGTATATGCTAATTTTGAAAAGTAAGCAACTTTAGGAATAACGACGACTGTTATCAAATAGCTACATTAAAATTGACATACATAGTTAGGCGAATTTATTCCCAATTTCAGAAGGC
The DNA here is from genome assembly GCA_950108345.1 of Malthinus flaveolus. Taxonomy (NCBI): domain Eukaryota; kingdom Metazoa; phylum Arthropoda; class Insecta; order Coleoptera; family Cantharidae; genus Malthinus; species Malthinus flaveolus. The sequence goes on from OX467285.1 coordinate 30,718,645, forward strand.
CTCTGTCCTTATAATAGAAATATAAAAATTCAAAAGCGTTTTACTGGAGCGGTTGGTTCAGGTTCATTATGTTAATTATTCTTCAAAACTAAGTCTTAAAGTGAAGAAGAAAGTATAGAGTACGATATGTAGGATCTCAGAATTTTCATTTTTTATTTAAAAATGGTCCAAAAGTAGGTAAATAAAAGCAAGCAATTTTCCTCACTTTCAGTAAGCCTTATCTCTATTAAATATCAACATTTCAGCAACAAAATTTAGCTTACATTGTAGCCCAATCTTTCTACTTTATTTTTTATCTACATAATTTTTTTGTAACTTCAATAGGTTTCCCTGCTCAACCGCTCCAGTAAAGCACTATTTGCAAGATTTCTAACATGGGCAAAATCGCAACGTTAAAAGTTCTAAGTTTTCGAGGCCGAATTTCAACAAAAATTGAACTGCTGTACATTAATTGCTAATATTTATCGATACCTATACAAAGGTAAGAGAAAAGGTAAGCTAAATATTCTTAATTTATCGAAGAATATACTATTCCAATACCTTTTGCGCAATTCTACAGTGCATACGTACAAAGGCATTGATAACAATATTAATCGCATTTCAAATCGTTTTACGGCCAATTTAACAACAGGTATGGTAATGACTCCGTTAATTAAATTGTGACAATAAATAAAAAAATACGATACTTACTTGTATTGCTAATTTCAATTGATATTTCTACCCTATAATTTCAAATACTAAATTCGAAAACATTTTTGTAGCGTATTAAGCGCCATCCTTGGTTAAACTTGACAAATTTTAAGCTTCCATTTGCTAATGGCCTAATTTACGATTTAAGAGTTTGATGGTGATGGCTACTATTTTAACGAAGAAGTTTTGAAATGTCACCTCAAATAAGAAAATCTTTTTTGCTTAATTTTTTAAATTTTCAATCCGTTAAAAAACTTTACAAGTGGCTAATATACTTTTGTTGATCTCAAAATAATTTTTTTAACGAATGTAAGAAAATTAACAAGCATAAGAAAATTTTTAAATAATACATACAAACCAGTTAATGTTTATATAGTTGGTTATTTATAAAAAATTGCTGTTTATCGTTGTATTTATACTTTACATTAAAAATAAAACATGTACTCTCTTATTTTATAGTAAGAATGTTGCAACTTATGGTTATAGCTTAAACGTAAAATTAATGAAAAATTCATTATTTCGTTTTATCTAAACCACTAAACGATTAGAAAGGAACTAAATTATTATATTACGTGTAAGAAATTATTTTTTATGCTGTGTGGAAATTCTAAATTTCCAGCAAAGTACGTTTCAAGTGAGTGGAATAGCTCTAATTCTAATTACCATTTCGAACCGTGTGTTTAGTGTCCTATGTCACATTGACACCCACGTTGATACACAAATTTTTGACTTGTTCTTGAACTGTTTACTATCTAACAGTCAGTGTTCCAAATCATTAGCAAACCGATAATTTCGTCGTGCTCCACAGTGTGGCGCTTTAGGTATGATAAATACGACAACCCACATCGAGCCATCTCATATATTATGTCCATTTATAGCTTTGCCAGACGAGCGCGACGCGGGTTTAACTCGCGCCCGGGCTTAAGTGGGTGCCCTTTTAATAGGTTCGAACGGAACTGCATTCAATCCCGTTTAATTTAAAAGTTGCTAGTTCACTTAACTGAAAGCGCGTAGGTAAACACCTACACCAATAAACCAATAAACCACCAATAAACACCAATAAACACCGGCTGTTCAAGTAGGGGCTCATCAGGCGAAGGGAAATTTGAGTTCAAAAACGTGTTATTTTCTATCAAATATTTTACTTTAGACAAAACTTGTTCTTTAATAACGCACACTCGCACACTCATCAGTTGAAAACTTCAAAAATTATCACTTCTAAAGAAAACCTATTACTATTAACAGACTTTTCGCCAGCCATGACTCACATTAAGCAACAAGCATTGCATATCATTTATCATACTCGCTTTTGCCTAAAACCGCCTATGTTTATTATACAGGGACATCGAAAAAGGTGTACGGGATTTTGAAGTGAAATAAAAATTTTAATATAAATGGCAGAATGTTTATTTTTACATCAAAAGACACAGCAAATCTTAAAGTTTTTTTAAGTAATTTAAAAAGTTTCAATGTGAGCTCACCCCGTTGCACGATAGACATCTAGCCGATAATCCACCTCCCGCCAGGTGTTTTGAAGCATTTCAGGAGTCACTGTTGAATTGGCTACGTTGATTCTATCCCTCAGGTGTTGTAGATCACGAATTTTTTCAGCATAAACTTCTTAATGTCACTACAGCCCAATCGTCCAAGAAGCTCTCAAAAACAGATTTCCTGATCGTTGGATTGGGAGGAATGGTCCTGTTTTGTGGCCACCTAGAAGTCCTGATTTGACGCCTTTAGATTTCTTCTTTTGGGACTACATTAAGAACTTAGTTTATGCTGAAAAAAATCGTGATCTACAACACCTGAGGGACAGAATCAACGTAGCCAATTCAACAGTGACACGATGTCTGTCGTGCAACGGGGGGAGCTCACATCGAAACTTTTTAAATTACTTTAAAAAAACTTTAAGATTTGCTGTGTCTTTTGATGTAAAAATAAACATTCTGCCATTTATATTAAAATTTTTATTTCACTTCAAAATCCCGTACACCTCTTTCGACGACCCTGTATTGTGCTCTATAAGATCGGGATGGGAATAATAGCCTTATCGTGGACCTGTGTGAAGTAACAGGATAATGAACACCCCACTCCGTAAACTTCTTGGCCGTGCCACAACCACGTGGACTTAAACAGGCTACGTGAATGAGGTACCACTATAAAAACATTTCCTGTGGCACTAGGTGACTCCGGTTGTATCGTTCCTTACCCGCGCCTCTACACGCTGAAGGGTGTATCGTTTTTCTTGGAGACTCGTGGAATATTTAATGAAATCTTTAATGGAATGAAAATTGTTCTACTTCCAGCGACGAGGGGTTCCCATTACAAAATCCTACGTACTGGAGGTGTACGAGAGAACCCTATATGTAGAGACTGCCGTTGAGGTAGAGGTTGAGGTCTTTGATTAAGGAGTGGGCAATTTATATAGTAGGCACAAGTTTTGATCGAAGAAAGTTCATTTATCAGTGTCAAAGGCATACTCATTAAGACCTGAGCAAACTAGTTTAGCAATTATTGTAAAATTTCGTATATTTTAAAGTCAATATTTAAACAATTATTTAATAATGACACCAAACAAATATTAGTAAACTAAACAAAATAATTTAGAATTCAGTAAAGTAATTTTTCAAAAGTGCTCTAGAATTTTACTTGGTCATTTTTTGTAATTAAAAAAGACGATAATCCGTTTTCAAATAGGTTTTCACACACACACATTAAATTTTCTTAAACCTGCTCTGACGCACACAATAACGAATAATAATGGATTTTGTGCTAATTACCTAAATCGTAAAGTCACGATTTGTGGCTCGTGACATATTATCACTTTTGATTAGTAAAAGTTACCCGTTAATTTTTTTAATAAAGAGAAATACATTTTGAATTATGTAACGAATATGGACGTTTTCAAAAGTTTTAACTTGTGTTGTTTTAAAATTCAAAGTGATAAATAGCTAGGAACTGGACAATAATTAACTAGATGCCAGCTACATTCAACTTGGTAAAATTTAAACAACAAACTTCTAATTAGCAAATTGTTTACAAGCAAACCTTTCTTCACGCCTAATATTTCTTCGTTAAACTAATTATTCGTCCTACCTGTGGGAACTTCCAAAAATCTCATATTGAGGCTTTCCAAAATTATTTTCACAGGCCGTTTATAACATTAACAAAAAGTTTTTAAGTCGTTTCATCGCCGTTTGTTTAATTTGTTTATAGACGCGGCGCGAAGTGTGCGCAATTCTAATACGACAACTTACTAAGGCACCACGCATGCAGACTAAATAATTCTCGCCACTTGTTACTATTGAATTTAATGTGCACTAGATAATCTGCACCCTACGCTTGTAGGTCCAATTAATAAAAAATAAGTCTCTATTATACACTATTATCACATTATGGAAAGTCGTATTTTATTACTACAAATTAAGCGTAGTATAATGAAGAAATATTGCTCGGAATTTTAAGATACTTTAAATAAGGGCTCCATGTATATTAAGGACGTACTTGAGATTCAATATTGCACAAAAGTACGGCAAAATTGTGGAATGTAGAATGAAGGACATTGTGACAGAAAAATTAGTTGCATCAAATGTAGACTGTGCAGGATACAGTTTGTATTCTTCTCCTTGAATGACTCGAGTTTTCTTTCTTTCTAAATTTATTCTAAAAAATTTCGGCAATATTAATTGACCGAAATAGAGTACCTAAGTGTAAGAGACTATTATCAAAGTGAGAATAATTTTATCGGTGCTTGTTACTGTCGAAACTATTAATCATCATGAGCACTAGTAAAAAAATGTCTACTGTCAGTGTGGTATTCACGAACGTGATTCCTAAATTTGATTGAGAATGCACCCGGTTGCAATCGGCGGAGAAAGCGACTGAAGTGGACATCGGAGAATTAATAAATAAGAAATACAAAAACTAACAAATATACAGAAACGAATAAGGAATCGCAAATGTAACAATTTACGGCATTTTGTGCATCACACTTTTTAGTGAACTTGTTTGATTAGTGATAATGAAGATCGACTTTCACCAAATACCGGCTAGATCAATCAACGTATTAAAGAAAGCCAGTAAGCGTTTTTGGTATCGTGATATTTTAATCACTACGGAATGTCACGGCAAGAATTTAAAGAGAGAATCAACTGATGTCAGGAATACAAGAAAAAAGGGAAACGCATACAGTTGCATGATGAAAAATGCAAAAATGGAGGACTAAAAAAGCACTTCAGCGAGACGATTACCGTGTATATTTAACAATACCTCACTTCAAAAAATCAGATAAGTAGTGCGACTCTCAAGAGAAATTCTGAAGTTCATTTGCTTACACTTCCAAATTAAATTAATAATAGCTATAATTTGAAAACATTACTTACGAATATCAAAACTGTAAGAAACGTAAGAACACATTCTTTCACTGAATTTTAAATTAACATCACGACGCACTTGATGAATTAAAGAATATGCACCTAATAAAATTTTATGATTAAATTTGCACATTGTAGGTTATGATTACTTAAGACGTAACCGAGAATTCTCAACCACAGCTACGATGCATTGTTTATATCCACAAAAGAACTAATGAGTTTAGAATGCAATTAATCTTTCGAATGTAGTTTTTATCTTCGGTATTGTATACTAATTTTAATTCGGTTAGGTATATTTACATTTGGACAATATGGGCAACTATTATTTGAACTAATGCTGTTTCGTAACTTGGAGCCGACTCCTTAATTAATGTTATTTTATACCTATATCTATATGTATAAAATAATTGTAGGTGTACTTCGGATTTGCTTGCGTATCTCGTGTACTGCAGCGAATAAAATTTCTGCATAACAGGAAGAAGAAAATCAACAAACGGTTTTGAATGGAACAAAACTCTGATTTCTTAAAAGTATTAAGTAACTACCTACCACAAATGACAGTATTAAATTAATATTTTTCAAAAGAAGACGTTTCTGACATCCTACATCAATTAACTTAAACAGTATGTAAGATTTATTTCTCTACCGCCAAGTTAGTGTATCATTGTCAATAATATAAACAACTGCAATTACTCGTACAAACAGTGCGTTATTACAATTTAAAAATTATTAAATAGAAGGGAAAAAATTATACATAAACTGCTAAAGGTTATTTAATAGTAGTATAATACTTAAAGTACAAAATAGCAAAATTTCTACTAGTTTCAGGTTTTCCTGTGATTTCATTAAATTCTTACCACGATTTCTAAGCAAGTAATTGAGGCAATCTATCATTTAGTAGTATTTAGAGGAAATCTCTGTCTGGAATCCTGTCATTTATTACTCCGTGTTACATTGAGGTTAAGTTCTACGTTATTTACAATTTTATTTAATAATACGTTTCAAAGAGAAGATTTTAATAAACATTATCCAAACGCAATTTTATCCCTAAATAAACAAACGTCTTGATAATATTTCTGCAATTAATTATTTCTTTAAAAACCTAATACGTATAAATGGAAATTGATATACTTTTCTCAGTTTACTAAAGAACAAAAAACTGTCTAAATACGGAGTAAACAATAGCTACTGTAGGAGAGAGAGAGTTACCTTGAATTGGACAATTTTTTGTTTTGAATGTAACTCATACCCTAGGCAAAAACGTAAAAACTTAACAAGATCAATAGCAATTAAAATCATATAAAACTGCTTAAATAAGTAAAACCTTCCGTCAATTATTCGTTTATTATTTTTGAAAAGGGTCCACTTCATGAGTGTATGTATAGACTTGCCTTGAAATGGACAGCTGTGGTTATGAAGTGGACTTGTTTAATAACAAAAATTGATTGTAGTGTCATCAAAGAAGGTGTACCCCGAAAACAAAATATGTATTCACTATATTAGCTTTTAATCCGAAGCCCTATAGGCCGCAGACTTGTGAGCCTAGTGGTGCATTCTAATGTTCTAAAACCGGCGGTATAGAAATATAAGAGAGGAAATTAAAAATGTTCAATAATACTAGGAATCACTAACATTTTCTTTTTGAACTTTAATATACACGGTGGAAACTTGAATCTTGATTTAACATGGGAAAACAAACTTCTGTAAATATTGACTCCCCTAACTATTTTACAGCAAAATACTAAATAAAAATTTTTTTAAACAATAAAGACCTTCTTCTAATACAGTTATAAGATTTTTAATTCATTCAGCCGTTTTCAAGAAAATGAAGGAAAATTATTCAGTTAAGGTTGTTCAGAAGGAAATCCAAGTATATGAGAAGTTTTTGAAATTTTCACAGTATATTCTTTGCATGATAAAGAACATTATAGCGAAATTTGAACTTAATCTTGTTCTTAGTTATTGAGATAAAAAATTCCAAAGTTGACTGTTTTGTGCACGTTTTTACATTGCTTATATGCAAACGAGGGTTTGCACATTCATTTAAACCCCATTATCTTGGCACCCAGAAATGACAACATTACCAAAAACCACCAAAATATTTATGAAAGTCTTACAAATAAGTGTACAAAATTTCAAAAAAGTCCTGTTTCTAGTTTCTGAGAAAATTAAATTATTATTCAAAAAAATAGTACAAAAGCTATCAATCATCATTACGCTTGGCAACGCCGCTGCATGAGATAAATTGGGAAAAGCGCGCGCGATTCAAATAAAAGTGATGTGTTATTTAAAGTTTTAATGAAATCAATAATTATAGATCTATTTTTATAAAAATGAAATTATTCAATTTCCCAAAGTAATAGAACGTCGTTTCGTCAACTGATAAGCTTTGCTTAAAAATGATCAAGTTTTGAAAATTTGTTCGCAATAACCTTAAACCCCCTGTCATTGTCATCTTTGGTTATGACACTATCAAAAGTCTACAGCGAGGCCGTACTTTACACATCATATTGAAAGTTTTTAAAAATAAGTTAAAAAATATTTTAACCTACCAAAACTCTTTAAAAGAATAAAATTTAGAAAAAAATTGTTAAAAATTGAGTCTTTTTAATAAAGAAAGCATATTTTCATTGGTAATAAGTATTAAAATTTTATTTATTTGAAGTTGGCAATAGATATCTTTATCCTTCTTTATCCTATGTATTTAGCACAGGACAGAGTATCCACCGCAGCTTACCCCCACTCCCCTTCTGAACAACCTGAATAACCATTTCTCGTGTTAGCCTTGATAATCCATTCCAAATTACTATTACAAAATAAATAACAAAAAAATCTGACGTGCGTTAAAGTCAAGGCTAAAGCGAGAATCAGTTATAAACTGAATAATTTTCTTTCATTTTCAGGAAAACGGCCAAATCAATTAAAAATCTTATAACGGTATTAGAAGAAGCATTTTATTATTAAAACATTTTTCTTTAGTTTTTGCTGTAAAATAGGTAGGGGAGCTAATATTTACAGAAGTTTGTTTTCCCATGTTAAATCCTATGATCAAGATTCAAGTTTCCACCGTGTAGGTACTAATAATTATTTCACATTTTTTCAACGTATGACACTTAGCTTCTCATGAATCTGGAGTCCGATTCATGGAAGTCCTAGCTGTCCAATTCATAGAACGCGAGCTTTTAATTATGATATTCAAATTTTAATTTAAAATATTATAATATCAATGGTTTTACCATATTTGTGAACTGTAGATTTGTGCTAACTACTTGAACCTAGGTCTAATAGATGTAATTAGGTGTTGTGCATAAATCCCAAGAATAAAAACTATTTTATTCGGCGTATTGAAAAATTTGAGTGTCCGATTCATATACCATCCATTACAATTTACACCCCCCCCCCACACTAGAAATGTTTTGTATAATCGTACAATCAGGGACTGAAACAAATTACACGTTTTCTTCTGCTTTCTCAACAGTGAAGAACCTGGCAACTTACAAGATCAGATAGCAGAACACGTGCTTAATGATCAATCAATGGGTTCGTTTAGCGGACAAAGCTGCTTAAATTAATCAGTCAACCTATGCTAGTATGCTGATATTCAACTGCCTGCAATCCGCTAAACCGTATGCCGAGAGTCAGCATGCGATGAATTATAGTTACCAGAGTGCTTTTGTGCACACTCTCAGCATACTGTTTAGTGGATTGTAAGCAGCTGAATGTCAGTATACTCAGCATAGTTGACTGATTACTTTTAGCAGCTTTGTCCGCTAAACGCACCTATTAATTGATAGATAATTTAGACCAAATTATAATTACGAAAGTAAGCTATTACTACGACTGATGACTGCAAGAGTTGCTCGCAACTTCCATGACATCATTTAATTTACTTCGAATTGTTTACAGAAGACTTAACCTATTGAGATAACAATTTTTAATCAGTTGTTAAATCAATGTCAAATGAGTACTCGAAAAAAAATTGTCTACCCTATTATAATAGATAATTGTTATCAGTACGCCTACCCCGTTATAAGAAATAGTATTGTGCATTGTAACCGTACAATTTTTCTGGGTCTAATAATGAACTTAAAATAATAGATACCCGTTATATCAATGTTTTTCGTTTTGGAGGTTTAGTTTTAGGGTTGAAACCAGAGTTTTACAAAATCTTTCTCTTACCCGTTTGAGTAGTTCATTTAGCCAACTCTAGACGTTTTGGGTTGTAGTTCACATTAATACCCAAAAATTCGTATTCATGGGCATAAATATAAGAATCAATGCAATGAATGTAGTTGAAGGGAAACAAAACAACTAAAACCTATCTTGGGTAAATTACAATTTTATCGGGAGCTGAACTTGAATGATACGTAATAATTGTAGGAAATCTAAAAAGTAATCAGTTGATGAAATGGTTTTCACGGAAACGCATTAGCTCACTATCACAAAACAATGCAAGAAAATCATTTCGTTGCCTCAATGGGAAAGAAGTACCAGTACACAGAAACTGTAATTTTTTGAGATCATAATTTTAATTGTACCTCAAATCTTATCTTTCAAGTTTCAATCAAAGTTTGACATTTATTTGTAACTTACGTATTTTGGGCCAAAGTAAGTCTTTACCAAAGTTAAGACTTATTAGGTACAATTAATTAATAAACGGATCGAATTAAATTCCGACAAACATTTTATACGTAATACGTCATAAAGGTAGAAAGAATTAGGTCTCACCTCTCAGTTAATTTTTTAAGGACATAACTTTCAAATCTAATCTTTTAATTATTCATTTGATAACAAATTAATCGTATTGTAATAGATTCATATAATTATTTCTTAACCATTACAATATAGGCAAACCGTGACGCACCGTGGACTGTATACGTACTGCCTCAGTTTTAAAGTACTTGCGAGGAAGTACTTAATTTAAATAAAATTTTACTTAAAAGAAAATTAATAAGAAAAATTAAAAGAGAATATTCCCAAAAATATTCCTATCTGTCATTTCAGAGCTTCTATTTGTTTAATGAGAAATCTTTAGTACATAGCCTCGGACGGTTTAAATAAAAGTTGCAAGTAATAAAACTTGAAAACACCGGGGACTTACTACAATATACTTTAGAGACTGACAGAACATTTTTCTTTAACATATTCAAAACGTAAAAACACCTACCCACATTAAAACTATAAATGGTGGTTTTTATTTAGTTAAAGTGTGGCTTTCAGGTAAAATAAACGACCAAAGCTCTACAACTCATGAATATTAATTTAATACTTAACTTAACTGTTAGATGAAATGAGAGAAACTGCTTTTTTGTAGACACATTAAAATTAATTACACTAACACAGAAGAAAATTCATAAATAAATACTAAACAGAATATTTTTTCAGTACCCCGAATCAAATAGTTTATTACTGAAACACCCTTTTATTAATGGTTTCCACCAACATAATCAGGCGGGGGGTGGACAATATTAATTTGCAGTTACCTATATAATTTTAACTGGTTAAATTGTATGTCTCAGATCTCAGTCAACACACGGTATAAGTTATTTTTTCTTCATTCAAGTGGACGAGACGTTATCTACAGACATTAGTCTGACTGTAAAAATAGAACAATGTTAGTTGATTTTAAATGAGGATTTTGAAAGAGTCTAATCACATCTAAACTCTATAGTAATAAGTAGCATAATTCTGCAATGTTTGTTTTGCAACAAAAGAGCTTGGACCTCATGACTTGCAAACAATCGCACAAATGCCCTTATTAAATATTGTATTCATAATTTTAAAAAGTTGAAAATAATCTGATAACGTATGCTATCAAAATGGGTCAAGGTCTCATTTACGGGTTTACGATAAAACAAGAAAATTTCTTGAAAGAGTTTTACTGTTCACTGAAACACATACATATACATCGTGAACTTGTAAATTTGACTTGGAAACTTATTTGACCACTACTCCACCACATGCATAAGATGAATACAGATCAAACTCCTAAGAGAAGCTGCGCATCAAAATAGTTTCAGTTTCCCATTGAAATTGATAAAACTCCCATAATTTACTTCTTTTGCAAAAAATTAGGGTAAAACGTAGGGAAGCACCGACTAGTGCTTTATTGTAAAACATTTAGATTTCAATCCACAATATTAGCGAAATAAGAACGACCTTTCAGAATTTTAATAGAAGTTTAATTTTTAGGTAGGAGGCTTCCTGAATTAGGTTTATCTTCTTGCTCGCTTCTTGGTATAATGATGTTAATATTAATTCAAATAGGAGTTTGTTAATTTAAATAACTGACCTATTTTTAGCGTACCTTTCTGAATAGATAAATTATAATATTCCGACGAATGTAATGGTTGCGAAATAAATCATCAAAATGAATTTAACGGGCAACTGGAGAAAAGTGTAACTAAAATGAAAATACTATACTTAAAAAAATTTAATAAACGGCTATAAATATTTCAATAAAACAGTTTTACGGTTACATTGATAAAGGATGTATTTTCAATAATTAATCACATTTGTTTGTTATTTATATAAATTTTAATACCTTTAAAATTTGTATTTTCTGTGGTATAATTCAAACTTGTTGTAAAAAAGCAATTACTTTTAGTATCCAATAATTAATAAATTTACATAAACATAATAACGTATTTAATTAATTATTTAAGTAATCTTCACTTACTTTAATTTTATTTATTTTTAATGGACATCCAACAAATGGCACAACAGTTTTAGCAAACATTTCTGATAACTAACCGTAACATTATTGTTATTATTATTATCATTATCTGTCAAAGTACTTGTAAAAATTTTCCTATCAAACACAAACAAACTATTTGAACTTATATTGTCAGATTTTTTTACTGTCCTAGTTATCAGCAATGCAACTAACTTACTTAAATCACCTTTAAATAAACAGTAAACCTCAATTTTATTATCGGGTGTTTTAAAAACATTACATAAATTAAAGCTACTTGCGCTGAGCTTTACAATTTTTCTCTTATTCTATAGCTTCTAAATATGTCAGTTATGATTGTCAAAACCGGATATGAATACATTAAATTGCACTTAAAATTTTTTTAAAAAAATCAGACCATCGGTTTCTTTATAACCATTTACAATCAATTGAATTTAATTATTATAACTCGTTCAAACTAAACAGTCGGGAGGTGAGGTCTTCTTCCACCGCCGTCGTCCTACGAGTCTGCTTAGCAGCAATAATGTTACGAGTCAAAATGATCGACATCGCTGCTTTAACTTTGGACAAGGATCGTTACAAGTGGAACGAGCTTGATAACTCCGTCTAGCGTATCATCGTGTAAGGGGTATTAATAATAACTTACTCACACATATTACACATCACAATTATCACATTTACAAGAGACTCTTTTGCTCTTACAACTTACAACCATCAGTCTTTTAGAATTTCAAGTAACTCTTCTAGAGAAGCGCAATAGCTATGACGATCCGTCTAGCAAATACATTAACTAACAAGTGGCTTCAAATTGAGAATAGTGAATAGCAACACAATTTCTTCGTATATAAACATTTTCATGATATTTGCAGCTTGCTAATTTTGGGTAAGGAGAAAAGTAAAAACTAGGTAATGAAAGAGCTGTCATTTTTAATTCACTGAAATCATTGAAGAGTACTGCGGGAAATATCGACCGAAAGAATAAATAGAACCGCAAAACAAAGGAACACAGTTAGAGATATTTTATAAAATAAACAGAGGTACTTTAATATGTAACTTAAGGAAGAATAGTAAATAAATTTCGTTCTTGGCGAATGTACAAGCGATAAATGCTTAGAGGTTTATGATGCACAAGTTCTAAATCCTTATTTGTTTTCCAAGTTTGAATTTAAGCCAACAGTGCATTTATAAATTATTAAAAAGTTCAATTTATTATTTAAATTTGCCACCTATTTTACTAAGGTTTTAGTCAAATTATTATAACATATAGTTGGTCCCCGGATAGACCGAACAAGAGAGAATTATATATAAAATGATAATTCTTTCCTTCTTCTTCAGTCTGTGCGGCAATTTTCAAATTCCATATTTGCATATTTTTTTACGAAAGTACTGCCCAAGAGAGAATTTCATGCTTGGACAGTGAGAGGATTCAGAACTTGTGACCACCTCTACTCTATAAAAAATGTTATCGAAACAGCGTCCTCTCATCACTTATTCGTTGTAAACTACTAAAATGTGTTCAACTCCGACGTCTAATTTATTAATATTAGGATAGGGTGGTTTAGGATTTTTTTGTAGGAAAATTCCCGCTCTATGAAAAACGTTCTATCCAATTTACGTTTTAATAACGCGAGCGGTTAAAGGTCGTGGTAGACTGTTTGTACTGCACTTCCAGCTTCCAGTTCTCTCAATATGGCGAGACAATAATAAACAAGCTTTAAATAAAACTAGAAAATCGTAAAACAAATAAATGTCTGAAGTAGGCGACATGCAAAGATCAAAGATGCCATTGAACATACATCCCAATTAAGTGGAAATGGACGGATTTAATCTGCGACATAACGGTAGTCTGTGGGCCATTGTGTTAAATTAACTGAGAGAGGTTAAGTCAAGCTTAAGATAGGCAAAAATAGGTTTGAACGGAAAAGTCGACAGCTCAAATGTACAAAGGAAAGTAGGAAAGTCAAAAAATGTTATTATTCTCGATAGTTTTGCAATACCTTAATTCAGTGGCATGCCCAAGAAAATGCAACGGAAACAGTAGCACTTTGCAGTTTTTATTTCAATTTTGAGCTCCAGTACCTTAAGTTTCTTAAAAAAATGGGGCAGACTGTGAAACAAAGGAGCAACTACGCATTTCCATTAGAATTGCATTTTCTGTCAAAACTTTTCGATCCGACTCGACAGTTCAAATGATATACAGAGTATACTTTATTTCGTGGTTCAGTAAAGTCAACATCAGAAAGAACGAGAGAAATCCGATAAAACCACACGGAGGAGGCTTAAAAAGGTTTAAAATGTGACCACGAAGCAAATAAATAACAAAACAAAATTTACATTACAAATATTCCTAAGCCAACGTAATCTTATTTTGATCGCCAACTGTAGTCGTTTTATGAACATTTCCCATCTTTCTCAAAACCATGTTAAGCTTTTACGAGGGTTATTGCTTATTAAAATGCACGTTTGATGGTTGATTATCTTTTCCATTCCCATACATTTAGGTACACCACTGTTTTAATTAACGTATTAATCAGCAATTAAGCCAAGTACGAACTTTATCGTTAATAGAATAAAAGAGTCGATAAGTGCTTGTACACACAAAATTATTTGTGAACGACTGATAATGATAAAACCCGTGTTTCATTTTCAGTAAAAAAGCACGCGATGACAGATTATAATGTAATTACTCATCAAACTGTGTACAAGTTTTTAATTCATCGATTGTAAATGGTATAAAAGTTGAATAAAAAACGAACGGATAACGGATTCGGTTATGACAATCACAGCGCAATTTTCCAACTCAATTCAGTCAGATATGGTTTGATTAGTTGCGAGGACAACACGCATTCAGTTCGTCGGCTAAAAATGTTTTAAAATCACGTTAGATTTAAGTTTGAAAACGAATAATTTAGTTTTTTTTCTCGTCTAAGAAACGCACACTCAAACGGATATTTCTTGAATTTGAACACGTTTTTTCATAGTTCCCGGTGTTGTGGGCACACCGTGCGATCTAAGTATTCCCACTTGGTTACACGAGGAAGTCGGTGGTTGATTTTTTGGCGGTGGTGGCGGTTCTGGTATGCTGGGGCTTATCACGTTTTGCGGTTCGTCTTGCGAGGAGTAACTTGGTGGATTTAATGCTAAAGGGTCTGATCTTTTTATGCCAGGTGGTGGTGAAGATTTGAATTCTTGAAGGGCTAATTCGGGAATTTGAGATTCGCTCAATGCGCGTTTTTCGTAATTGTATTCACTGATAAAATTTGAACTTGGTTTATGTTCAAAATTTGTAGAGTGCATATTCTTACTAGAATCATATCCAATTTGTTGAGCTTCGTACATTGCAACTTTGTGCTCGTAATTTTCGCCGGAAGAACTGCTACAACTTCCGAGCTCGGTCATTTCTTCTTTTTTCTTTTGTTTTATTTTGGTTTTATCTCTTTGATGATAAATTCCCACGAAAATTAAAATATTTAACAATAATAAAAAACAACCTACTGCTATCGTGACCGTTAAAGCCGTAGTGTAACTTTGATAATGGCTCGAAGCTAATTTTTTTAACAAATTGTTGCTGTTCGAAATTTTACTGTATGGAATGCTTGTGGTGTGATTAGGTGGACATTCTGTGGTTGTCGCTTGAAGAGCTGTGTCTGACTTGGGTGGTAATGGCGTATTAGTGGTCGTAACTGTATTAGTTCGTGGTACGCTTGGAGCCGATGGAGCAGCAATGACGTGGACTAAGTTTGGTTTTTGCAATGTTTGCTCTCGAACCGAACCTAAAGACAAATTCGCATTACTTATTACGAGTATAACTCTAAATAAAAAACTTACCATCGTAATATTGCTCACCCTCTTCTTGAAAATGGTGATGCCTCATGGACGTTTCGTCGCCGTCGCTCGATCTATGAAGTTGAGGTATGAGGTTTAACCACAAAGACATCTTATGTCCACGATAGTGATTTCTTATTTCGGGACGATTACCTAAAAGTTGAATTTTATTAATTTTTTGCCGTAATAACTAAGAAATAATCATTTTTAAGGGTAGTAATAACTGAAAGAATTCCAGAAAATCATCTTACAAATTCATTAATTCCCGAGACAACGATATTTTACAGTCCGTTTTAATTAACTTGATTAACGACGAAGCTCTCGATTAACTTTAAAAGTTGAGAAGAAAATGTACGTTAGTCTTTTATAAAAATGAATTGCTCTTCATTGGCGCAAAAAAATAAATTTTTATTAGTTTTATTACTGTTACAAAAATTTTTAACGAGCTCTTTGCGGTGAAAAAGAAAAATTTTTTAGTTGTCAGTGTCAGAAGGCGTCGAAAAACTTGGATTGTAACGAAAATCGTTTCTACTGTAAACACACTCTGTCGGGATCGTTTTGTTTGTCATTGCATTGCACTTGTCACCGTTTGCGACTCCCTTAAGGCGAATTCGGCTTAATATTGTAAAACTCAAGTTTTAAAACAATAGTGACAAGTTGAAGATTATGAGCTGAAGCTCTCTAGTTGTTTTATTTAAAAACAACGAGTAGTATCTACTTTTGTGTTTTGATAAAAGATAAAAGTAATACTTCTTTCTGCCCGTATTTTAATTATGCTCTTCATTTGAAAATGTAGTGGTCTTTCATTTCGTTTCTTGTTTGTGTTCTTTATACTATATACTTCAAGTTCCTAGCTTAGTTCTTAATTATTACTTGAGTAACTAATATTTTCAAAATTGTGTGCACTTACAAGATTTGAACAGCGCTTTAAAATTTTAAGTGATACAATAGAAACCCAAAAATTCAACTTTTTTTTTATAAAAGAAAATTCTCATAAAAATCTCAAATTGTAAAATCAAAATATTAACTTAAAACCTTCAGAAAGATTATCAGTTTTTAATCTCCAAAAGCTTCAATTTTGTTACAAAAAAATTTCCCCACAACTTTCTTTGGAAAGTTTCAATCCTTACTTTAATCTCTAGTGTAAACAATTTCATTGTTTCGTTAGAAATTTAATTTTACCACGTCGACCTTTTCCAGTGTACCTTTTTTTCAAGCCGATACTTGGCGTTCTAATCATTTTTTAATAGTCTCATTTCATTCACTTTCCAAATCTGGTTGGATAGAGAAAGTGTTTAAAACTAATCTCATCTTTCTTTGTTTACTTGTCTTCTGCCTCCTCTACAAAGGGTGCCGATCGAAAATCAAATGTTATCACCAAGGGGGCGTGGCCAGAAATGCTTTTAAGGCCCAGTTGTATAAACGAGCTAATCTGCGAGTCAGAGTTAACTCCACGATCAGAATATAAGGTTAGATGTTAGCGTGGATTAGATTAGGTTATCTCGTAGGCACTTGGTCCAGGGTTAACCCATCAATTTTCTAGAGTCAAATATATTTCAATTTAACTCGGAATTAGTTGTTATTTATGTTGAATTTAGGTTAATCGCGAAGTTAACTCTGACTCTCAGATTAGTTCGTTTATACAACTGGGCCTTAGAGGCATATAGTCAGTGTATAGAGAGCTGTGTTACACGACATTGCGCATTTTTTTCTTTTCAGACCATTTTAGTTTAGGGTTGGACTGGACACTGGACAAGTGGATATAGTTGCCCCCTTTCTATTACGTTTCCTATCGATTGTAGCCATTATTTGACTTATGACTTGGAATTAGATTTTCTATTTTAAATACAACACCCTGTATATTTTAGGTGGTTTAGAAGATTGTAAAATTAGCTATCTAGTATCTAATACCAATCATTTAATATTTTGGCTTCTGGTTCAACCGGAAAGCTCCCTATTTCAAATAGAAACAAACACCTCTTACAATTTGAGTTTTTTAAAATCAAGGAGAGATTTTGAACATACTAGTGTTAGGTATTATTTCTGATATCTGTTTAATTATTTTTAATGCGCACAAAAGAGTCTTGTCATGGTCACATCAGTCGTTTTTAGGTGGCCTTCCGTTATATTGCAATCAGGATCTTCAGTCTATTATTCTGTTTTCTGTTATTCTTCATTTCAGAATTCGGTGGAGTAATAAATCAATCCACTTTGTCAAAATTTCTTATATATATATATATATCTTCTTCCGGTTCTTCATTGTTAAACTGCAGCTTAGTGCGGCAAACGACAATATGGTTACACCTACTATTTGATTTATTACTCCACTGAATTCTGAAATGAAGTATAGCTGTTAGTTCGTCAAGTCGTAGCAAAGCTTCTACTGAGAGAAAAATTTTGACTTACGAACTCTTACAATGTTTGTATGTTTGGCCCCGAATTTTCAAAAGATCCACTTTTTATTTGCTTTTAATTTAGAAAAGTATTTTTTGTAGAAAAAGGTTCACAAAAGAAGCTAATTTCCATTTAGTTAATTTCTTAATAGATACTACCTTACCTACTTTATTGAACTTTACGTAGAAATGCTAATGGATGCTAATTTGTGTACCCATTGAGATTATTAAATCCAAGGGATTAATAATAGTTTATTAATTAATTAACGTGTAAGGTCAATTCATATTCAATAATTATTCATATTCATGTAATTAAATTTACCGTAACAATCTACACAAAGTGCTTAGTTGTAGTTTGAACTGAACTTGTGCACAAAAAAGCTTATAATAAAACAATGTCCGTACTTTAGCACAGTATGCAACATTGATACAGTAACAAAATTATACAATGGCTACTTTTATCGTGAATATAATATTATGAAGACTCGCTAAAGCGTACCCAAATATGGCTTGGAGTTAGATAATAATATGCAAAATTGAACAAATCGGAAAGCAGATCTTGGTTGCTATTAAACTCTTGACTACCCCTTAAATGTTCTGTTTGTCCAAACGACGTGGTCTTCGCACTACTTTATGTATAGACACAAAAAAGTTTTGGGACACTCACGTAAAATACACCAAACACCAAATGCAGGTTCTGATTAAAATCAAAAGAATCGAGTGTTAAAAAATCATAAATTTGTGGTTTAATTTATCCTATCCCTTCTTAATTTATCTTTCGCTTTGACATATTTTTATAAGGAGTTTTAATATATTTGAAAATTTCGACATAAATCTTGTTAAAAATTTGATTTAGTAATTTGGTTTTTGCAAAATATAAGCAAATATATTATTTAAAAAACTACCGAGATAAACCGCTTCTCATTTTATGTTTTAAAAAAAAGCTCGTCTTCAGATTTTGCTTGTAACTAGGACGTCTCTGGGTTTTCGTTTTAATTGAATAACCCACAACCGCACGGCATCCGTCGTCGCTATTAATCACGAAAAACTAAATGCGGAAAGCGTTATTAAAAATACTTCAACTTCACACTAGCATTTTTTTGAATAATTTTGGTTTAATATGCACGAGAATGCCGCATACTTGATAACGATTTAAATCGTCGTAATTCTCATTACCATTTCTTTTTACTTTACAAATTTTCTTAACCGACACTTATTAACTTTTACGCTCCTCTTAACTTGATTAAAAAATTAGGTTTGTGAATTAAAAAAATAATAAAATTAATTTTCTTAATTTAAGTACTCACCTACATACAGTCGTTTAGAAAATTTTTTTTAAAGCTTTTAGAAAATTAGATTAATGCTTTCTTGGGAAAAGCTATAACCATGCGTCAACCTAAATTGATGTACTTTATCCTTTCTCTAACTATCCTTATAATTCATTTCTTTTAAAATAAAACGAAATTAACATACATAATAGATGAAAAGCAAACAATTGTTTTTCTACTCTACTGGAGTTGAAAACTTTCAGAAGTTTTACTAACAGGGTGAAGTCTAAAAGGTTTATACGAAATTACTACCTCCCAAGTTTAAGGTTGGGTGATTGTAAGTTTTTATTAATCAAAATCAAAAATTAATCAAAGTCTCGCTTAGGTATCGACGTGCTTTTTTCAGAATTTTCTTTCTAGCGAGGATTTTTTTAAATTTGAAAGTTTGACTATGTCCCAGGTCTTCAGAGATTTATCTACAAGTCCTTTCTATGCACAACACTATCTCACTGTGTATTAAGCCATCTAGGAGTTAAATAGAACGAAATAGTGGACGGGCTAAGTACGAGCTCTAATCGCACCTCCATCACCATAGGAATGAATCATTTGCATCAGTTCAATAAATCTTAGTTTTGCCAACTAGTCTCTTAAGGGACTTTTACTTTTCGGCATCTTGTCCCCATCCCCGGTAAAAATGCTTTTTGCAGATACTATCAATCGGTACTAAAATGCCTGAACTTCATTTTAAGCCATTTGACCTTGAGCAATCAAAATTTTTTTACTTCAAGGGCACATTTGAAAGGGCACATTTTAAAGGGCGCAAAATTATATTTGAGTCCGTATGCAGTCTGCTCTTTTCCAGCTCTCCTCGTAAAACTCTGTCCGACAAAAAATTTCTGGCTACGGTCGTGTTATCAGGCGGCGTTTAGTAACCAACAGATTTAAAGTGCCCCCCAAAGAA
Source organism: Malthinus flaveolus (assembly GCA_950108345.1). NCBI lineage: Eukaryota > Metazoa > Arthropoda > Insecta > Coleoptera > Cantharidae > Malthinus > Malthinus flaveolus. The sequence goes on from OX467285.1 coordinate 30,738,849, forward strand.
CCCCCATTTTCTTAAAATTATGACTTATTCCGCGCATCAGCGATTTATCGCGGGACATTTCTCGCATGTGTAATTGACTCCTTAGGCTCTATCGATGCTTTAACGTGGAAAATTAATACACTATTTGGTTTTTAAAAACCCGGACAGCTTCGAGTTTACGGCTTTATGGAATTAGGGCCATTAAAATATCGGCAAGTGTTGGAATATTCGGAAATTAATATAAGCGACAATAGAAATAAATGACCCAATGATGTAGGCCACGAACGTAATTAGTAATTACAGTTATACCAATTCAAGACTTCCTGAACCCTGAACCCACTTCAAGTAATACGAAGTAAGTTGTGTTCATGTTTCAGATACACGAAATTTGCTTCAAACTTTGCGACTCAATAATTACTGTTTAATAAAACAACTGTGAAGGTGTCAGGGAAATTGTAATTTTCTAATTAATTAGGCTTTTAAAAGTCGGGTCATGTCGTAAACGAATTTGAGAGTAGCTTAAACGGCTAACAAAAAAAATGGAAAAGATGGAAGAACTAATTCAAAAGGTTTATTAAAAATTTAACAACAAACTGATTTTCTGAATTTCAGTATATCGACATGATAGTTGGCAGTTATTAAATTAATTAGTTATTTTATTACCGCAATGTTTTGTGTTTTCATTACCGTTTTAATTTTATCTTGAAATTCTCGTAGCTATAACTATATTATTTACGTCCTCGTGTTTCTCCAGTTCTACTCGAACGTTTTTGTTCATTTTGGCGAACGGCAAACTTTTTTTGGAGGCCCAACAAAAAGTGCAGACTCGCGCCATAGATTTTTCACCGTGATATTTAATTTAAAATTTATGTTGTATAATATTTATTATTTACTTTCATACTTTATGCAAATTTTTTCTTGAAATATTATTATAAATTAGAACACAACTAAAACGGCTAACGGTTAATCTTAATGTTGCTCTTTTAAGTAAACAAAATCAAGACATTGGCTGTGTATTGATTTTACTTTCTTCCGAAAGCACCAAATGTGACTACTTGATTTCATTAACTATAAATGTTACTAAAACGTTGAAGTTGTTTCTGCTCTACAAATTTATTACACGTCTCTCGGCTATAAAATTTTTAAGAGCTTCTGCCAATATTTTTATTATAAATGCAGTCTCGTAAGCAACGCTAACAATTTTTTAGATTGGTTTTTGAGTTTTAATCCTTTTAATTTTAACTTTTAATTATTTATTCATGAATAGTAATTAATAAGTAGTGGCCGTCGAGGTCTGGTAATAGTAAAGCGTTACCAGTTTGGCTTTTTTACAACCTCATACCTACGATGCATTCGATCCTAAACAGCCAGTACAGTTTATATCCGGTGGTAATGGTAGCATTCAGTTGTAACTTAACTCGAGGCGTCCACTAAGTTGTCAAAGTGGATTATTATCATAAAATATACGAATGACTGACTGTTGTAGTACACCATAATATGAACTATTCGTGTTTGATCATTAACAAAATTTATGGCGAATAAATATTTGTTTTTGGATCGATATTATCATTCCTCGACGTGCCGAACAATATTTAAGTGTCATACGAGTCAAAGATGGTATTAAAGAAAAAAGCTTTTCCGAATTAGATAGATGCATGATGTTTGATATTGGAATTCCTAATTTTACGTGCTCTTTATTGTCGTCGGAGAATTCTCCAATAATAATAGCGGATGGTGATTAATTAAGGGACGAACATATTATTTAATTACTTCGAACTGCACTCTACAATTTACTCGTTAGGTATTTTGAATCTTAAATTGTTCAATAACCGAATGGACTGGATGCGATGCATCTCTTAAAAGGCATCCCAAATGCTTTTAATTCGAAAGTCCATAAATTTTCATTAATAGATTGGCATTTGTGTGATTTAGCGTTGCCCTGATTGAATATGATGGTTTTCTTTAAATTGGAAATTTTTACATCAGAAAGCTCTATGTAAGTTTGAAACTTTTCAATATTTAAGAAGTTTTATCACCTACGACCCCGAATCCCTAAAAAGATATAAAGTACCTAGTAAGAAAGCGATGTTCACAAATTTAATGTTTGTCTTTGAGATTTGTATCAACTTTTCTTTCCTGAAAACTTCTTAACGTCTTATCTTAAGCGGCAAAATCTCGACCTAAAAAACTAACATTTAAATCTAGCAAAGTCACCACATCGTGTAAAAACGAAGTACTCTTGCTCGGCATTTAAGGCGAGCATTACAACATTAAAGTAAAAACTTATACGAACTAAAATGGTATAATTGGAACGTACAGAAGTTTAAAGTGCGCGAACTTTTAAAACCACAAACCTGCACTTTGAGATACGATTCGCTTTTACGACGTGTGTAGTGTCGAAACATTTTGCTTGTTAGTTCTTTTATTCGAGTACTCGGCTTTTTATGTTGGCAAAAATCTGAATTGTTTGTTAATTTGATTCTTAAGAGAAAAAAAATTGCAATTGGGCTTGAAGTAGTAAAAGAGCGAAGTTTTCCGACAACTTTCACCAATGAAGAAACGGGTTTTGCCCTACAAAAGGTGATGTAGTTCTGATTTTTGAATATGTTATTAAGTTAGGGGTCCTGATGAAAAATCCAAGTTTTTGACCTTGAGGGGGGTCCGCGCTATCCGCCATCTTGGATTAAAGGTACGAAAAATTGCGTTTTCCGATTTAACCTCTTAAGGGTTGATCCCACGACAAAACTGTCAAATCCAACTTTGGAGAGGACAAAATGCCCTACAATATTTGTCCCATTCATTTTCTTCTTATCTGTTACGGTTTCTGAGATATAAGCCGGAGAAAATCGCTATTTTTAGACAAAAGACTTTTTTTGGTAAACTTCGCTTGGAGACTTTTTTACCGTTCATTTGAGAGAAAATTCTTTAGAACAAAAGTTGTAGGATTTTAAATTGCCTTCAAACTGAGTGTATCACTGATATTTTAGCTAAACCAGATCCAAAGTTTAGAGCAGTTTTATGATAACCTATAAATGTCGAAAAATGAGTTATGAGTGTTCGCAGCTCGTAGTTTTTGTTACAGCCCCCCCCCCTCTCACCCCATATCAACCCATAACTATTTTTCTCACATTTCAACATTTATTCAATTTAAAATGGTTATGGGGGGGTAGAGATGTTGAGCAAATTTTCTCGTTTATATTGCCAACAACCTGTCTCATATGTCGACAATTCTAACGTTTTGGAGGGTAGAGGTTGAAGAGGGGGAAGGGTCAACCTCATAATACACCGCGGACGCCCCTCAAGGTCGAAAACTTGGATTTTTCATCAGAGCCCCTAACTCAATAACATATTCAAAAATCAGAACTACACCACCTTTTGTACTAGTGGCTTAGCTCCCAGTGTCTACTTGCTTAGAGCCTACGATTAGCGATTTCTAGCGCAACACCCGTTATACTTTTGCGCGCTTGTTTTAAATAAATTAAATGCAAGGTGTTGCTGAAACTAGAGAACGATAATTGCGTCGCACAGCTTTTCATGCTCTTTAATTTCAAATCGTTAAAACATTTTTATGAATACGCCAAATTGATTGTACCATTAAAACGAGCTTCCTATCCAACGATACAGCAGCAGATGCAATTTGATAATTAATTGATATAAACAAATCAACGGCAGACTCAAAATATTATTTTTAAATCAATGTGTCGACTAAAAGTTCCTCCCATATTTATTGAGGTTGTCATTGCACAAAAAGTTAAATAAAAAGTTTAAGCTTTGGGGAGTAATAAATCAGGTGTAATTAACCAAAATTAGAAGGTTGCTAAAAATGACCCGAACAGAATAAATTTTTTAAGTCAAACTCATAACTCTCATAAACAGCCACACGTCTGTTAAATTGAAATGTGTCGATATCAGTTCAAATCGATTAAATGAACTGTTAAGTAAAAAGCGGAGATATAAAATTTTTCCAAATTGGTAATTATTCAACAATTTTAGGCAATTATCTAAAAGAATGCGTTATTAGTGATAAGGATTGAACGTACCTAATTCAAGATATAGTTGATTAATGGTGTCATACGTATCCCAAAACGGCGTACTAATCTCTTCATTACTTTTCTTTACGACATCTAATATTTCACCTGAGGTACTTGGTATGGCTCCATTAGGATCACTGAAAAATAATAGATATTTTACTACAACTAATAAAATAAAAAGGTTTTAGTTTGTTATATCAATAAAAATGCAAGCTTCGGGGAGCAATATAAGAAAGAATTATTACTAGTTTAGTAGACATTTCATTAAGGGCTAGAAATTTGACAATTTTTCTTTTGACACGTACGAAAAATATTGTTTAGAAACTTTTGTTTGAAACACGTATGGCCTATAAACATAAATGCAACATGTTTCTTGTGTTAGTAACTTTATTTGTTCATGGAACTTCATAGGCTATTGGGTTGACGACGAAGCTATTAAATTAATTTTCATTAAATCGTCATTGTTGGGCTTCAATATCATTAGAAAAATTCAATTAATAAAAAGTTTATTCTAAATTGCTTGGGGTTATTAAACTGCTAAAGGAAAAACCTTTTCTTCCCACAGTTTTTCTCTTAATTGAGATATTTGAGAGAAAATATCTTACTTCTATCTAAAGTAATTATTATTTCGTGAGACTCATTAAAAAATTACTTCCAGGAAAAATAGTTAAACAAACTTCAATTATGGAACTATGTTCGTATAAAATGAAAACTTTGCTTACTATTTCCTGTGGTTTAAGCACTTCTATACATTTTGTTACAATAGTATTTCGTTCGTTGTTTAAATGTAGTTTGAGAACTACATATTTGATATTTTCGCGTGTGTTTCAAGAGGAAACCATTTTGATTTCATTAAAATGTTTTAAATAGTTGAAGCGTTAGGATTTTAAACGAATTCGCTTTTAAAATTGAAATTTCAGGATTTGCAGTAGGTAATACAATGTTGTATCATCACTACGTACTCAATTATTGCTATTACGCTTAATCCAAAACTCTATTTTCAACATTTGACTATATACTTGTAAAACTAAGCCAATGAATGAAATTTCTAATGATGCTTCAAGGTTGTAGGTTGTAGGAAAATAAATAAAAGTATTTCGCGAGGACGAAATAAGAGGAAATATGAAGAATAAAATACATACTTACTAGTAGGTAAAAACAACAAAAGGGTTATGGAAATAACGGGTCAATTGAATACCTTTTGCAATGAAAGGAATCAAATCGAGAGATAGATATCCGGGAGGCACTAAACGATAAAGTACAAAATCCTTAACGATGCAGGTAGAACGAACATTCCAAATGAGTAGTAAAACCGACTTTTTGCCACTCCTAAGTGACAACATTAACTTGGGGCGGCTTGAGAAGGGTGTATTTCTGTTATTTTTCGGTTTTTCGTTTATAACTTGAAAACTACACACTTCAAGATGGCCGGTTTTATTACTCCTTTGCTCTGTTCTTTCAGCCTGCATTTCCAACCTTAAAAATGTTGAATTTTAGTATATCTGCACGACATATACTAAACTTCAACGCGCTCTATAACCTAAACTGTTCATTTCACAAAAAAATCTAGCATACACAATTTGTTGAAAATTAAATGCACGTTGTTTTTATATAAGAGCACTTTTTCGAAAAGTGCGCAGTTTTTGAGTTAGAAGTTATTAGTGATGAAACAGTTTTTTGGCCGATTTAGGACTTTTTGTCAAACTTCAACTAATTTTAGCACCGAAACCGTACGGCAGAGGAAAAAAATATAAGTCATATTATTTGTAGAAAATTTTACGTAGTTTATGTTTATGAAAAAGCACTTTTTTCATAAAGTACGTAGTTCTCGAGTTCCAAGCAGAAAACTAAAAACAGTTTTTTGACCAATATAGGAATTTTTGTCAAACTTCAACTAATTCTAGCGCCTAAACCGTACGTCAGAGGAGAAAAATATAAGTCATATTATTTGTAGAAAATTTTATGTAGTTTATGCTTATAGAAAAGCGCTTTTCTCATAAAGTGCGTAGTTGTCGAGTTACAAGCGGCAAACTAAAAAACTATTTTTTGGCCGATATAGGAATTTTTGTCACACTTCAACTAATTGTAGCGCCGAAACCGTACGTCCGAGACAAACATATAAGATATATTATTTATAGCAAATTTTATATATTAGTTTATTTTGATATATTAGAAGCATTTTTCTCATAAAGTCCGTAGTTGAGCATAAAGAGCTTAAAATCCACCCTTTTCGGTTTTATTACTCATTTATAATGTTATTTCAGCCTAAATCGTTAAAAATTTTGTACTCTATCGCTTAGTAAAAGTGCATGCTGCCTCCGTGTAAGAACCACACACACACACACACATTTACCAGTTATATTAACCCTCGAACGGGCGCACGCGAACTCTCAGTTCGCACACTTATATTTTTGTTTATATTTTTGCCAAATTTTAATTTAGCGACTTGTGACTTATTCTAGCTTACTAAATATGCATACCCTACATTATAATTAACGTTCAGTAAAAAAATCGCAACACGGGTTGTTTTTACGGTGTTGTGAAGTCACAATTCGCTCGCGCCCACTCGCGCTTTGTGTGTTGAAGGTGTCGAATTTTCTGATTAGTGGCAAGTTCAGAATGAAATTTGGGTTAGTAATAAACATCCTAAGAACAAAACACCTAGTCATTATTTTGATGAAAATATTGCTTAAAATAACAAAATTTTAATCAAAAGTGATTGCAGACTCACAGTCCGCGCGCGCCTACTGGTGTTACGATTAGCACGCGCCCGTTCGAGGGTTAAAGGCCAAAAATTATCACCTAAAATTTCCCTTAAATTTGTCGTCAACAATTTAAATAAGTACCTACCTAATCTATAAATGATGAAATTATTGCTTGAATTTAAACAATTATGAAAACCTTGACGCTTAATACTTGATGATTTTTTAAACAAAACAAAGTTTTAACATACTGTTTTGTGTTCAATAGAACGGTAATACAAACATCGGTAGCAGCCACGAAGCTCTGTGCCGCTATAATTTGCTCGTTCAACCGACAGTGAATTTCCAATTTAAATACTTTTTCACAATTTTTTTAGCCCCCAATTACTCATATTTATATTTTCTTTCAAAACATTAATAATTTATTCAATTAAAAATCGCCATTTCTCCATTCAAACATTAACAATTTTCGGAATATTTAGAGTGTTTAATTTTTTATTATCCCCAATTTGAGATTACATCACAACGTGGACTGGGGTCAGAAGATTTTGCAATAAGTTAGGTTTAAACTTAAACCCATTTTGAGAAGTCGATCTAACAAAACACATTGGGAATTCCGTCGGGAGTTTGACCAATTTTTGAATCGTGCACCGGGTCCGTACCCGCGACGTATTCTGAGTGTTTTAATATAATTAACTACATTTTTGTTTAAACACCCTGGGCATTCTGTGAGAAGTATTACTTCTGTTTTTGCAAATAGAACAAACGTATCGTATAGTAGACGTATCGCCTCGTTGGTAAATATTTTGATGTCTCGGAGTCCATTTTATCCAACTTCGTTGACAAGCCTTCAAATTAGTTTAAGCTATCTGAGTAGCATTTTAAAATAAAGTAGTGTGTGTTACAACAATGTAAAAGTGGGTTAAGCACACACCCCATACCCATAGGACTGTAATATTGTTGTTAAAAGTAAATTTCGATAGAAACTGAACCATAAACAATTAGTTTGTGCTAATTAGTTTGAACGTTTCCAATGAATAATTAATGTGATGTATTTAATACGTGGGTTGTTGTACATATAGCATAGGATTTTAGAAATTGAAAGACGACGTACTGTTCCAAATTAATGTTGTGGGAAAATAATAACTTTGCACAAAAATACGAAAAAAAAATGTTAGCCGAGTTGACCACAAAACAAAGCGAACTGACACGTTACCTTTACATTCGTTGTTACGTTGTATGCTTAGGTTAGACGTGACCTATTTAAATTTATGTAAATCCTACAAAGTTTTTTTTACAACCAGGTAAAATTTTCTGTTCACGTAGAAAATATGTCAAGTTTTTGTCTGTTGTGAATTTTTTTCAAGATGTTACTATAGTACGTCAGTCAACATTTACAAAGAAAACATGTATATCGACATTCCCAGTGTGCCCTTCTTATACATTGTGAACTAGTTTACGTCATTTTGAAGTGCACGGATATCTAATTTAAAATCTTACTTCGCTTCATCCAACCGAGAGACTTTGAAATTTTTACCAAGTTTTGCAAAGTTATGATGGGTATTATAAAAAAAAGAAAAATCTACGGAAATATACAAATTTGTAATCCGAGGAAACTATTTCCTCTTTTTCGTACTATAAAGTTTCGTGAGTAAAATTAAAACTGCTTCATTATTCAGAGCCACTCTTGATTAGCTTGTCACACTTTAAGCTGTTTAATGGCGTCTAGCTTAACGTAAAACGTAAAAACTATATTTTGGGGCGTACAAAAACTAATAACACAAACTTAAAGTTAGTACGATGTATTATCAACTCTTCCAGTGTAAGTTAAACGTTTTTATCCTTAAATTCGATGTAAGTGTATGGAACGCGCATATACTATACAGGAAACAGCTTTATGTACAGGGTGCGCACAATGCGATGGTTCTTATGAAGAAATCGATAGCTAGAAGAAATATGGAAAAATGGATAGCTCAACCTCGTTCTTTTTTTTTTAAGAACAACCCAATGACGAAAACCGGAATTCGCGATCTTCTTTTGTTTTGGAGAAAAAGTTGGAAGCCGAAGCGATTTTTAATACCTTCATAATATCTTAATAGCACCAAAACAATTACGGTTTCGCCATTGGGTTCCTCTGAAAAAAGAGAAAACGAGGATGCCCCATCCATTTTTTCATATCTTTTCTAGCTATCGATTTTTCCATAAGAACCATCTTTCCCACCCTTTACTGAAAAAGTATTCATGTCGGTTGTTATTAAACGAATGTTATACAGTGTGTCCCGCGATAAGTGGAATACTCTCGCTTATTAGTTATTTTATCAAAAATGTTGGTCTATAAAAGTTTTTGCTTGTCTCAAAACTAACATTCACGGTTTCATTTATTCAGTTTTTATTTGGGGTAGTAATCCAGTCATTATAAACATTTGAAAATGCAAGTGAACCGAGAAAGCTGATTTTTGGATATGTCGTAGAGGGGGCTCAAAAAAGCTTAACTTCAAATTGTCTACCAAGATTTCCTTTGAGCTTTCGCCGCCATCTCGAAAAAAGGGTCAAATTTGGTTTCTTCTCGATAACTCGGCTCTACTTTACGATACGAAAATTGTGCTCGTGTACTTTTTTGTTGCCTTTTTTACGCTCTACAATTACGGTTATATAATTTTTTTACTTACCTTTGATCGTTGTTGAGATATCGAGCGCGAAAGTGAAAAATTGAAAGACGTCGATCTAGCGAGTACAAAAGACATTTCTCTTAATTCAACGGCAAATTACAGCTGAAGTATTAGAGATAGAAAAAAAAATGTATGGAAGCTTTTTGATAGTAAATTTAATAAGCTATAGTTTTTACCTAAACTATTTCTCTAATATCGTTAATAGTTCCTGAGATACAGGCAAAAAACTAAAAAAGTGTACCTTTTTTCCAAGATGGCGGCCCAAGCGCAATAGTTATCGATTTGGGCACTTTAGTATGTTTATCCGGAAGCCTTAATGAGCTTGTGTACCAAAATCCAGATTTTTACCGGTTAATGTTTTTATTTTTTCTAATTTGACCGGACTACAAACAAGCTCACTTTCGTGTTCGATATCTCAACAACGATCAACGGTAGGTAAAAAATTTATATAGCCTTAATTGTAGAGCGTAAAAACAGCAACAAAAAACTACAGAGCACAATTTTTGTTTCGTAAAGTAGAGCCGAGTTATCGAGAAAAAACCAAATTTGACCCATTTTTCATGATGGCGGCAAAAGCTCATAGGAAATATTGGTCGAAAATTTGAAGTTAAGCTTTTTTGAGCCCCCTCTACAACATATCCAAAAATCAGCTTTCTCGGTTCGCTTCCATTTATAAACCTTTTCTTCCGACGTAATGACTGGACTATAGATTTTATTACTATTTTTCTAAAATTATTTTGAGAGAAAAATAAAAAAGTCAACACAAAATTATTCCTACGCTCATTTTTTATTCAGATATTTGGTGTGCTTGTAGATTCCATATTGAACGGACTGGAGTTACCATCTTCGCAGTCGAAGGGAGGTTTTCGTGGTCAGCTCAGGTAAGTGAAATTGTGTAATACCATTGAATACGTATATGCTAACAACAAAGAGAAAGGTGAAAACAAGCAGACAGTTTGTGTATTTTTAATTTATTATCCAAAATATCCCAATACAGCTTTGGAATTGCGATATCTTTCTCTATTAGCCTATTGTAACTCGACTAGCTCCTTCTTATTTTCCAAGCTTTCCGTGAGTCAATATGCACTTCAATGGAAAATCTTCTCGAAATATTGAAGAAATTGATTTTTTTCGTATTTTTTGCAAGGGCTAATATTATGTCTCCGACCCTGATATTTTATAGTGCCGTGGGAAACCTTGAAGTTAGGAGCTTGATTTTTGAAACATGCCGTGTTCTCTATACAACACAACAATTTACGAACTTTAAAATTAGCAATAAAAGATAAAGTTATTTCCTTCAAAACTTCCAGAGGAAGATCGATAACCATCTTGACAATTTTCACTTCTAAAGCTGGCGATCTCAATAGAGCACGTACTTTGCTGAACCATAGTTTGAGGTTATTTAAGCAATATATTTGTCATTTCTAGTCGTTAATTCTTAAAGAATAACTTGAAACTACTAGAATTGCTTAATCTTCAATTATCTTGTTTCAATAGCTCTATAATGTACGATTTTGTACAACATATTTGAAAGGAACGTTTTGAATTACCTCTTTGTAGGTAAGTGGAAAATAAACATATACTTAGACACGCCACAAATGCGTTTTTGTTATTGATGTATGAAACTAAGGTATATACCTCATTTGCTACAGATATCCGGAGCGCTCATGTAATCTGCGCTGTATTTCCTGCCGTATCTCATAAAGACATCTACCGGATGTTTAAAGCCAGTCCCCATACCGCCCATTCGATTTAACATCTTCCGTGCACCCGTGCAGAGTTGCAAATATCTCGACTAATATAAAATCGTGTAGTTTATCCGTTTATTGATTGATTCAATTTTACAAATACTTCATACACGTATATAAGCTGCTAATAAAACGATTTCGAAATGTGTTAAAAATATTTAAAATGCTTGACGCGAATAAACAACAATTGAAATAATTTGTGAACATTTCTGTTATCATTGTCTACGTTAATGAAGTAGTAAATTAATCAGTGAAAATTGTTAGCATTTGTTTTATAAATTGAATTACTTGTTACTAATTTATTTCATTTGACAGCAGCTTAAATTTTATAGACTTTTGTTTAATTTATCTGTATGTGCTGCAATAATTAAAAATACGAAAGGATGAATTATTGTTGCGAATATCCCTATAGGTACTATACCTACACTTTTCTCACTTTTAAATGGAATTTTCCGATTGGTCTTCAATAAAACCCTTATTTAAATTGAAATTTCAAAGTACATCAAAACATACTACAAACTAATATAAAAGAATAAATTAGTAAACAAATTCAATGAGTAAAAAAAATGCATTCAATAGACATGAATAATTACTACAGGTACAAAAAGACAACATCAGAGACACTTCAAAAACCTGTAAGTCTCCCACCCTATTTCAAATGCACATACCTACCTACAATAAAATACAAACATACTGCGGCTCCAACATTTTTCACTTTTATTTTGTAGTACGTCAGCTATCGAAGACCACGCGGACACACTGTATACCTACTATAAGTCGAACCACGGCTATAGTATTGTGTCTGCAAGAAACATCTATCCTTAATTATTTGATAGACAACAAACAGTTGCAATTAAGTAGCTCGTGCTCTCACATTATCTACAGATTAATTAAGGAGTCTCAGCTTTCATTTTATATTCTACGCGACTAGATATTTATGTAAAATGTAAACTGCCTGGTTTTAATTTTTTTTTCCTTTTACTAAATATTTAAATGCCAATTTGAATATCGTAAAGAATAAAGCCGTTTGCTAGGTATATGATTGATCTCTAGGAGCCAATAGTGCATATTCCCATGTGCTATATCTGCTATACTATACATAAATTTGACGTTCAAAACCAAGTCCAGCAAAAGAGATAAAACAACGGCAAGAAGAAACTTTAAAGCTAAAAAGAATAGATAGATCTCAGTGAAAAAAAATGTTTAAACATCAGTTTTGATATCTTTTAAACAATTTTAAACCCACGACTAATATTTTCCAGAGCGACGAAATTTCTTTTATTTTTTTTAGTTCGTTCATTTGTGAGTTTGAAACGAGAAAGATACTTTATGCCAATTCAATTTTAAACTATTGTATTAATAATCAAAGTAGGTATTTAATTTGTAACGATGTGGATTTTGGGATGGTTCGGAGTAGTTATGAATCCTGAGATTCTGGCTCCGAACTATCAAAATCAACACCGTTTATACGCTATCTCTGGGGTAGTCCGATGATCACTGAGATTTTATTTGTTTTTAGATTCAGTAAATATCCTCAACCTTATATGATTGCTAAATTTTGGTCCCTTTCGTCATTTTTTTCTTTAATATTCAATTGTCATTTAGATTTAAATAACCGTGGTTTAGATATCGTTTCGAGTGCAAGCGTCGATGCGATATTTACTCGCGACCTTGCACGCTTTTAATTCAATTTTAATTTCACTTTTAGTTAACGTTCTGAATTTTTAATTTGTTTTTTTAAATTTTCTAGTCAGCCCTTGTAATTTTTTGCGTCATCACCCCTTGTTAATTTTTTTAGTCATTAGTTTTTAATATTTTGTCATTCATTTAATTATTCCCCGCTCTCCCGCTCTTAATTATTGCTCCTTAATTTTAAAATTTATATTCACGTGATCCCCATTTAAGAGCGCTTTTCGTCCCAATATTAGTTTTCCCAAATTTTGATCTCTATAGGAATTTTCCCTTGCATCTCTATTTAGATAACTTCGAAATCCCCACTGGTACCGCCATCACGGGGTTCGCTCTGATTGGTACTCGTGTACAGTGGTGGTGAAGTTATAAATAGAGGTGCGAGATTCTGGAGAGGGGAGTTCCGTATTAATTGGTCAGACTTCCGCATCTCTTGTGTGACGACCCATTTAATCCTATTTTTTCCCCTCAGTGGCATCTATTCCCTGTAACAACTTCGATCGGTTGTGGTAGTGTTTCGCAGTGGTTTTATTTTAAGCCGCTGTGGAATCTAGCTTCCGCATCGTATCGAAGTAATCTTTCGTGGTAGCGTCTTGCAGTCGTTTTTTTAAGCCGCTGTGGAATCTAAACTTCCGCGTCAGATTTTTTGTAGGAATTTGTGGTAGCGTTTCGCAGTGGTTTCTAGTGAGCCGCCGTGGAATCAAAGCTTCCGCAGTTTCTGCTAGCCCGTGCTCTCCCAGTCCTTACCCGAGAAAAAGATTTTTTTATTTCCTGCGATTTAATTTTTTTAATACGGTTTTATATTTTTTTATGTTGGTTTATTTTTGAATAAATATTTTTTTATTTTTTTCCATTCACCGTGACATTTTTTTATTTTATTTTTTTCCCTCGAACCCTGCCCGTCTTTGATTTTGAGCTACGTCGCTGGCCAACATGGCCAACGATGGGTTATTATTATAACCCATCGACGAAGTTCGGGGTTACAAATTTTTTGTCGTAGCATTGAATTTTCTGTGGAGAAATAAAAATAAATAAAGTGTTTTCTCAAACAAAAATCCTGAAAATCTAGGTCTATTTCATAACCATTCTTTTGTGATAAAAAATACTTATTCTATTTTCTCTTTTACCACCGCAAATACAATAATTTAGTTAATGATTTCGTAGCTTCGTTAGGCCGTTTAGCTGCTTACAGACCCGGCGTCCTTCAAAAATTGTATAAATTGCTTTAAATAATCCCCTAAACTTAATGTGCCTTATTCCTTATTACTCATTATTCATTATCTAAAAGTTGTGTTGCAAGTTTGTTAAAAAACAAACCACTTTAGGCACATCAGCAAAACTGTTTCAGTGTAATTAATTTAGGAGTTTGCGAACTTTTTCTTGAACTTATACTGGCTAAAATCTGTAAAACTGTTCTTGTACCAAATATAGTATACCGGGTGGTAAGTTTGTATCTGCGCCATAGGAAACGACGTGCAAATTAAAATTTATGTATTAAACTTTTGTTACCATTACACTTTTGGAGCAAGGAAAATAAGAATTGTAACGTGTTTATAACGAGAAATCGGTTAGTACCAGTTGCAAGTACATCACATAATTAACACTTTTGAGACGCAGCTACAAACTTACCACCTTGTAGTTCATTAATTCCTAAGAGTGGCAATAAATAATTCTTGCTCTTGCCAACCCTACTCGTGGCCACCCTTTATATTAGAAGTCTATCAAAATTGATTTTTACATTACGTTGTATCAGATATCAACACTGTACACCACTAAACTATCCTCGGTATACCTACTTAAATTTATTAGGGCGCATTTACACATCTTAAGCGTACGAGATAACACTCTGGGAGAATTTAATAGGCTTACACGAGAAAACCCGTAACGGATTAATTAATTACGCTCATTGAACCAACAAGAACAAAGAAAATTTATAATACACGGGCATCAAATTTAGTATTGAAATCTCTTTGGAAATAGCAGAGAGGAACGTTTATCGTAGAGGTGCCGTGTCACGACAGATGTTTTTTCGCCGGAAAATTCAATTAAATAATCAATCTTTGTATAGGTAGGCACTCTTTATTTACTTGTGCGTAGCGTGGCATTTACTATTATTGCGGGTGACTAGGAAAATCTTAACACTTCTTTAATATTGTTATTTATCCATTTATTCACTTAAAAACATGAAATTTTATAAGGATAATTCTGACATAAATTTAGCGTGAAAGAGAATAATCACGCGTGGCGCATTACGAAAACTGTTCAATTAATGAGCTTTTTCGTGAAAATTTTTCTTCGGATAATTTATGGAATTCTGCTTGTAACTTGTAATAGGTTGCTATTTGTCTAAATTTGTAAACTTTGATATTCTATAGTTAATTCAATCAATTAGTTATTTGTATACCTACTTCTAATTTATCTTTTTAGTTATTAATGTATTTAATTAACGTCATTAATTAGAAACTTATACAGGACTGAATTTTGTCTTCTCTAATGGGATTGTTTGTTTTCCTCATACGAATATACTTTTAGAAATATTTATTTATTTATTATTATGATGGCAGTAAACTCATATAAACTTGGTAAGCATCAGTGCACTGGATAGAATAAATAATACAATTTGGTATACGCTACATATTTACCGCAGGATTAAGGTTTTTCAAAGGTAAACAACGAAGGAAAGAAGATATTGTACACTCTAATAATTCGCAATTTTTTAATTCCATCACCATGGCTGTTTTCATTAAGTGTCATCATTTTTATAACGAGAACGACCAACTTTGTTTGCTAGTTTCTCATTATTAATGCAATTCCCAGAAGATGCCATTTTGTTTCTCCACTTACGAGAATAAAAATTGCTACTTGTTTGAGTTTAATCATTTCAGTCAAGTAGTCTGCAAGACGGCGGAAGCGTTTTTCGGTATATACCTGTCGATGTATTTTTAATGCCTTTGTACGCGGGTTCAACAACTGAAATATGTGATTTCGCTTTTACCGAGCAGTTTAATGAGAGCAATCTTAAAGCTAGTAATAAAGTTAATCGAGCGACTGCTTATCCTCCTGCTTTCATTAAATTAATGTTCACGGTAATAATTTACAGTTTTGCGGTTAGTTTATTGAGTTTTTATTTGTGGTTACATATACACTATTAAATTCTTAGTTAATTAAGTTTTATCATTAAAGTTTAATGTGCTTATATTTATATCGGGTGCTTCGTTCTTTATTAGTTAGCCTATTATATCTATCTTTGGTAGTATTGGAGATACGAGAAAAAATACACCCTAGAGATTATTTTAGACGACCCGATCGTAAATTACTTTTCTCATTAATGTATAGAAGTCATCACTTGAACTTCGGAGCAAAATAGGAATGACAGTTCTTTTTGTTTTAACTAATTGCACCCCGTAACACAATCACCCACACGAATAGCGATAGGAAGACGTACTAGACTGTTTTCACTTTTGGAACCAAATCCCAATAACAAAAAAGTTACAGCGATTTGCTTAATTTCAGCAGTGTTCAATAAGTAGGCGTTCGTTTATAAGACCCGCTGTAGCTTTTTTTTATTGGGCTTTGGTCAAGCGTTTATTAAAAAAACGCCACTAATTTGTCCCTCTCTAGCTGCTTTTTCATTTTCGTTTGTAATTTAGACACCCTGTATATTAAAGAAGTGCAAAACATCACTTATCAAGGCTGAACTGTTTTTTATGAGAAAAGTCTCCCTCACCGTAGTTTTCCGTACAGTAAAAAGTCAATTTCGTACTTTACCTATAGGTATGTCATTTTCCTACGCAATATAACTCATTACATATGACATTTTTGACAAGTAATGTGTTCATAGCTTGTCAAGTTTCATAACTCACTTTTACGCCAGTTGACGCCATTCGTGTGACAGCGTCACACGAATGATTACGACATTGGCCTTAGGCTCATGCCGGAATTCATTCTAGTGAGTAATGAGCATCATTACCAGCTCGTTGAATAATATACTACTATGAATGCGAATAATACTATAGTTATTTACGTCATTAGTCCGGGAAGTGACCTATTAAAGCATGAGTAAGATGTTAACGGACGAAGCGAAGCTGAGTCCGGAATTTCGAAACGAATGCTTTAATAATCACTTCACGGACGTATATCGTATAAAATTTTATTTCATACTGTAAAAAACAGTTTTTTATTTGAAAAATTTCTTTGTACAAAAACGTCATTTTAGAAATGTCAAATTAAATATCCGCTGTAGGTATTTCATTTTAAATCACATTATCCACTTTATGTTCGTTACTTAGCAACAAATAACTACTTTATAACTTCAATCTTGATATACATTAATATAGGTGTTCGTATAGTGTATTGGATAACACCCTTGCCTTTCACCCAAAGGTTCATAGGTTCGATCCCTCCTGGCGGCAAGCTTTTTTCTCAATCAAAAATTTAAAAAATAAAGTCCTTTTCAAAAACTTCGCCAAACAGTCCGGGAAGTGTTACTTAGCAACACTTCCCGGCCTAGTGATGTAATGTGCCATTTCCCGGACTCAAATTAATGACGGAAAGTAGCAATAGCCGTACAGTATGAAATAAATAGATATTGCATTTCATAAATAATTTTCAAAGTAGAACTTCACATTGTCTACTGAGGTGGTATTGAGGAGACTTGCAATGTTACTGCCCTAGTTTAGCGCCTGGGCTACCATTCTCATGTTCGTGTGAAAAAACGTTGGGTTTGTTTATAGATACATAGTAAATTTGCTTACCCTTTTCTAACAAAATTACTGACGTAATGAATCATTAGTTTGGCAACAACGGCATCTACGTGTGTGTAATTGTGGGGAAAAAATGGTCCACCTCCAACCAAAGGAAGTCCCATCATGTAAGGTATATCTTCTCCTCTAACACTTCCAGTACGCTGTAAAAATAAGAATAATTAACCAATTGCTCAAATGTAAATACTTAGGGACAGTCCCACCAACTCTGATTAAGGAATTGTTGTGTTGGTGGAACTGGCCCTTAATGATTTATTGTCAACGTTTTGAAATTATGCATAAGCCGTCTTTGATTAATTTACCTACATAATATATGAAACTCATAAATTCGGGATATATCGTTTAAAACGCAAATGTTTGTTAAATTAATAATGAAGTAGTAAATAATGTTAAAGTTATTAATTACACAATTAATACCTAAACATACTACCTACATGAAAGTAAAATTTCCTCAAATCGAAAGTTCTCTAATATTTGACGATTGTCCGAGAGCACTTTTGTTAATCGGTCACCTAAATAACATTCGAAATTCGACTTTGTTAGTAGTAAATCGCCTTTAATTCACATCAACTCCTGTGATTGGTGGTATATATATTATTTTCGTTTCAAAAATTTTCCTTAAGCGTAGTTAATTAATAACAGTGCCGTAAAAGTCTACCAGCACTTTTATCAAGCATGCAACTTAATTATTTCTGAGATAGGTGTGGTGGTGACGAGCATTCTTGAAGACCTGGTTTCATCTCGTAAGTCGTGTCAGATTGTTTATTAGAGCATTGTTTTCAAAATTACGTTCATGAAAGAATAACAAAAACAAAAGAAGTTTTGAAATGTGGTCGTAATATAAAAATAGTGAATACAAAACACCTTTTTGTTGTTTTTTAGATATACTGCTACTTTCTTGTAAATTTTAATTTAATAGAGTCTAGAGAAGGTCTAGAAAAGCACTGCTGCTTGAAGACCGCTTAAGGGTATTTGATAACAAAAGCTATAGTTATTATTCGCATACATTAACTCTATTAGTTATCGAAGCGTTAAAAAAGTATATACGTTCGTAGGTAATTACTACAACCAGCTTTGATAGTTTTCACTCGGCAGGCGAGTGATGGTTTAAAAATAAGTCAAATCGTTAGAATTAGTATATTAAATTAAATTGGAGAAATTGAGAGTTTATCTAAAACGCATTTTATGCCAGTTTTACACCCGAGCCGCCAGGCTAGTGTGCAAAGGCCAGTAAATGAGCCAAACGGTTTACCCACGAGTGATGAATAGCGTTCGTTTAATCCTGCAATCCTCGGTATATAAATATCCAAAATATTTGCTACAATAGTAGTTTATTGTATTAGGAGTATAAGTGAGATTTTATGTGACGCAGTATTGAAGTCAAAGCGCCGAGCGAAGCGAGGCAAATTAAATCGATACTGGTCACATAAAGGCATCTCAGTGAGCAAAACCAATTGCCATCTAAGAAAGAAGCATATTTTTATAGCAGGATTGAACAAAAATAATTTGTTAAAAAGAGATCGCGTTCTAAAGCATATTGAAATGCTTCAATATTCTACAAAACGCCTAATAGTGTGGTTTACATCCGATTAATAATAATTAACTAATCATTTAACACGTAAGTTAACAGTAATTTAATTTTCTTAAAATTGGTTTGAAATAAGTTGTTTGAGTTGACAAGTTAGAAACTTAGTTTAAACATAACATCGCTTTCTAGCTAGTAGCTACATTTACGTACACAAAATAATTTACTTTCAAAATCGATATAGTTAGTTGTGAACGTAAATGCATTTTACAGGTCGTGTTTTGAAAGCTCGCTCAGATTGATACATTGGTTAATTTCAATTTACACGCGATTGGCTGATTAGGTACTTGTTTCTAAATGAAATTTAATCGGCTTTCGGATAGTAAAAGCTTTTAATGTGGTTCGAGTACATATAAACTATATCAAATTAAATTGCAGAAAAGTCATAATAGGTCGGGTGGTTTAGAATTTCAGTTTGGGCGAATCGATGGTCGGGGGAAAATTGGCTCATTTGTGTTTGTGAGGCTTTCGGTACAAGTACTACACAAAATAGCACTTTGCATTTGTGTTGTCCTTAACCAGTAAGAGTGGTAGTGCGCATTTTTTGTAGAAAGTGTTTGAGTGGCCAAAAATGACAGAAGGTAGTGAAAAGAGATGGCAGGCTCTAGTAACTGCCGCTTCACATAGAGTCGTTAGAAATACCGAGTCTTCACAAAGTTAGGAATCAACGGCTTTGCGTGACCTCAAAAGAACTTACGTAATATCTAATATGTTCAATGCTTAATTTTATTAACGCAATTTTATTAGCCGTGTAATTCTGTCCAACCGTACTAACTCAACTAATTCACTGTGTATCTCGTGTAATAAGAAAGTTATCTATACACAACGTAGTGAGATTCTGGTCACTCTCTGTAACAGTACTATTGGACGCATCATGTAACTTTGTTTTTGTCTTTATTTATTTTTTTATAGGTATGTAGATACCCAACATAAGCCAAACTGAAATTAATTAATTTTTCTTTTATAAAAAGTGAGAATCTGACTAAATTTCGGCAGAAAATTGTTTAAATGATCAACATCGTTAGAAAGTGTTCACGACTTCATATTTCAGGCAAGGAGGCAAAAGCAACTACTAAACTTATGTTTGAAAAAAGCCGTCGAGTTTTCAACAGGTTGATTAGCATTAATTATTTGAGAAAGTTAGTAGAAATTATTTTAAGCAATTTACTAGGTATTAATTAAAACTGCCTGAGTGTAAAACTGATTATACTCTAATTTAATATACCAAAAGGATTAGTTCCTAATGACATTTTCTACTTAAAAGCAACTTCGTTTAAAATTAATTTAATTTTTTTAAAACAACTATCATTTAATTACATCAATATTAAAGTACAAAGAGATTTAGCTGCAAATTTATATTGTAAATGCATGTGGAAATTTTCTTCGTTTGGTATTTTATCGGAACTTAATATATTTCATAATTAACATCTTTTGTTCCTAAACACAATCTCCATTAGCGCTTTGTTAAAACTTTATATAATTAATTAAAATTATCACTATACGGTTATCTTAAAATTAATGAATTTTTCATTTTAAGAAGTTAATTCATAACTTGCAGTCAAATATGCACGGAGTGGCTGGCCAATTGTGCGTGAACTCATGATTACGTACTCTACTTTAGTAGTTGGGATAATAAATTCAAATGTGCCATTTATGAATACCTACGGCTCAAGTTTTTTAAAATACCTAATTAATTTTAATACATATTTTTTTATTTTTTGACGTCCTAACGACTTTTTTTCACAATTAAAAAACTTATCGATATTATTTTGATTGTTCATAAACACGCGCTTTCCGTGATATCAAGCCAATGAAACCATCTAATACAATTTTTGCACGATAATATCCGCATGTTGCTGAAGAACCATGTTTCATTGCTTTGTTCAATGAACTGCCATATCTCTTATATCTTACACCAAAACCGCGTTTTCTAAGTTTTTCAACTTACAACTTACTTCAGTTTCTCTTCATCTGGTTTGAATAGGGATGATATGATTTTAAAATGTTTAACGAAGTAGAAATGTCAATACTCGTAATTTCTTTTTAGTACACTCTGACAATTCGCCATGGCAAAATACACGCTTCCACAACGTTTGGTAATTATCCCACAATACTCGTTACTTCGTGAAAATTATGATTCACATAATCGACCTATTATTATTTATTATTATTTCCCCTGAGGCTGGCCCCTTTTGCGGTTCCTTGCACTGCGACCTCTTGGGTCTATTGTGCGCCTCGGATGTACTCTCCCTTTATGTGAGCTCTGTACTTTAATGAAGTCCAGAATTTCTCTATTGGTAGTTTGGACAAATCTCCTTAAAGCATCTTCTCCTTCCCGAGAATGCTGTGACGACTTCTTGTGAAAGCCTCACAGTGTAGCAGAAGATGAATTGGAGTTTCCTCCGCCTCTGCACATCCTCTGCATAGTGGGTCTTCTTCTAGTCCCATCGTATACAGGTGTATTTTAAGCTGGCAATGTCACG